>CM053596.1:134367706-134391346 GCA_028646575.1 Pseudocheirus occidentalis | reverse complement strand
GGGCAAGCTACAAAGCTGTTTTAAAAACAACTCATAAGATATGTCAGTGTCAGAATCTTCAGACTTAATATTGCTAGAGAAGGCAGTTTTAGCCCAAAGTATTGACTATGCCCAGGACAGAACAAAACAAACGTTTAACTCTGGTTAATACTAATGGGATTCACACACGTCAGAGAGAGAATATAACTCCTGGAAAATATTTGGGTCCAATTTTTCCTTCACTCTCCTGCCAAATCCAAAGTCCTAAACTGGGCAACGTCCCTGGAAGCTTTCAACTTGCAAACCAAGTTGACCAGATCAGTCAAGGCGGGTGGTGCCCATTTCCATTTATCCTTTCCAAACTTTGGGCAGGATTTCTTGTCACTTCCTGTCCTACACTGTTGTTGGTCAGGTGCTGGATGATGCTGTTCCCATCTGCTCTAAGTGCTAGCGGACTCAGCCTTTCTATGGTTGTGGATGTAAAATGAGTCCCTAAATCCAGTAGCTTGAAACTGCTCAAGTACTTTTAAGCTTTTTCATTGTGGGATAGAGGTATCAGGTGGGTGGGTGGGGTGGAGGCAATTAGCTATTATTCTATGAATAGCGGAAAATAATCAGCTCTATTCTGTCTCGGCATAGCTGAGGGTGCAAGCCAAACTGGTCTCTTGAATGTGGACGGTATTTGGCCACCCTGCCACACCCTGAGAAAAGTAACATAAAAAAACAACAACAACAAAACCCAGTGAACTCTCCGACATAGCTCTTCTTGGATCAAGGCAACACCCAAAGGTTATCATGAGGCTGGTCTCTTGTTCTGTGGCTACCCAGGCTTTCCTCCTACCTCCCCACCCCATTGCTGCAGGCTTTACAGTAGTTACTTGGAGTACCTGATGCATTGTGATCACAGCAACTACGTCCTTTGTGGTATCATAGATTAGAGTTAGAATTTTATGTTAGGTAAGATTAGGTAAGAGACCTTAGAAGACAGTTAGCTCTAGCCCCTCATTTAACAGATAAAGAAACTGAGTCCCTTAAGAGGCTAAGAGAGCTGCCCAACGTTACACAGGTGTGAAGTAGTAGAGCCTGGATTTGAAAACAGCTTCTGCCACCAACTTCAGCCCTGTTTCCACTGTACCAAAGTGCCTTAAGCCATCAAGGTCTTAACTTTCTGTTTGGTGACTAGCTTCTAAAAAGAGAAATAAACAATTTCTGCCTCCTGCTTCTAGAGAGCAAAAGGGTATCTGTTCTGTGACCAAACATCTTTTCTCCTAGTTCCTAAAATCCTACCATCAAAGGTTTACTTCTTTTAACTACCCATGCCCTCTCTAGTTTGTTGTTAAATTGTTTCAGTCATGTCGGACTCTGTGTGTCCCCATTTGGGATTTTCTTGACAAAGACACTGGAGTGGTTTGGAGTGGTTTGCCATTTCCTTTTCCAGCTTATTTTACGGATGAGGAAACTGAGGCAAATAAGGTGAAATTACTTGCCTAGGGTCACACAGCTAGTAAGTGTCTGAGGCTGGATTTAAAGTCAGGTCCCCCTGACTCCAGGGCTGACACTCTATCCACTGTACCAAATTTTTAAAAATTCAAATATTCTTGAGGAGATATTTATACTCTAGTCTCTAATATGATAGTGTGATTAAATTTATTAGTAACTTTCTTTGACAACATCTCCCAATTATTAGTCTGCCCCCACCTTCACTGCACATTTATTTTATATGTATCATATGTTTTCTCATCTATGAACATGGGTTACCCTCCCCAACATAATGTAGGCTCTTTGAGGGTAGTGATCTGTGCTTAGCACAGTACTTGGCCCAAAGAAGTCAGTTAATAAATGCTTGTTGATTGGTCATATCCTAGCTTCTATTTCTACTCAAATGCAGACACTCAGTAAGTGTTTACTCATAATGACGACCATCAAGCATCCAATTTACTCAATAAAAATTTATTAAGCACCTACTTTTAGCACAACAGGATTGATTTTGCAACAGAAAATAATTCTGTTCTTGGGAGGCAGCAAAATAATGACAGCCTACATTTATATACTACTTCATGAAGTGCTTTTCTTTCCACGATCCGATGGTACCTCCATGAATTAAATAGTGGCTCACTTTACAGAGAAGGACACTGAGGCTCTGAGAAGGAGCACCTTGTCCAAGCCCACACTGCTAGGGAGTTGAAGAGCCGGGACTGGAAACTCCATTTTCCTGTATCCACTCGGCTGCACTGTTGAAGACTGGTCACCAAAGATGGGACCCAGGGTTTTCATTTTCATTTTATACATTAAAATGTCAACTCCTTTTTTTTTTAAACAAACCAAAAATATAGGTAATGATTTGCAGGCTTTGTTTTTTTTTCTTTTTTTTGGTCTCTCTTTCCCTCTTTTCTTTCAGTTGCTAAAATGTTTTTGTTCCTCGCCTTTAAGAAGAAATGTCACAGCTCCCTCTGCCCTTTGCTGTTGTTATGAGTGCTGGATTGAAATGAACCTCAGGGTTCAGACTTTGAAAAGATAGCTTTCTGTTTCTAAGAATACTAGAAGTAGCTCTGAACAAACCAAATATGTAGATCTTATTGGTGAATCCATGGCTAAGTGCCGGTGAATCAGAATCCCTTTTTCTCCCACCTCAAGTAAATAGTGATCCCGACTTGAAGGAAACCACACTTGTCTGAAAAGTCAAGGCTCCCATTTTGGCCCTTATCAAATGTAAGACGAGACAGGCTCAGAGTAACTGGGCAACCCAAACTGCTGGGATTTGTCTGCAGTGGACTGATTTACTTACTAACATAATAATAATAGCAATAACCCTCATAGAGAGCTTATTATGTGCCAGACACTGCGCTAAGCGCTTTACACTTACTGTCTTATTTGATCCTCACAGCAATCCTGGGAAGTAGGTACTATTGCTATCCCCATTTCACAGAGGAGGAAACTGAGGCAAACTCAGGAGAAGTTATACGAGTCATACAAGCTAGTAGGTATCTGAGGCCAGTTTTGAACCCTAGCTCTAACACTTTATCCACTCAGCCACCTACCTCCTTCATTAGAAAGGAACTTGGGGTGACTTTGGGCACAATTGGAGTTTTTGTAAACTAAGAAGACTTATTTCTCCCCGTCACTGTCCATAGAGTCATATGGGGATGGTTGAAGGAACAGGCTAAATGTGGCCAAGAGAAATGATGTCCTTGTTGGGGAGAAGGAATGGGGATAGGACTATAGCGGTCTTAATTTGACAAGGTGTCATGTAGAAAAAAGATTAGCTTTGATTCTATTGTTTCTATTTGTTTATTTGCTTTTTGGAGGGTAGAAGGCAGTGCAATTGGGGTTAAGTGACTTGCCCAAGGTCACAGGTCTAGTGTTATGTGTCTGAGGCTGGATTTGAACTCAGGTCCTCTTGACTCCAGGGCTGATGCTCTATTCACTGTACCACCTAGCTGCCCCCAGCTCTGTTGTTTCTTTTATCGTTCTAGAGGTCAGAGCTAGGAGCAATGACTGAAAATTACAGGTCAGCAGATTTCAGCCTACTGTAAAGGAAAACTTAATAATAACTGGATGTGTTTAAAAAAAAGAGCTGCTTCCTCACCATTGGAGATCTTTAAGCAGAATCTCATTGTCTTATTTGTTTTGGTATTTGGTAAGACTCATGCTTTGGCATGATTGGACCAGCTAACTTTTGAGGTCCCTTCCAATTTTGAGATTCTGTAATTGCTTTCATAGCTGTATACTGACATGATGTTAGAACTGGAATTGACCATCACTCCAATATTCTTTGACAACATGGTACCATAGAGTGAGGGATAATTCTGTTGTCAGAAAACCTGGGTTCAAATCCCAGCTCTGCAATTTACTACCATGTGACCTTGAGAAAGCATCTTAACCTCTCTGTCCAGAGCCTTAGTGTGCTCATTTGTAGAACTAGAGAGCAGGATGAAATGGATTTTAAGGTCCCTTCCAGATCTACCTATATTATAAGGTGTTCCCTTCTATAGAATAGTGTCAGAGGAAGAGTGAATGGAGATCAGGCATATTATTCAGACACACACTTCAAAAAGAACTTTGGTAATGACTTTCTCTTTCCATGCATTCCAATGCAGCAGAGAAGATGACTCCAATGCCATGTAATGCCATTAGCCTAAAGTCATACAATTTTAACTAGTCATTATGATTTACATTTGTCCCAGAACATGGCTTCTTTTGACCTCCAGGGAAGAGAACCAATGTTATAGAGCTGGTCTAGCTGATCAGTTAGGGCTTCCAAATCTCCTTTGAGTTCAAAGGCCCTGAGGTTCTTGTGGGTCTGGTAGGAAACTTAGAGTAGCACCCAACCAAGAAAATCAGGAGAGCTAGGCAGAGAAGAAGGAGCTAAAGACCTGGGGGAGGGGCCCTGGCAAGCCTTAGCACAGAATGATTTCATCCCTGCTGTTGAATCTGTTGGATTAGAGCCTTGGCAGCCAACCACCAGGCTATTAGCAACAATTAATGGCATCTAATTGCTCTTTCCTTTGTATTTTATTTAGTAACTGGGTTCAGCCCAGGAAACTCCAGCTTCCAGTCCTCGAGTGTTTTGACTCGGGAACCGTAAATTGACTGATTTCTTGGACAAACACAGTCTTGAGGAATGTTTCTCTCTACACAATGGCTGAGCTATGTGAATGTCATGGTTCCTCATTCAGACCTTGGTATGTTTTTCCCCTTCCTAAAGACGTCAGTTTACTTAAAATAAATATTCCCTTTGGTTTTTGTGGCCACTTTGTTGGGATTGCTCCACTTTTTGCTTGGGATTTAGAAGGCAGGAGACAGGAGACGGGGCACAGTGATTACTACACAGAGAAGGACTGAGGGAGAAGAGGGATAAAAACTTCTAAACTGAAAGTGAACAACAAGGAAGTTAGTCAGATTTGGTGGCATCTAAAAAGCAGACTTTAGTATACACTGTTCTTTTATTACAGGGTTTTCTACACATCTTTATCTATCTATATCTCTGTCTCTTTCTATGTGTCTCTGTGTGTGTATGTATGTATGTGTATATATATATATATATATATGTATTCCAGTAGAAATATGTATATCTATCTATCTATCTATCTATCTATCTTTCTATCTATCTATCTATATCTGTCTATCTATCATCTATCTATCTGTCTGTCTATCTATCTGTCTATCTATCTATGTATCTATATCTGTCTATCTATCTATCATCTATCTATCTATCTATGTTTGTGTGTGTATGTATGTATGTATTCTAGTAGAAATTCCAATTCTTGTTTCTTGGTTTTTTTTTTACAGATATTGCATGCAATGACAATCCTACTTTGGATTGTAGAATGCAGCAATTATTGGTCCATTTTGGGGTGGGGGGTTACAACCAAAAATTCTGGTTAGAAAACACACTTGGGCTTAGTCCTAAAAACTTAATTTTGAAAAGGTTGCATATTCCATGCGAGGCTCTGACTTAAGGCACATGGTCACTGAAAAGAGAGGGAATTACCCTTGAAAGGGAATTACTCTTATACAAAGCATTACATATATAGGTGATGAACAGTTTACACACATGTTCCCTGAATCAAGCAAGCCTAGAGAAATGAGGCCCTCTATTTCATTGGGCAGAACAAAAGACCAACATAGGAGAAACCTGAGTTCTAATGCGAGTTTGCTCATTTACTTGAATGCTGTAACCTGGGACTAGGCTTTTGGTTTCTGGTGCTTCTATTTCTTTATCTGTAAGATGGGAATGCTGATGGTAATCTAAGTATTAAGGTGGTTATTATGAAGAGCGGGTTCCTATAAAGCCTTGGCTAATATGAAATTGTGCTGGTAAGTTTACAAGATAAGGGCCCTTTATAGAGATATGGGTTTTCCCCTAGGCCTTCTATTAATTTATATGTGTTTTCTAAAGGAAACGAATTTAATGAATTCAGCTGGGTGTGGGGGGAAGGAAGGCACCTGATTTGGGATAAAGAATTGGATTAGATTGTGTTGGAAAATGGGACTTTAGAAGACTGCTACCTATATATGTTTTTCCCTAGTTGAAATAATAATTCTTGTTTCTTGGCTATTTTTATACTTAGAGAGTATAATAATAGTGAAATCAGCTGTGACTCATGACAGACACGAGGGCCTCTGGGCCTCAATTTCCCCATCTGTAGTGGGGGGTAGAGGTGGTATTCCTTTTGCTTTATAAAAGATATTTGGGGTCTAACAATGTTTGGCACATAAGTAAATGCTTAATAAATTTTGACTGATTGATTGATTTCCCAGGGAAGATGAAGAAAGGTAACCAGCAAAAAAAAAAACAAAACACATACTAGTTTTGTATTCAGGGAATCTGAATTCAAATTGAATTCAAATAGATTCAAAACTTGACCATGTTACTTACTACCTCATGGCTGGGGCAAGTTATGGATTTCTTTGGGCCTCAATTTCCTAATCTCCTGGATTTCTACATCTCTGACCTTGTGATTTCCAAGTCTCCTTCCAGCTAAAAGTGCTAGAAGTGAGTAGATGTTGAAGGATTTATCCATCAATTTAAATCCAGGGTATTAAATCCCTGGGTACTGTGAACTTGAGAGGGAAGTGAGATTGAAAAAAAATAAAACAAGTTATTGAAAATCTTTGGGGTAGGGTAGAAAAAGCATGTAGAAATGATGATGTGGAGATGACAAGGAAAAACAGGGTCCTAGACTGAAAGGGAAATAACACCCATGGAGTTCTTAGGGAAAAATGAAGTCTCAGGGGATGGGATTGAATGCAAAATTTAGGTATTATGTTGTAGACTAAAGTATTAGAAGATTCCTAAGAAGGGAATTAGTGGCTTGAGTCACTATATATTGAACACATTACTGTCCTTCTCAAGTGTAAGAGATACAAAAAAGTATTAGGCATAGGCCCTTCCCTCAAGGAACTTAAAATAATCTAGTCAGGCCATCAATGTAGGATCCCATGGGCTGGTTTTCAGAAAGTGAAATCTCCTCCTTCATGTGTTTTGCTGGCCCACAGTACACCCTGGCCTTGTAGTACCTGGTAAGCGGCAACAACCACACACCTGTTTGGTCTTGTCCCTTCATAGCTTCAGTTAAATTGGTGATAAGTAGACATGGAGCTGTAGGCAAGTAGTGACAGGTCCTGGGTGCCCCTCTGTTCTTATAAACATCCAAGTTTCAATGCAAAGTTACTGGCTGAACTAGATCTAGGAAAGATGACCAAAAGCTGGCCTTCCTGGGAGCTCATTAAAAAGATTTAATATTCATTATGCTAGAAGTTCCTATTCTGAGACCGTTTAAACCCCTTCCCAAATAACTGCCCCACCTAGATTTAAAAAAAAACCCTCTGCCCCACCCCATTTTTTCAACCCTTCATGTGTTTGAAGAATAATTCTATCCTCCTGTTTCTGATTCATTTATGCTGAAGTCAAGAGAGAACTGTTTTGTCAAAGCTGACTGATGCCCAGAACACGTCTTTGTGCCTCTACCCACCTCTTTTCTTCAAAAACAGGAAATCACATTATGCCAGTACAAACCAACCCCAATACCCAGGGGTTTGGGTTTCATTAGAGTTCAAAAAGTAAGTTTAAAACTTGGCAAAATGGTTCTAGCTAAATCCATCTGGACATTTTCCTTTGCTTTATCTCAACTGTCTATATTGCTTCTTGCAGCTCTTTTTTTCACTTCTGACTTAAGACCCCCTAGATGAAACTTTATAAAAAGGATACATTTTTAATGTTTAGTGAATGAATGAGTGAATAAGGATTATTGCTCCTCTTCCTTATTTCTCTTTGCCGTCTTCTCCCTTCATTGATATAACAAAATATATTATTTTGAAAGACTTTTCACCATCTTCCATTCTTCATTCCTCCTCCTCCCAAAACAACATCCAAATCAACTTTAGGAGTTATTGGGGAACTGTATGACATGACCAATATACCATAATTTGATTGGGATCCATAGTATTGATGAGTTAGGTCAAGAGAATTTCAACTCATAGTTTGTCCTCGGGGTTCAAGGGGAAAGATTAAAAACAAAATCAGCCCTCTGCTTTGTGGCCTTCAGCAAGCCTCTTGGCCATAATGACTAGGAGCTCTTATGATTAATGCAGAGGCTCCGAGCCTCTCTGGGACCAAGATACTGAAGAAATAACTAAAATTGACTTGGGACAGTCACTGAAATCACATTTTTAAAGTAAAATCACATTTGATGCAACATAAACCTATAGTTGGGTTAAGAACAACAATGGTTCTCGGGCTATGGAATCCTATGGGAAACCTTCTATAGTATCCCACATCCTGAGAATCTGACTTGGATATTTTATGGAGTGACTAATATCCTACAGGGATAATTCAGGTCCCAGAAATGCTCCAAGGTCAGCAATACCATCCATTCTCTCAGAGACCTTTGGAATAGATGTCATTTCCATTGGAACAGACTAGACTACATTTGTGTTAGGCCTCGAATTTCTTCTTCACCCTTACACCCACAACATAGTCATCATGATTTATATTCCTTTTCACATTTTCCTTTGGGAGATTCCAGAGTATCTTAAAATCAAAGAATTTTACCCTGATCAGATAACATTTGGAACATTATGTTTGGTTCTGAGTGCCCCATCTCAGGAAGGACATAAACCAACTGGAGTACATTCATGGGAAACCAAATCAGAGTGGGTATTAAAGACATCAGATGGTATCATTTGAAGGAACTAAGGATTTTTATGTGAAGTGAAGACTTAGGCATATCTCCACTGACTGAAAAATATTTGAAGGTCTGTCATTTAGAAGAGAGATTTGACTTGCTTTCCTCAGCCCCGGGGGAGGGGGGGGAGCCACAGAATGGGGAGGTGGAAGATGGACAAATTTAGGCTGGATACAAGGAAATATTTCATAATAAATAAAGTTGTCCAAAAATAGAATTGGTTGCTTTTGAAACTTGTAGATTCCCAATTACCAGAAGTTTTCAGGCTAGATGATTTGTTGTTGGGAATGTTGCGGAAATTATATTCTGATCTTTTTAACCCTATGATTCTGTGATTTTCTGATTCAGTGCCTTCTGGCTGTAATGCGATACTAAGATGGAGTGTGGGGACTCAGGAGCCCGGACTTCAAGAAGAAGTTTCTAAGATTCAACATTCTTGCTTATAGTCATGTCATGCTAGAGTTTATATTAATAATATCTGACATCCAAAAAAGTACTTTTTTTAAATTTGAGACTCACAACAACTCCCAGAGGTGAAAGGATTTACCTATCCAATATCTCATAGCTAGAAATTGTCAAAGACAAGATTTGAATAAAGTCTTCAGACTTTTAACATGTTAAGTACTTGATAAAAGTTGTGAAGATAATAGCTTTGAAAGACTTAGGAACTCTGATCAACACAAGAGCCAGCCATCGTCCCAGAAGACCAGTGGTGGAAGATGCTTACCCCTCTTTAGTTAGAAATGATGCCTCAGAGTGTAGATTGTGTATGTGTGTATATATGTGCGTACATATTTTAGAACATGTCTAATACGGGAATTTGTTTTGCTTGACCATATCTGTGTAACGGATTTCATTTTTCTCTCTTTCTCAAAGAATGGGGAAGGGGAGGTGAGTGGGAAAAAATTTAAAACTGCAAATAAAACAAAATTAAATTTAAAAATAAAAATTAGTTGAATTAAGAAAGTTAAATCAGTTTCCCAATACACAAAATTGGGTTTACTATATATGCATTATATTATTTGGTTATTGTAAGGAAGGAACTTTGTACATTTATAAAGCATTATTTACCTCATAACAACTTTCAATTCCCTTTTTTACTGGATATATTAAACGTCCCACAGATTCTTAAGTACCCTAGGCCCCTGAATTCCTTCTTCTGGATAGGTCTTTTCAGATTGTTATGCCTTTCACTCATAGAATCACGAGGGAGGAAGTGCTGATTTGAAATCAGAGGACTGCAGAAGGTTCAGATCCCAGCTCTGTCACCTTTATGACCCTGAGCAAGTCACTTCACTGGTCTTTGATTCCCTCATCTGTCAAATAAAGAGCTAAATAGCCTAAAAGATTGCTTCCAGCTCTCAGTCTTTGATCCTATGAAATTTAGAACTGAAGACTTAGAAGACTTTAGAATTCATCAAGTCCCTCACTTTTATAGATGAAGAAATTTAAGCCCAGAGAGTGACTTTCCCAAAGTCATGCAGCTACATTGGGGCAATGGAATTAGACTTCCATCCTCTGGCTCTCTCCCAGCTGAAAGCTTTATTCATCACAGGTTTCACTCACACAGGAGTCACAGGCTGGATTCAGTGCTATCCACTTGCCCTGAAGTTGCCTCTGGTGATGATGTGACATGGATGAGAGCATGTTAAGCATAAGTCACTTTTCTGGGAGCAGCAAGAGCAGCTGGCTTTTCTGAATGAAGGGCCCAGAAGTGCAGCAGATGCAGAGAATTTGAGGGGGGTGGGGAGGGTAGGAGGAAAAGGGAACCAAAAAGTAAATCCAAAAGAACTTTTAGATAAAATTCTCTCCCCTGCAGGCCTGGCTAAGGGTTGATAAGAGATCTTCAGATGTAAAGGGAGCTGTCTGCCTCTGCTTCCTTGCAAAGCCATGACTCAGGAATATTGTTCACATCCTCAGGATGGCATTGAAGCTAAAAATATACTAGGAAAAATGCAGCCCAAGAAAGGGGTGGGGGAGTATTTTGAGAAGGAGTCTGAGAGAGTTGAAAGGAAGGAGCCCAAGAGAGAGGAGTAAAATGGAGAAAGGGGAAAAGGGAGGTGGGTTAGAGAGAAACAAACAGACAGGAACACAGGGAGGAGGGAGATAGAAAATTCAAGGGAGAGATTGGGTGAGAGACTGAAATGGAGAATGAAGAAATGAAATGAGAAAATGAAAAAAGAGAAAAAGAAGAAAAAAAGACAGGGGAGGGTACAAGAAATGAGAGCAATGGAGAGAAGGAAATTTAGAAATGCATGAGGAATGTAATAGATGTGCTCAGTCACCAAAACTGCGTAGAGTTTAGATGGAATGAGGGAAGAAGAAAGATTAAGAGATTTCCCCAAAGGTGCCCAGACATCTCTCCTTCGATGGGCATGCCCCAGTGGTCAGTGCTTGGCCCATTAACCTCTCTCTCTATGAAAGAGCAGTCACAGTGACTTTAGCTACTTATACCTCTAACTCACTCAGCTCCGTTTCTTCAGCTGGAATGTGGTACAATGGATTGAATAGCCTCTGGATTCCAGTTTCCAGATTAGGGATTTGGACTAGACGTCTTCTGAGGTTTCTTCTGCCATAGGATCATTCAATTCTATGATCTGGGTTCAAATCCCAGATACCTGTATGTTTTGGGGAAATTAACTTGGGCCTCAGTTTCCTCAATTAAGAAATAAGAGGGCTGGACTAGATGATTCTAAATCTAATTCTAAATTTATAACCTTATGACCTCCAGCTCTCATTTAGCAAAGCTTTATTATATCGCTCTTATGTTGAGAACACTGTTAGATCCTGGGGAATGTATTGAGTTAATTACGAGCTCTGGCGAATGCCATCAAGGCACGGAGTTTACTCTGTTGTTGAGTCATTTTAGTCATGTCTGATTCTCTGTGATCTCATTTTGGGTTTCTTAGCAAAGCAATTTGCTATTTTCTTCTCCAGCTCATTTTACAGATGAGGGAATTGAGGCTAACAGAGTTAAGTGGCATGCCCAGAGTCACACAGCTATGAAGTGTTTGAGGCTCCATCCACTGCACAGTCTGACCACTCTCTACTAGAAGGCAAAAAACTCTGATGTTGATCTTTATATCCTTAGTGCATTAGAGAAGGATAAAACAAAGTGCTACGTGATGCCTGAAAGGAAAGCGTATCTTGAATGCACCACTCTCTCTTTAAGCTTAACCTATTGAATATAAAGATGACTTTTCCAGCCCCAGATAAGCTTCTTGTCTTACTTTCCTCGTTTCTATCAATGACCAAATGAGACAATATTAGTAAAGCACGCAGCACAGTGTCTGGGACATAGAGCACTTAACAACCATTTGTTCCCTTCCCTTTCATTCTCCCTACTAATGACACCACCATTCTCCCTTGCTTGGTATGGAAACCCCAAATCTGCCAAAGCCAGGTTCAAGGATGCATGAACAAATCGTCCATAAATTCAAACTTTATGATCAGAGAAATCTTTAGGAGTAATGTTAGAGCTAACAGGTTTCTACCTACTTTCCTCCTTCTTTTGCTTTCTCCTCAATCCTCAAATCCATTTTTCATCAGTCACTAAGTCCTGTTGATTCTTCCTTTGAAACATCCCTTATATTCAGCCCTTGCCCTCTATTCCCACTCCTGATACTATTCTAGGCCTTTGTCACCTCCTGCCTAGATTGGTTCCATGACCTCCTAAACAATTCCTCCACCTCTACTATTTGCCAGTTCATTGTGCCAGTCTTTTAAAACATTGATTCCCTCTTGGCATTCCCCTGTTTAGGATCCTTCAACATCTTCTGATATATACAGACCAATTGTGTATCAAATTTTTGCACAAAACCCTCCATAAACTCCCCCTATTTACCTAATTTCATATCATATTGTTCCAAACTGGAGCTTCTCTCCAGTTACACCCTATCTTTTCTCATAGTTCACCATTTCTCATTCTTTGCTCATGCCACTAGTCCCTTCTTCTCTCCTCCCCCAAAAGAATTCTTTCTTCCTTCATTTTTCAACTTTATAAGCCCCATTTCCCCTCCAGAGCTCACTTCAAATGCCATCTCCTCTTCAAAACCTTCCCTAACTATTCTCATTCACATTCCCTTCTCTGATTTGCATTGTCCTGCAACTTGGACCATCTATAGCATGCAAATTAATAGTTGATCTTGCAACAATCCATATTTGGTTCTAGTTGTTTCACGTATGTGTGTTTTGTCTCCTGAGAAGATGTAAGCTCTTCTATTGTTGTTTGGGTTTTAATGGCTCAGAGTGAGTATAAATAGCAATTGTTTTTGTTTTGGTCAGAAACTCTGAGGATCTTCCTTTCCTAGACTGATTCTTTTATGAAAAAGATTCTCTTATTTATTGATTCTTTATGTACTGTTTGGGTCTTGACTCAGACAAACTGAGACATGGGAAAGAACTTAGCTTAAAAAAGCCAAGGTCCCCTACTGTATCCTGGGTCATCACCAGTCTTCCTGACCTATGCCTTGCCACTGGACTCCAATGGCTCTGGAGGAGAATGAGGCTGATGACTTCATACAGATCTGCCTCACTCCAAGTCATGACATCACCCTCGGATTTCTCTGATCATAACAAATGTTTGACTCTATGGAGTATTTGTTCATCCATTGTTAAAAATGGCTTTGGTAGATTTGGGGTTTCTATCCCAAGTGAGGAAGAATGACAGTGTCTTTAATAGGCAGGAGGAAAGATAAGGGAACAGATGTTTATTAAGTGCTCTATGTGCCAGGTACTGTGCTGCGTGCTTTACTAATATTATCTCGTTTGGTCATTGGTAGAAATGAGGAAAGTAAGAGAGGAAGCTTATTTGGGATTGGAAAATGATGATCTTTCTATTCAATAGGTTTAAGTTAAAGTGTGAGCGGTACATCCAAGATATCATCAAGATAGTAGCTGGTCCTCTTTGAGAAAGAGGGACAAACAGCAACAACAAGCTTTTGTTCTTCAAGTACCACAGATTTCCTTTTCCCTCTTGCCTGAATGCTGATTGCTTAACCTGACTATAAATATCATGATTTTGACTAATGTGGAAATATGTTTAACATGATTATATATGTATAGCCTATATTAGATATTGGCCATCTTGGGGAGTGGGGAGAGGAGGGAAGAAGAAAGAAAAAAAAACTTGGAACTCAAAATCTTATAAAAGTGATTATTGAAAACTATCTTTACATGTGATTGGAAAAAATGAAATTCTTTTAAGTGGGAAAAAATGTGATGACTTGACTTATTTGGACATAGAGCTGTGAAAGGGCTGTCGTTCCATCTCAAGAAGTCTAAGAAGTCTGAAGATGCAGTCCAGAACTTTAATATCTTTGACTTGGTGCTTAGCCTAGGGGCCAGCTTTAGTGTTCTTCACCCTTATTTCATTGTTAAGACCAGAAGATGTGCCTTCTCTCAGAAGTGAACAAGAGACCTTAATTATAAATCCTGACTCCCTTAGCATCTACTTTAAAGGTGACTCCACCCTATCTGCCACCCCCACCCCCTGCCATGAGACAGATTGGAGAATAGCAAACAGAAATGGAAGAACAATGATTCTGCTAACAGGGCAAGTCTCATCTCTGGGTCTGTTTCCTCTTTTGTCTCCTGTCTCAGAGGGTGGTTGTCTGATGTCGTATGCAGCTAAAGGAGGTCGAGTAAAGGAGATCTGGAAGGATTTTGGAGATTCAAGCTGAAATGTATTTGAAGCCTTGGAGCCAGGTTCAAGGATGGGTGAACAAATGCTCCATAAAGCAAAACTTTTGTTATAATCAGAGAAAACTTTAGGAGTTAAGTTAGGGTTAACAGGCTTCTACCTCCTTTCTCCCATCATTAGGCCCATGAGTTTTTTATTCATCATTAGCCTTTCCTTTATGCACTTATGACAGACTCTCTCCCTCATTTCTTACTGGTCTCTTTTTCTTTTATCTCTTTTTGCTTTTTCCTTTTCTGCCCATCCATCCCCTGCTTTTCTCTAACTTGGGGGCTTGTCCATTGTGGGAAGTTAAAAATAAACAATCATTATTGACTCCTTCTTAGCTTCTTTTTCTCAACCTGAGATCTCAGAATCCAGTTCCCAACTTCATTTTTTTCAATCATAAAACAAAAACAAAACATGCTATATTATATTCACAGATCCATAAGATCTGAGTTTCCTGCTAACTTGGGGAAGGCATGGAAAACTAACTTTGCTTGCTTTCACAGATTGATCAGATCTCTGAACTGGAAAGGAATACAGAGCTATTCTAGGCCTACTTGCACCTGACTAAGAATCTTCTAGAGCCTCCTGACAAATAGTCATCCACTTGGGGTCTCGCTGCCTTAGTCACCAAAATTCCTGTTATTTGGATACTCCTTTCTTTCTCTCCTCACCTCCCTGCTTTTGTACCCAATATGACCTCCTGTTCGATAAGTAGTTTTCCAGCTGAGATATGGAGGAAAGATTCCCAGTCCAGTCAGCCCATCTCTCCTTTAGGCACGTGGATGGAGCTTGTTTCAATTATCACCTTTTGGATATGGGTCAGTCTGATTTGCCACACTTAAATAAATGTCATTTCCATCCTCCTGGCTTTCATTCCATGTTTCTTTGTCCTGTCAAAATCAGAGGAAAGGAAGCTAGTCAATTTATTTTCCACATCTGGGGTGGGTGCCTGGAAATAAAAGGCAGGAAAATTTGCCCTTGGCATTTTGGCACATGCTAAATCTCAATGTGTTTTATTTTTTCCCTTGATACAAATGATATCTCTTCCCCCACCTCCCCCACATCACTTAGAGGAAATTCTCTCAAAAAAGACCAAGTTGACTGAGCTGACTTTATGCCCATATCTTAATAAATTCAGCACCTACTATGTGCCAAGCACTGTGCTAGATACAGTAAGATATTATATATATATACACACACAGACACACACACATACATATACACACAATAAGATATAACCTTGACTTTGGGGGGAATTTATAATCTTATTGGAGAGATAGTGCTTTCACACATGAAATAATTACTATCAACAGTTTTCTCTCATACCCAGGGTTCTTGAGACTTAGTCAGGAAAGAGGAAAGGAGCCAGACCCCCCCCCCCACTTCAAGATTTCTCCTATGTATTTGAAGTCTGTCATACCTCCAGGAACTGGCCCCCTACGTCTAGCATCTGTATGTTCTTAGATTTCTGTATGGATTCCTTTGGCTTGCTTCTGGAATCACTTATCAGCAACAAACAGACCAGAGCATTTGCTTCTATATCTTCCACCCGAGCCCCTCCCCTGGCTTTCCATCCATAAACACTGTCAAATCCAAGGATCAGGGAATGCTCCAGAAGACAAAGTGGATTGATTTTCAGGTGGAGCAACCCATTCCTGTCTCAGTCTGAGAAACTCACTGAGGGATGGATGGTGCTATTCTGGCTTGGAGAGAATTTTCTTTTTAAATTTAGTTCCCTAATTCCTTAGCCAGAAGCAACTGAGAGCTCAAAAGATTCTTAGACACAATTTAAAAATTCCTAAGTGTATGGCTAAAGTCCATGGCAGTGTGCATGCTAATCACAAAATTAGTGTGGCCCTCATATTCAGGACAGACTTTATGGCGAGTCTTTGAAAGTTTTCTGTGCTTTGGAACCCCCTAGTTAAACCATCACTGTATTAGGGAATCTCTATTATCAAAGCCCAGGGACCTCCAGAATTTGGGAATTTGAAGACCCTAGAGATTTTAGGCCAGGACTGTTCACTCCTCAAGCCAACGTTTTATAGGAATTTTTCTTCGAAGTCTATGTTACACAATGATGGCTGAATTTTATCTTCAATGTTTTTTGTCAATTCTCTTTCAATCCCCTCTTTTATTTTACCTTCCCCTGATGCTTGGTCTTCTCATATAGTTTTTCTGACTTCCTGCTACAGTACCCCTTAGCAGCTAATTCCCCTTACAAAACACTCTATACTTTGAACTTTGTCCTCCGTTCTTTTCTGGCCCAGATCTTCTTGTCCTTTATCACATTTCATCAGGGCTCTTCACTATTGGGGTTTTTGTGATAACTTGGGGTATTCACCATGGGGCTATGGATCACTCTGAAAATTCTGCATTATAAGCAGAGGAGATCTCTGCATATGAGAACTTCCCTGCCCAGATCCAGTAGTCATTTAAGAGCAGCCCCAGGACAGTTTCATCTTGGCATACCTGGCATGTGCTTTGCTCTTTCCTGCAATTCCAAATGCTTCTTGTTTCTGCCATCTGCTTCCTCCTGTCTCATCTTATACAGGGAGTCAATATCTGAGGCAGTGGGCATGTTTGCAACCTATAGAAAATATATAGAACTTTTTCCACATTAGTGCATTAGTCAATCAATAAAGCATTTGTTAAAGGTTTCTATGCTAGCTGTCAAGGGTATAAACACAAAAGTGACAATGAGAGTATTGGGTCAGGGTAGGTGGGACAGGGGAGAAGAGAGGAACTTCATATAGAAAGTGGTACAGAAGCTAATCTTAAAGGAACTAAGCGTTCGAAAGAGAGAGATAAGAAAGGTGGGCATTCTAGGACAAGTTCAAAGATATGTAAATGAGAGATATAATGTCATGTATGGAGAACAGTAAGAGGGAAAGTTGGACTGGACCGTATCATGTGTGATAGGGAATAATATATAAGTCTGGAAAGGTAGGTTTGGTGTCTAGTTGGGAAGGGTTTAAAATGGCAAAAGAAGAAAAGTGAGGATGTATAAGGGCTAGAGAAGAATCCAAAGGCTGTACTTTCAAATCAGCTAGAAAATGTCTTGAAAATCATTGGAAACATAACCAAATTAAAATCAGAAGACAACTCCAGATGTATGTGTGCTGAAGCCATGGAGCTCAGAAGCTTAAGCTCATTTATCACCCCAGATATGCCAAACCCTCTTTATATATGCTAGGTAGAAGCAGGCATACTTCTACCCTACTGTTCTTCCCTGCCCACTTAGAAGTTAAGGGACCATTTCAGGTGTGCCTCGTTGGATTTACAATTGTAGAAGCAGCCACACTGGTATACCCAGGATGGCTGCTTGCACCTTAGATCTGCTTTACTAGGAAGGATCGCTGTTTAAGGGGTCAACAATCTTTTTAAAATTACATTCACTAGTTCAGGGGAAAAGTCAGCACCCTGAACTTTGGAGAAAATACAAGCAGAGAAATAAACATCAACGGACAGGGCTCTGACTGCCTGAATGATCTATATACTTTACATACATCCCTGGATCAAGGGAGCCTTTACATCTGAGCAGGCAGGGAACTCTGAACATAGGACCACTAAGAATCCTGACCAGAGGCTTAAAAGCTCCTTCTCATAAGTGAGCCCCCAAAGCAAAATACCAACTCAGAGTATGCTTACTCTTCTCAGAGGCAGAAGGCATCCCAACCCTCTTGACTCAGTGCCTAATTAGAAATTAGCAAAAGGTGTGAAAGCCTTCCTACAAGCAAGTTTCCCCTGAGAAAACTTCTCTTTAAGCAAGTTCCTCCCCCCAGGGGGCTCTATGTGATTCATGATGTATCATAGCTGGATACATAGGCTTATTAATGGGAGGGGGGAGATCTTATAGCCCGTTAACATTACAACAATCAAGAACACTTCTTGAGAAGAGGCTAGTCACATAACTGGAAGTGATTCTGTATTTAGGTCACACTTTAATTTATAATCTGTCACAAGTAATCTGTCAGTTATATCAAAGTTAGTTGCCTAGCATTAATAGTAGCTCATGATCCAATCTAAGTGGGGACTTATTTTTGGTTTAATGGGGTGGTAGGTTGGTAGTAGAAATGCAGATTGAAGCAATCCATTTTTCTTATAAAGAGTAGTTATTCTAATTCTAGCTACTGATAGCAATAGCTTTTCGATACAAAGCTGATGTCAAAACATTCCTAACGTCACTTGCATGTTACCACTTCTAAAACCATTCCACTGTCACTCTGGCCATCAAACTTACCTCTCCGTCTTCCAAACCAGACACTATCCTAAGAACCACCATGGAGGTGGTAGATGGGCTTTTGTCTTAACTTACACAGAACCAGGCTTCCACATCATCTTGGCCACCATCTTTTCCAAACTATGCTCCTGGTAGAGTACATTGTCCCTCTACCTTTTCCAGATTTTTTTTTTATGTGTTGTCTTCCTTTAAATAGAATCTAAATACCTTCAGGGCAGGTATTGTCTTACTTGCCAGTTCCTGCAATCACATATTAAGGGCTGAGCTCAACAAATGTCTTCTCTCCTCTCTCTCCTTAACTTCTCTCTTTCTGAATGTCCTTGCTTAGGCCTCACTAGCTCCTTTGCTCTCCAACATACAGGGATGTGTCTGTTTGGGTCTATGTTTCTGTGTATGGTGACTAGGGACAAGGGAGGAGAAAGTTTGTGAGGGTGGGAGGGGTTTGGGCCAGCTGTGAGTAAAATCCCAGCATTCCTTGTTTCTATATCCAAAGTTAGCTGACCTTTTAAAAAAACAATTCATTTGCAACTGACAGTTCCCAAAGCACCTAATTCACTGCTGGTATTTTATATATTAAAATAAAAGCCTATAAATAGACAATGGATCTTGCGTCAAGAAGTGACAAGTGCACAGAAACAATCTCACAAACAAGCTTGTCTCTTGGGCTTCACACTGTTTTGCTCAGGCACTGCAGGCGTCTCACAGATCGTGGGTGTTTAGGCATATCTGCTGCACCAGCTCTTCTGAAAGTATCAGTGGTATCTGAGGGTTTAGAGTGGTGATAGAGGCTTTGTTTCATCACAAGGCCTGACTGGGCTTAAGCTTCATCAAGGTTGGTAAAATACACAGCTATATTTTCTGTTTTTTTTCCCCTCAACGAAAGTAGCTCATGTAAATGAGTGTCCACTGTTTTTTTTTTTCTTTTTGGAGGGCAATTGGGGTTAAGTGACTTGCCCAAAGTCACACAGCTAGTTTTTTTTGTGTGTCAAGTGTCTGAGGCTGGATTTGAACTCACATCCTCCTGACTCCAGGGTCAGTGCTCTATTCCCTGCACCACCTAGCCGCCCCCCTCCACTCTTCTTTATAGAAAAGTAAAAGAACACACACACACACACACCCACGATTACTTTTTTCTTGATGCCAAGAGACACGTGGTTTCTGCTTTAAAATCTTCTCGGGATTCCTTTTGCCTACTATTTTGGAATTAAACCCAGGCTAAATATACAAAGACCTTCACAAACACCCAGAAACCTAACCAGAGAACTACTATCTTATTCATAAACACATACAACCCTTTCCAGCACAACTGTGTTCATGGAACAGTCTTACTAATCTGTAACCTTTTCTAATCAAACACAAATCACTATGGACCCAAAACACTGGGACTGGTTGCCACCAACAGAGCCTCACATGTAAACCTGCCACCAGAATGACATATGCTCTGGGCCTCACCAGTAAATAGAAACTCATTTACCCTCTGCTCAGGATACACACAGAACAACCCACCAACCCTGTCTGATACAAACACACACCTACACACTGCTCAGAACAGGCAATGTGTAGCCTTCTCACCCAACTGAGTCCTTCACATACACCAGTCTTTACTACCCTTGCTCAATGCCCACAAACCACACAGCTCCACACCTGCAGGTGGTGATTTGCATGGTGTAGCCTCTCCCATGAGGCTTTGCCCAACTAGGTTTCCTTTCTGAAGTTGGGAAATGAGCAACTCGCCTTTTAAAAGGGAGGGAAACAGACACCAGTAATTCTCAGTCAGGGCTCTGGCATTTAGGTGTTTCAAAGCCTTCTCCAGCTATTTCTGGCCTCATTGTCCGTCTTGGTCTGAGAGGAAGACCTGATGGTGCTTCTTTGCTTTAAAGGCAGAAATGGAACATTGTTTCTCCTCACTTTGATTTAATGGCCAAAAACAGTTATAGGAAACTGTTCAGCAGATGTTTTATGGAACTCAAAAAAAGATTGGGTCTTGTAGAAGGGCTATTTTTAGACTAATGCTTCCTATGATTGAGGGCTTGGTGCTTACAAAGGAGAGGGAGAGAGCCAGCCCTGAATACTTTGATTATCGGATGTTTTTTCTTTCACCCATTTCAGAATGCAGTAAATGGACCCAGAAGGCTGTAGTGGCTGGGCAAAAAGTGGTTCCAGGGAGAAGGGAGTTGAGACTTTTTTTCTCCTTTTACACCAAAGAGCTTGGTTGACTAAAAGAAAGGAAGCTCTGGACTTTTGAACCATGGTCATACTGAGGCCCTTTAAAAACGATGATACTGTCTTTCAGGATTCCTTTCTTCTAGGAAGTCAATTTTGGCAAAAAGTTTTTTGTCCTTTCTCCTCTCCTGTCCTCTCCTGTCCTGTCCTCTCCTGTCCTCTCCTGTCCTGTCCTCTCCTGTCCTGTCCTCTCCTGTCCTGTCCTGTCCTCTCCTGTTCTCTCCTCTCCTCCCCTGTCCTCTCCTCTCCTCTTCTCCCTTCTCCTCCCCTCTCCTCTTCTCCCTTCTCCTCCCCTCCCCTCCCCTCCCCTCTCCTCCCCTCTCCTCTCCTCCCCTCTCATCTCCTCCCCTCCCCTCTCCTGTCCTCTCCTCTTTACATTCTCTTCCTCAGCAATCTCATTCACTCCTTTAACTTCAACTACTGTTTCTTTGCAGTGACTCTCAGTTCTCTGTCTCTAGGCTTGACCTCTTTTCTGAACTCCAAACTTATATCTCCGTTTATTTTGTAGGATATTTCCATTTGAATCTCCCATCAGCACTTCAAACTCAACATGTCCGAGATGATTATCTAACCTTTTAAACCCACTCTTTGTGACTTCAATATTTCTATTAGTGGCATCAACATATATTATTTCTTCTGGATTGAAATGCAGTTAGCTTTGATTCTTCATTTTTTCACATCTCATAAAATGTCTAACTAGTTACCAAGTCCTAACAACTCTACCTCAATAAGGTATCTTACATATACTTCTTTCTCTTTATTTCCACTATCATTTTTTGTTGTACAAGCCCTCATTAATATCTGTTCAGATTATAGCAATAACCTTTTGATGGGTTTTCCTGTTTTCATTCACTGATCTTCTCCCCTCCTCAAGCTAATCATTTTTCATCCAGTTATCTTCCTTATATGTAGGTTTGGTCTTCAATCTCCTCTGTTTTTTTCCCCTTCTAAGTAGACTTTAAACTCCTTTGATTGGCATTCAAGGTTCTCCACAATTGGATGCTTCCCTACCTTCATCCAAGCCTCCATCCAAGTTTACTTTCCATCCATCTATCTTTTACTTCCCCCAACTCTAAATGAGAAAGTAAAAGAATAACTACCTGGCCATGTTTAACCCCACCAAGTGCTAATTCTGGGTGCAAAGGGCTCACTCAGGCGCAATTCAGTTGGGGAAGCAGTCTTCAGGTAAAGCCCAATGTCACGTCCCACTAGTTTCATAAGTCTATGGAGCAAACACACTATACTCTCCATATTTCAGACAAGCTAGACATCTCAGTGTGCCTCTGGTTTGATCCTGCTGTTTCCTATGCAAAGAATTCCCTTTCTTTTCCTACTTACCTGTTGAGTTCCTATTCCTTCCTTAAAACCCAACTCAGGGGGCAGCTAGGTGGCACAGTGAATAGATTATTGGCCCTGGAGTCAGACCTGAATTCTACACTTGAAATACTTGCTAGCTTTGTGACCTTGGGCAAGTCACTTAACCCCAATTACCCTGCCTTCCCCCCTCTAAAAAGCAAAAAAAAACCCAGACCCAAAAAACCCAATTAGATGTCACCTCCACCAGGAAGTATTATTCCCTGACCCTCATGTTGGTAACAATCTTCTCAGTATTGCCTGGTATTGGTCCTGACTAAAATAATCAGTAAGTCTGAGAGGACAGTATGATATGGCTCAATAGTTCATGAATGATATGCCTGCCCTCAGTGTCTGTAGCCACTGCCTAAAGCTCAAAGAAAGAATTCTAATCACTGGTGGCTTTCTGGAAAGCTCAAAAATGGAGGCTTTAGGTCAACCCAGGAATGGGGTAAATGGCCTCACACACATTTTATCTCTAGTTACCTGTAATTTTTCTAAAGAATATGTCCTGAAATTACTCTTGGATGAGCTGGTCATAAGACTTAATATCTTCATTTAAGGCCAGTGACCTTTTTATAATGCCCTAAGTATATGTTATGCACAATTTTCTGAAGTAGAGTTCATGCCATTGCCTTTTAAACTAACACTTTTATATCCTGTATCTCTTCCATCTCCTGTATAGTTGAGTCCTTCAAAAACTTTAACTGGGCAGGCATCTCTCCTCAAACTTACCCATCTCTCCCAGCTTTTCCTAACAAATCCTCACAAAGTTTACTGTTCTTTCGATTTTCTTTTAGGACTACCCAAAGAACTCCTGGCTCCGACTGAGCAATATCATGGATAGAGACTGATTAAACTCAGCTATTGTGAGGGAGGGAGGGGCAGCTAGGTGACACAATGGATAGAGTGCTGGGGCTGAAGTCAGGAAGATCTGAGTTCAAATCTGGTCTTAGACACTTACTAATCATGTGATCTTAGGCAAGTTATTTAACTCTATATGCCTCAGTTTCCTCATCTGTAAAATGAACTGGAGAAGGAAATGGCAAACTACTCTAATATCTTTGCAAAGAAAACCCCAAATGGAGTCATAATTAGATGGACACAACTGAAAAAACAAATAAACTTTAAAAAAATGACTGAACTTTTGGAGGAAGTTACTGTAAGGCCTAGACAGTCTGTGGCTTTGTGTTGTGCTGGCACATGCAAGAGACACTTTGGAAAGAACACAGTTGCAAATTAAAGCAATTCTGAGGTGTCACTTCATACCCACCAGACTGGCAAAATTGATAAGAAAAGTAAAAGGACAAATGTTTGAGGGACTTCTTGAAAACAAGTACATTAATACACTGTTGGTGATACTAAGAATTAGTCCAGCAATTCTGGAAAGCAATTTGTAACTATGCCCCCAAAGTCCCAAACTCTGTATGCCTGTTATCCTACATACCAAAGAAATCAAAGAGAAAAATGGT
>CM053596.1:134335771-134367206 GCA_028646575.1 Pseudocheirus occidentalis | reverse complement strand
TTCAGTTGATGTATAGCTAGTAGGCATTCTTCCAGTGTCTTGGAAGCATTTGGTGAGGGAGTTCTGACTGAGTTGTCTTCCTCCTGCTCCATACTTTGGTCTTTTTTGTCCATAAAAAAGGATTCTAAAGTTTTACTGCTGTTCCTAGCCTGCTTCCTTTTTCTCATGTTGGCCAGTCTATTAATTGCTTGGTTTTTTATCTCTGTGGAACTCTGCTTCCTGGAGGAGGAAAGCTCTGTCCCAAATTGCTGGGGCCGTCACAGCTGCCGGAGCTCTTAGTGGGGTGCTGCAGCCCCACCTCCCAGCCTTGGCTCACTGAAAGCGCACCCCAGGACCACCACTCAAGACCCCGATCCAGATCCAGGCCGCTCAACGCAATAGCCCTTGGCCTAGATGGGTCGCGTCAGCCCCCCTGCTATCTGCAGGCCGAGGTCTCTGAAGCTGCACAGTGGAAGTCGCTGCTGCTTTCAGCTGTTCCTGCCGCTACAGCTGCCTCCCGCTGCTTCCTTGCCCTGGGAGCAGTTTGGCCCGACCTGCTCTTCTCCTCCCCATTTAGCAAAATCCACTGACCTTTCTCTTAGCCTTTTTGTCTTCTGGCCTGATAGATGTGGTACCTGTGCCTCCAGTGCCACCTATCTGCTCTCCTATAGCCAAGGTTCCCTGCCCGATGCCCCAGGGCTTGACCCGGCCAGGGTTTCGGCTGCGGGTCCCAGAGTGCTGCGAAGAGCCCCTCCTGCTGCGCTGCCTGTAGCAACAGATGTGCTTTCTGTCTTGTGGAGAGTTTTGGAGCTTGAAAATCTGTTTAGAGTCCCATTTTATGAGTTTTTTAGCGTTTTTGTGTGGGAGCTATGGTGCTTTGCTGCTTCTATGCCTCCATCTTCATCTAGTAATTTTAAACTTTTCAATCAAATGCTGTAAGTTAGAAAGTTAACTATAGTTTTACCTCGAGCCTCTGGAAAGATTTCAGTAAGAAGCTTCCTTTTCCCATACCCTAATTTTTCGTTGCCTAGAAAATAAGACTGAAGCTGCGCTTGTGTGGCCACGGGATTAGATAGAAAGGTGATGATTTTCCTCCCTGGATGGCCTGATTTTTTTACTTTGGCCGTCACCCAGTCAGAATGAACACAGAGTTACTAGGTTTCCGCTTCAACATACAACAAAGCACAGACATAATTGGACTTATTAATTGGCAGATTGTGCTATCATTGAGTACTTATGATCACAGAATAAAAAGACTCATAGTTCTTGTCCTCTGATATCCCATATTCGAATGAAGATGGAGAAGAGGAAGGGAATATAGCACCTACAATGAGGTCAGTCACTGTGCTGAGATACGTATAAGTGCTGGATAAATATCTTATCTGATCCTCATAACAACTCTTTAAGGTAGGTGCTGCTATTATTCAAGTTTTACAGTTAAGAAAACTGAGGCAGAGGTTAAGTGGCTTGCTCAGTGTCACATAGCTAGTAAGTGTCTGAGGTTGGATTTGAACTCGGGTCTTCCTGACTTGACGCCTAGCCATTTGTCCACTGTACTACCTTTCTGCCTCTAATAACTGACATTTTTTCTAGTGCTTTTAAGATTTACAAAGCACTGCACATACAGCACATTACTTGATCCTCACAACAACCCTATGAGGTAGGTACCTTCATTATTACCCATCAGACTACACCCCCCATTTTACAGCTGAAGAAACTGAGGCTCAAAGAAATCAGGTAATTTGCCCATGGTCACATAGTAAGAGCCAGAGGTGGGATCCAAACCCAGGCTTTTGCTGACTCTTAAATTTTAGCAATCTTTCCACTAGACTGACCAGTAAAGGTTTTCCTTTTAAAAAATGCTTCCAATTCCATTACAAAAGCAAAGAATATTGACACTTTACAGGAAATCAGTGGGTACTAAATATTTCATGTTAGGTACACATGGCCATGCCTTATTGCTATGGGAGTTGGAAGAGCCAGGACTCTGCGGCATGGAGGCACTTTGTGAAAACTGGTTAATGACTTTAATGTGCCTTGAAAATAAAATGAGTTGCAGAAATGCTTATTGCAAGAGATGGTTTACTCAGCTAATAATTAATAGCAGCAGCAGCAGAAATAGCTTGAATGACGCAGTTGGCCACATAGCTAACCACTTATATTAAAAGGTCGGTACAGTCAGGAAAGGAAATATTATATGCTGGTAAACTGCATGTATGGAATGTAGGAAAAATGAAGAACAGAATAAATGTAGCATTGGATATATGGAAAAAATGGTACATAGGGAATAACATATGTGAAGTATTAGCTATATGAGTTGTAGCAGAATTGGATAAGTAGACTAGAGTATTTTTAGCCTATAAGGTAAATGGAAAATAAGATGCATAGAGAATAGGCTATATAGGGTATAGCATATGTGGAATGTAGGATATATAGATTTTAAAATCCATAGAATTAGGTAGGTATATCAGAGCTCCAGATTTAGAATTAAAAGACCTGTATGACTTCACATGTCTTTCTGTGGGCCTGTTTTACAATCTTTTATATGAGATGAATGAAAATCATTTGTTAAGTACTTATTCTGTGCCAAGTATTGTGATAAGTACAGGGAATATAAACATCAAAATAGACATTTCTAGCCCTGAGGGAGTTTACATTCCAGAAAGAGGACACAACACATCAGAGAAATGGTAGCTATGGAAGGATGTTTTCATTTAGGATGTCATAGGGATGATGAGTCTATTTATAAGAGAAACAATTGAGAGCAGGTCTTTACAGAAGCAACAAATTGATTCTATTATGGTTCTTAGGGACAAAAGTAGAAGAGGAGGTAGATGTGTCAGGTAGATGGCAAGGGAGTGGCCAGAGCAGTTGGCAGAATGTATTCTGAAGCATGTGCATTTGACTGACTGACTCGCCAATCAGCACAGCAAGGACCCCATGGCTATAGATCTAAAGCTAAGTGGATTAAATCATTCAAAGAGTGATCTCAGGAGGTCTAGTGGTATGCAGGGATCAGTGGCAGGGCTGATGGCAAATAAATGTCTGAGGTAGATGGTTAGATGGGATGTGCATACAATAAGATTAAATCATCTCAGATTTATTTCAACCCTAAAATCTTATGATCTGCGTTTTTTGGAGCATATGGTATACAGTATTAGGATACATGAAATGGAGGATTTATGGGGCACAGGATTTGTAGACTTTAAGGTATGTGGAGTTTAGAATGCATGGATTATAGACACCATTATAGGATTATAGGATATATGGAGTGTAGCATGCATTGAGTACTGGGTACATGGAATCTAAAATGAATAGAACATAAGATGCGTAAAGTATATGATAAATGTAATCTAAGATGTATGGTTTGCATGTTACATGAAGTATAGTACGAGAACAGAAAAAGTGACTTTATTGAAACATTTATTCTAGTAATATTCAAATTATATTCCTACTGCATATCGCCATCTTTGCTTAAGTTAGGAGCAAGTACAGATGCATCAGATTTGACAATGTGTTGTATAGGACTGGGACAATTATCTGCATTACTCAAGCAAACTTTTAGCTATTACAAAAGATATGGGACCTGGAAATACTAATATATACTTTTGGGTAAGCAACAGCAATCCTTGGAGCTACTGTGCTTTGTCCATATAACTTTAGATTTATGTTGAGAGAGTGAAGACACAAGACATTTTTTTTTACATTGCTTTCATGTTCCATTGACAGTGCACAGGAAAGAGGTGGTATTATCATGAATGGAAAAAATTATCAAAGATTAATTAGATAATTAATTAGATAGGAATGCTGGAAAATAGATGTTGTTCTGACAGTAGTGAATGGGTCCTTCTAATTCTCCTCAACTGATGATATTCTCTAAATGTCTCCCTACAAGCCATTCCTGAAGAAAAAAAAACTGCTAGTATGGGCCATATTGATAACATTTGGCCATCAAGAAGTCAATAGCCAATAAATAATTATTAAATGCATACTATGTGCCAGGCACTGTGATAAGTGATGAGCCTATAAATATGGAAAAGAAAGACGGTCCCTATCCTCAAAGAGTTTATAATTTAATTGGGGAAGACAACATACTAAAGAAAGATAGAGGGGAGGGGGAGCTACCTGGTATGTACGGGGTCATGATGGAGAAGTCAAAGAAGTTCAAAATGAGTCTAACTTGGTAAGGAAGGGGAAGTGTATTGACTATAAACAAAACTGCATGGCTCAATTTTTTTTCATTACTTCCTTGTGCACCAGTTAATGGTTGAGTTTACATGGATGCCACCCATGGTGGATCTTTTGGTTATACTCTTGGATTTTTCTTAAACTTTATCTGGCTTTTTTGAAGCTTTATTTATATTTAATATTTTCATTTATATTTAACAAATCCAAATACCATCATTCTTTACTATAGATCAATGAAATGATGTCTGCTTGTTCCAAAAATCTATCTGTAAGTTTTTTATTTGCTTATCATATGCTTTGAGAACATCTAGAAATTCTTTTTTTCCATTTTTTGATGATGAAGTGTGTTTCCACCACTCTGGTAATAATAGGCCTTGGATTTTATTAATATTCCACAGGTTTTTGTTAGGATATTTTCCAAATTTGTTATAGTACATTTTATAGTTTCAAAAACATATATTAACACTGGTACTTCATGGGTATTAGTTGCTTTAAAATGTTCTTCCTGTTAAACTTTTATTTCTCGATGCCAGGAAGCTTCATAACATATTCAGTCATAACTTTCTTCTTGATAACTTTATGCTTAATATGTCTCATTTGGAGGAGACCAAGGTATGTCCATTGTCCGTTAGTTGAAAATCTTCACATTCAATCTCAAAGTCATCATTTTCCATCTTTCCTAGTATTCATTATTTTTGTTTTACACTTTCCAATTCACATTTTGGGACCATTAGAGAAAGATTCCATAAAATGATGACTGGATGAAATGATCTTTTTCCATCGGAGTCATATAACTTGTTATGCATCTATATTAAGTGATTATTAAGATGATTTGCTATGAATTCCTCTTTAACTTGGAAGCCATACTTAGTTCTATATGTCAGAAAATATAAAGAGTTTAAAGCTAGACAGAATCATAAGTGGATTAAAATATCTCTTTGAAAGATACTATGCTTTATTTGAATAGTTCTTGACCTTATTATGTTTGTGGCATGTTTTATATAAAGAATAGTATTATATGTGTACATCAAATACTCACTATGCTTGCATTTATTTTATAAATTTGCAGTATATGAACAATGCATTTTTATCCTTAAATGCCCTTTTGATGACTTTGCTTGACTGGATGTCATGCCAAACATTCTTTTGGTTTTACCCTCCCCTGCTTCTTTTTGGTTGTTGAGATGATACTGCTCATAGTCATCTATCATTCTTTGTAAGATTTTAGAAGTGATTTTATATTCTATGCCAGCGTTGTCTTTGGCAGTCATGTCTTTTCATTTGGCAAGTAAGTCAGATGTTTGCTGACTAAGGCTCTTTATAACCTATTTGGTTTTTTTTATTTTAGCAATTAATTTTCATTGGTTAAACTTCTGGAGAGAATTACTGTAGTTGGTGTGAATGTCATTTCTGTTGTCCAGAAATGGAAAGAGGACCACAAAGGAAAAAAAAAGAAAATAAAAAAATCTTTCATGAAAATAATTATTATGAAGTGGTTTATCCTTTAAGGACAGTGTAGCTACCACTTTTGGACTCTAACATCATAGTCCTGGATAAAGGAGTGTGAAATTGCACTAACAGGAACAAAAACAGGGAAAGGAACTGTATTGGATAAATTATATATGGAAAAGATGGGTGCTGGAGGTGAAACAATTGTAACAGTGATGAGGGTCTGGAGGAAGGAAAAACCAAAGATCTGGAAAAATCCTAGACTTTATTAATACTGAAAAGTGCAACAAAACATATCAATAACTATTGATCTATCTATCCTCTCTTCTTTCTGAGTTTCCTCTATTCACAAATAGAGGGCATCCTTGATGAGAATTTCTACTTTTCCTTCTCTGGTTCTTACCATGACAGTGGCTTCCACATATACTGTTGTATGCATGTCCCAAAATGTTTTTATACATTGTACCATATTGTACAGCTTTTAAAAATTTTCTCTTCTTTGACATAGTTGGTCTTCTAATTGGATTTTCATCAACAAATTAAAAAAAATAACTCTTCAAAATTCCAGTCAAAGTATGCCCATCTCCTTCTCAAAATCATTTGAGACAGTATTGTTTTTATCTTCCATATCATTTTAAGGTAGGATTTCTGAAGGTTGCATAGAACTTTTCAATGACTTTAGTATCTTCAACAACTTTTCTCTTATTTAAGTTTGAACTTCTTATTTTAATTTCTTATTTCATCTAACCTAGACCTAAGGATAATATTACTACTTAGGTTGCTTTGAGTTGGTTGGAAATATATTGCTGTATAACTTTTAGCTGAGTGCACCTTTGACAGAAAGCAATATAAACCTCTCATCTGTCACTGTTTCAAATTTTGTTATGAGTTATTGTTGGCATACAATGAAGAATGCCAATTAAAGTAAAAAATTGACTTTGTGGCACCTATTGCTTTTGAGAGATCCTAGAACAAAGGAAAATTGTCCTCTGTAAATATCACTGAATTGTCAGTATGATGTAACCATTCCCAAGAATTAAAAAAATAACTAGAGGAAGAGTACCACATCACCAATAATCATGATGGTGTGGTTACTGATCTAGAGCCAGGCAAGCTGAAGAATGGTGAAAGAATTCAAGATGAATTGTTCAAAATTCTAAAAGATGATGTATTTAAAGTGCTGAACTCAATGTGTCAGAAATTTTGAAAACTCAACAGTGGGCACTGAATAGGAAAAGATCAGTTAATGTCCAAATCCTAAAGAAGAGAAATGATAAGGAATGTTCAAATTACTGAACAATTGAGCTCATTTCACACGCCATCAAAGTTATGCTTAAGAATCTGCAAGGTAGGCTTCAACAATATGTGAACTGAGAATTACTAGAAGGGCCGCTTGTTTTTGAAAAGGCAGAAAAACTAGAAATCAAATTGCTGATAGTCAATAGATTATGGAGAAAGCAAGGAGGGAGTTTCAGAAAAAAAAACCATCTACTTCTGCTTCATTGATTTCACTACATTAAAGCTCTTGACTGGATCACAACAAAATATGATAAGTACTCAAAGAGATAGGAATACCAGATCATCTTGTCTCCTGAAGAACCTGTATGCAGTCTAAAAAACAATAATTAGAACCAAACATGGAAGAACCGATTGGTTTAAAATTGGGAAAGGATTATGACAAAGAGGTATATGGTTAGCTTCTTTATTTAACTTATGCAGAGTCAGTCCATCATGCAAAATGCCAGACTATATGAACCAAAATTAAATTTAAAATTCAATTAAAGTTGCCAAGAAAAATATCAACAATATCAAATATGCAGGTGATGCTCCTCTGATGGCAGAAAATGAACAGGAATTATGAAACCTCTTGATGAACATGAAAGAAGAAAGTATAAAAAAATGGCTTGAACCTTAACATAAAAAATCCAGAAAACAACAACTAAGATCTTGGCAGCTGGTCCCATTCCTTTCTGGCAAAGAGAGGGAAAAGAAATGGAAGCAGTATCAGACTGTATATTCTTGGGCTCAAATGGCAACTAAATCCATGAAACTAAAAGGAACTTACTCCATGGAATGAAAGTTATGGCAAATTTGTACAGCATACTAAAAAAGCAGAGACATCACCTTTCTGACAAAGGTCCACTATCAGCAAAGCTATGGTTTGTCCAGTAGCAATGTATGGCTGTGTGAGTTATACTATAAGGAAAACTGAACATCACAGCACTGACACTTTAGGATTGTGGTGCTGGTGCTGGAAAAGACCTTTGTGAGTCCCTTTGAAAGCAAGATGAAATCAGTGAAGAATTGAAAAGAATTAATTCAGTGGACTATTCACTGGACAGTCAAATACTAAAGCTGAAGCCTATATACTCTGGTCACATGACGAGAAGATGGGATTCACTGTAAAACACCCTGATGTTGGGAAAGACTGAAGGCAAAAGGAAAAGGGAATGACAAGGGAATGATGAAAAGGATAGATAGTGTCATAGAAACAATGAACAAGAACTTGGAGAGAGGATAGAAGGACCTGGGTTGCTGTGGTTCATAGAGTCATGAAAAGTCAGACACAACTGAATGACTGAACAACAACAAAACTATTATGTTGACATAGGAGACAGATGAGTGAGTGGGGCTCCTTCATGTTTTATACCACAAGAAGGCAAGATAAAATAGAACAAATCAGAAGTACAAATAAGCAATGTGCTGAGAATAATTTAATGCAGATGGCCCTGACTACTTACAGGCAAAGCATGAATGAAAATGAACGAATATATCAGAATTTAAGTTTCTTGAGGGTAGGGACTAATTTTGCTTTTCTTTGTATTCCCAGAACTGAGTGCATAATAAAGATTAATAAATGCTTGCTGACTGATTGACATGAATACTTTTATTATATGCAAGTACTATATGTCACATTGTCATGATGATTCCCAGGCTCCCTTTCTTTGCTGTCTGCTTCCTCCCTCTGGCTCTCTGTAGCAAAGTGTGCTAGAACATAGAATATCTTTGGGCAGGATTCCTGGCTCGCCATGTGGTTGTATCACAATAGCCTTCATGTGACTTCTCTGTAGTCTGGGTGAGTGTGTGCCTATGTGCTTAAGAACAGTTACCAAATTCTGTAATCCTAAACCCTGACAAGACTCTAGGGCATTAGCAAAGACTGTGGGAAATTTTGGAGAGGGCACAAGAGAGACATTGCTTTCACTTACATGATTATTGCTTCACCAGCCTTTTCCCACCCATCAATGAAAAACAAATCCACAGAATAATCAGAAACATGCGTGGCAACTCGGTGAAGTCATCAGAGCATACGAGAAATGAACAGCAGACTAGCTCCCGGGTTAGTCAGCTGGTTACGTTAATTCTTTTCATTGCTATTTCCTCCTTTTGGGGAATAAACAAACATGCCACAAACATGAGCACACACACACATTCATACACCCTCCCTACAGCACACTCACATTAACATTTTCCTTCTGACCAGTGATAACCCCTTCCCTTGGTACAGATTGAGCAATTTTAATGCCAGAATACAAGGGAAGGCATCAAAGGCCAGGGGCAGGGCACTGAATTGGACTACTCAGTAGGTTATGAAACATAAAATTACCTTTCTTATCACTTTTGAGTCATCTTATTTTTAAGAACATAGTCCCTAGAATACTTCCTTAATTTGTAATATACACATATGGTGTAATTATATATAGATATATGTCACACACATGTATATTATATATTATCAAATATAATCTTTAAAATTTTTTTTGTATTTCAACTTTTATTCAAGCAGGAAGTAATTTGGCTGTAAATATAGAATTGTTAAATTCCATGAATGCATTCTATCTCAGTAAGGTGGAAATTTTGTTTCCATACATATAGCCTTGTCAATGAAATAAATACTTGTATCCTTTGCAGATAGTTCAGTGTACGCCCCTCCCCCCACAAATCACTTTGTATTGCCAAATTATTTGTGTATCTATTATATCATCCCAGGAGAACGTTAACCTCCTTAAGGGTGAGAACTGTTCATGTTTTTAATCACTGAACTCTTCAAAAAAATCCAGTGCTTTCTAAGACCAGTAGGTATTATAATAAATGTTTGTTGAAATATTGTTGATCTGGAGGAACTAGCACAGATTTAGGAAGCATTAGAGCTATAGGGGAAGCTTAGGCAGATTTTAGTGCAATGATTTCTCACAACTTGGTTTTGTGTATATTCTGAATGCTTGTTCTTTGCTTGTAAATAAGTTTTGCAATACTCATATCTCAAAAAAAGACAGATAATGAAGTCTGAAGGCATCACATTGGGGAGTATGAACAGGTCATAAAGTCCTAAACCACTTTTTACCTGGAAGGCAAATATATCACATATAATCTTCACAATAACCTTTTGAGGTAGATGTTATTATCTCCATTTTGTAGCAAAGTAAACTGAGGCTGAAAGAGATTAAGTGACTTGACAAGGGTTGCACGTCTCACAGAGGCAACTAGCAAATATCTGAGTCAGGACTTGAACTCAGGTCTCCCTGACTGCCAGAGCAGCACTCTATCCACTGTACCACCCAGATGCCTCTTAATAATACCTGTGCTATTTGAAAATATCTGTAAAATACCATGCTATATATATGCCAGATAGTAGAAGGACCACACATATCACAGGATTGCTATAATTAGCAAATACACACATATACACATGCATTTGTACATGTATTTGTGTGCCAGAGTATACACATATGTACCCATATGTGTGTTTAGTGTATACCAATTACACATGCATGCATATGTATATATCACACAACTTTTACAACTTGTAAAAATTCCTATCTATGCATGTGTACATGTATAAAAATACACACACATATATGTTACATCTTTAAGGTTTACAAAGTACATATATATGTAGATACAAATATAAGCATATATTTATACAGAGAGACATAAATGTGCATATTTTACAAACCATGAAGAGGATTTATATGTATACATATATAGGTATGTACATACATATATGTCTATGCACATATATAATATGTAAATATATACATGTCTATGCACACACATATAAACACAATTTCTTTAAAGCTTGTTAAGCACAAACACTTGTCTATATATTTTGCTAACTTTAAAGAGATTTATAAAAGTCAGTTATTATATAGGTGATAAGATTATAGTTCTATAGTTAGAAAGAACCTCAGTGTCATCTAGTCCAATTACCTCATTTTACAGACAAGGAAACTGAAACCAGGTAAGTTACGTGATTTGCCCAAATCTATACATTAAGGGGGGAAAGCAGAATTTGAACCCAGGTCCTCTGATTTGAGTGTGAGCTCTGTTCACTCTCCCAGTCTAACTCTTTAAGATTGACTCACTCTGGAGAAGAATCTATGGAAAAGATAATTGATCTAGAGGTTAAAGAGATTTTAGAAGTCACCTGGTCCAACATTCTCACTTTAAACTGGGCTAAATGGATGGCTAGAAAGATAAAACAATTTGCCCTGGATCATACAGGAAACAAGTGAAAGGGTCAGAATTTGAACCCAGGTGCTCTGTTTACAGATCTGGTGATCTCCATCCCCTGGACCACAATCCCTCTTCCAGCAGTAGCTATTACAGATGACACATAGATATGGAAATAGACTGCACATGCTCACTGGTCTGCGTCCCTGGGTTACCATGAAATAATTGTTTAAGAACATACTGTTCTCAGATTACAGGAGATGGTAGAAAAGCAATTTGATGGATTCCATTGCTAGAGATTCTATTTTTTCTCCACAGGAATACTAATTGAGAACTATTCTCAGTTACTAAGTTCTTTAACACTAACAACAACAATAACAAAAATAATAATAACTAGCATTTATATAATGTTTTATGGGTTGTAATATGTATATTATGTATGTTATTTCATTTGATCATCTTGACAGCCCTGTGAGGCAGGTGCTATTATTATTTATGTTTTACAAATGAGGAAACTGAGTCTGAGAGAGTTTAAGTGACCTGTCCAGGATCCCACAGCTATACAAGCATCTGAACTCAGTTGTTCCTGATTTTGAGTTCATCGCATGTTGTCTCATCTGTCTCAGAGAGATGCCTCAAATCTCTGATAGGAAACAGAGTGAATTAGTTCTGATATGAGCCATCCTTACTGCTAGCTGAGACTGCGCAAGGCTGGGAAAGATCAACATTATGGCGCTAACCCAAACCTGTTGTATTTTGGATTATCTGCCTCTGCCTTTTGAAAGATACCTGGTTGTTGTTCTCTGAAATTTGAAAGGACCCAGATGTCATCACCACGTCATTACAACATCACTGCGACATCACTAGGTCACTATGGCATCACGATGTTGGGACCACATGTTCAATTGTGGCTGGCTAGACCAGACCAATGTGAGCTCTGAAGGCTCACTGTAGTGAAGCTTGCTAGACCTGGCGTGTGACTTTGCCTTAGGTTACAGTTAAAAAAGGAAGTGAGAAAAGAGGTGGCATTGCTGGGGGATGGGCATTGTAGAAGAAGCACAGGTTGGGTACAAATAGTCCATATAACCAATGTATGGCAGAGCAAGTCTGACTACCTTGCTGCCATTGCTTCTTCTGCTTGGTAATAATTTGTTTTCCCAAATCACTTTTCTGAATAGACTCCACTTACTTGAGAGTGTACAGATGAGAAAATTAAGTCTCACAGAGGGGCATTGCCTACTTAGCCTAGAGACTTGTGAGGTGAGTGAAATTGGAAAATATGTGAATGTTCTTTGAAACACATACAATTCTATATAAGCAGTTCCCAATTTCTGAGCACTTAGACTTAAATATGTCCCTTAAAAGGGGAAAGGAACTCTCTTCCTTTTTCGGTTACTACCTTGCGATTTCCACCTGTTATTACCTATGATAGAATCAAAGATCCAAAGCTAGAAGGGACCTTGGAGGCCATCTAGTCTATCCCCCCTCTCCATTTTATAGATGAGGAAACAGGCCTACAGAGATCAAGGGACTTGCCCAAGGCCACACAGATAGTAAACATCATAGGCAGAATTTGAACCCAGGTCCTTTGAAGCCAGTGTCAGTATGCTGTCCTATATAACATACTTTTTCCCAACTGCAATTATATGGGGTAGTCTCCTATTCTCCATTTAATACCTACTTCTTATCTTAATCCAAGAGGGAAGGTGGGTACAAGGTGGTAATTGTCAGTCGCAGGGCTAGTAGTAACATTACTGGTGGTGATTAGGGAGAAGGGGGGAAGTAACATCTTGGTGGTGTCAAGAACCTCAGACCAAGGAGGGCTCATGTGACTGACTGAACCAGGGTAGAGGGTTGCAGCTGAGAAATATCTGTACATGGAAATAAGAACCATAGTGAGAATAAGCCACCATGAAAATCTGAGAGACAGGTTGAGAAATTCAAGTCATACATAGGTAATGAATGGTGGAGAAGTGAGACCCAAGATAACAAACATACCAAGGACCAAGTGGGCTAGAGAGAAGTCAGGTCTGGAGAACAGGCTGCAATAGTTTTGCACTGGAGCAACGAGGTGGCGAAGTGCTGGGCCCAGAGTCAGAACTGATTGTCTTCATGAGTTCAAATCTGGCCTCAGACACTTACTACCTGTGTGACTCTGGGCAAGCCACTTAACCCTGTTTGCGTTAGCTTCCTCATTTGTAAAATTAGATGGATAAGGAAACAGCAAACTACCCTAGTATCTTGGTCAAGAAAACCCCAAATGGAGTCTCATGAAGAGTTGGACATGACTGAAAAGACCAAACAACAATAAAGTTTGGTACCAAGAAAGCTCCTGGGTAAGATCAAAAAGGAATTATCTTGATTTGTGGTAATTTAGAGTCCAGACTTAGAAGCACTTTGTGTTGCCCTCCAAGTTTTCTGAAGCCCCTTTAGTTGAATGAAGATCTTTCTCCACTTCCTCTCTTGATTGTTCTTAATAAAAACAGCTGTGTTTATGTGGCCTCCCATAGGCAAACCCCAAGGTTTTGGTTTCCCTCAGCTTCCACTGATGCAACTCTCATCTCCCAGCCCAAATATTGGTCTCTTCTTCATCTTCTGCAGCCCAAATTCCATCTTCCCATCTCACTCATCCAGAGGCCCCATTTTGCTCTTTATGTCAAAGTCTCTGCTCCTACCTAGTCTATCTCCTTTGATTAACTAGCTGAGATAGACTGAGTGTGGGTTTCCTCAAATGTAGGTGAATCTTACTCAGATACTGCTGTAGTGAAGCTTGTTAGAACTGGCATGTGACTTTGTCTTACTTTACAGAGAATCAATGAAGTGAGAAAAGAGGTGGCATTGATGGGGTTGGTCAATGTATAGATAACAACCTTTTACAATCTTGTTTTCCCTTTATGACTGTCAATTAAAAAAACTTTATAAATATCTCCAGTGTGTCAGATTGGTTTCTGTTCTTCAGCAATATAGGATTTGAGAAAAATCCTTGTTTTTCAAGTGTGTCTAACTGTTCATGACTCCATTTTGAGTTTTCTTGACAAAGATACGAGAATACTTTGCTGTTTCCTTCTCATTTTACAGATGGGGAAACTGAAGCAAATAGGGTTAAATGACTTGCCCAAAGACATACAGCTAGTAAGTATTTGAGGTCAGATTTGAACTCAGGAAGATGAGTCTTCCTGATTCCAAGCCCAGCACTCTATTCACTGCACCATCTAGATGCCTGAGAAAACTCTTAGTCAAAAGCAGTAGATGGTAGGAATGGAAAATGGATGGTTTCTAAGATCCCTTCCCACTCTAAAAGGATGGTTTTAATATTCTTCCAGACTTAAATCCTATAAAGTCTCCAAAAAGGAAGCTGGAAAACCATTCCCAGGGACCTGTGGGAGAAAAGAAAAGATGTTATTAGGAATTCAGCCAGGGCTGAGATGTGTCCCTAAGGGTCTTTTTTTGTTGTTTGGTCATAGACTCTTTTGGCAGCCTAGTGAAGCTATGGAACCCTTTCTCAGCATGTTTGGAACGTATGAAATAAAATACATAGGATTACAATGGAAACATATTTAAATCCTATTATACAAAAAATGAAGTTCACAAGACCCAGGTTAAGAATATTTGGGCCTAAAAGAAAGCTCTATTTCCCCCTCCCCCTGCTTGTTATCTGCCTCTCTTACTCCCCTCACTCCTTTCTGCCCCCCACCCCCTAATCCCAGTTTGCTGAAGCCCTTGCCCCTGGCTGTCAGTGGTTTAGAGTTGGGGGGAATCTCTTCCCAATGCCCTGCAGGTGGTAGAAATGAGTTAAGGGGATCCTGAATTCACTGATGGCAAATGGGGCCTGCACAGGGAGAAGGGGACTAGAAAAGTGTTGCTGAGATCTCACATAGGAATCCTTAACATAGCTGTCCTTAAAAAACAAACAAAAACAAAAAAAAAACGACCAAAACCATGGTTAAATATTGTGGTTAGTTCTTCTAGTATTCTTAGGACAGTAGAACACTTCCGGAATATTATGGGTTAAGTAGGTTTCTGTGGTCTGACCTAAGAACTGAGTAAGCCTATTTAACAAGATTTCTATTGGAAAATCCTCTCTGAGGTCCAAACAATTGATTTATACGTGAATATCTGGAACCCTAACCATTTGTAAATTGGGCATTGTCCATGCATTATTTTTTAGGTTACAAAACAAGTCAAATTATCGAATATATGTCTTCTGGGAAAAGCCAAACCTTTTTTGTTCACCATACCTTTGAAAAATCCTACTTTTTCATTAACTCAAATCAGGAGTGGGGAACCGGTGGCCTCGAGGCCTTGAGGTCACAGGTTCCCCACTCCTGACACAAAACAAATAGATGAGAATTTCAGTTTTATTCTCTTTCCTTAGAAAGTATCTTGGAAACATTGAATCCAACATCTTCATTTTTCAGATGAAGAACTTGAAAGTCAGGGATAGTATTTTGTCCAATCCACTTGAGATTTTTACAAACTGAGGCCCATAAAGGTAAAGTGACCACACAGAGTCTCAGAGGGAGCAAGTGCCAGAGTCAGAATCTGAACTCAGTTCACCTCACTTGAAAACACTTACACTTTCCATGACACCAAACAGTATAACTAATTATTATTCATGAGGCTTCTTTCCTAAGTTGAAAGAGTTTTTACCAAACACAAAAGGTAGTTCTGACCAATAGAGAAATAGCCTTGACCCCTTCCTCCTCCAAATCAGGAAGCAAATCCTCCTTGAATGGCCTCAGTATTGAGGCATGCTTTTAGAACCTTCCTTGTCCTCTCTTTGGCCTAAATTTGTATCTCAAAGAGTTTACCAGGTTTTAACTAATCTTTGACACTCCCTGGAGAGATGAGGATTGGGAAATTGAGGCATGTATGTTTAAACCATTTACCTAGAGACTTATCCAAGGTCATCAGGCAAGTAAAAGGAAGAAACTTAACCCCTAGTTCTCTAATCTGGTCCCAAAGATCCCCCAAGGGAGTCATTGATCTATAAACACTCCCAAAGCCAGCATTTGGGACAGATGTTTTATCAGGCCTTCTGTAAAACAAGGCCTGCCATGCCTATCTATTCCTATCTGTTTTTATTATGCCCCAGGCTCCTTGCATGATAAGATGTCCCATATGGTACTTGTATTAACATTAAATAATGGCCATTGTACTGTGTATATTATCACCATAGAAATATTTACTTAGTTGAACACAGGCAAGGGTCAAGCACAGTGACTGAAAACAAGCTAATCATAAAAACCCCGAGTCTTCATGGCTATTTATAAAACTGTTGCATGTGTGCCAATTAAGTAATAGTCTTTGTTGTAACTAACACACGCAACAGGCTGCACACTCATACCTGACCGCCAGAGCCCTCCCCTCCCTCACTGCCTCTTCAGGAAGTTGGACTGTGGTCAGTGACAAGTACATAAAGTGTTAGGTCCATTTTCAGATCTTGGGAGAGATCTCTTCTGGGAATGTGACCAGCCCTTTGACCTGTGCCATTGCTAGGAAAGGGGCCTTCTCTCCTGTGCTCAGCACATGATGAGTTTTATGGCTTGGAGTTCTTAGCTAGCCATCTGTAGACCTCTTACATACATACGACTCCCAGAGTCAGAGATCAGATGGTCTTAAACCCATAGTTTTCAGCTGAAGAAACTGAGACTTGGAAAAATCTAAACAATCTGCCTAAGGTCTTGCAGCTTGTTAGTGTCAGAGTTAGAACTAAAACCTTTATCTTTTGATGTCTAACTAACTGATGTCTAATGTGGTATATTCTTTTTACTACAGACCATGCATTTCTTCCCCCAGACTCTCCTACGACTTCCCAAACAGCTGGGACCAGTCCTGCAGGTACAGCAGCTATCTTGAGTGCAGGACTCAGGGGTGGGATAGGCAGTCCTGTTACCTTCTAGGGCTCTCATGGCACACAAATAAGGGTCAGGGATGAGAAGAAGATTCCTCCATGGATGACCCTTAGTAAAATAGTGGGGTAAGTTAAGTTTGCTTTTAAGCCCTCCTACTTTCCTTTTCATCACCCCCTCAGCCTCTGACTGCCCCCCTCCTCCCTCTGAGATCTCTCTGCCACTTCACACTCTGCATGTTTTACATCTTGTTTCCATAAGACCTGGATATGATTTAGTTTTTCAAATTAATCCAATTAGAAGCTCTACCCAATACAGTAATCTCCTCTATAACATCCTTGATAAATGTTCATCCATTCTCTGCTTGGAGCACTTCCAGTTATTCCCCATGAGCTAGCCCATGCCATTTGGTGGTAGCAAGAATTATTAAGAAGTAACTCCACCCCCACCCCAACCCACCCCTACCAGGTATAAACCCTGGGGGATTTTACATTTAAAATACTATTTTAAAAATACATTTAAACTTAAAACTTAAAACAAATTAAATCTTAAACCTCCAAAAACAAATCAGTCTTTAATGATGGAATTACCAGTGTCATTATGGTCAGTGCTGGATATGCTCTGTCTGGGGCCAATTGTATGATTCACCACGTAAACTATTGCTGGTTATAAGACTAGTCCTGCTTGTCATCACCATGTTTCCCTTCTCCTATATCTGGTTTTTCCGCTATCACTATTAATCATAGGATTTAGATTTGGAAAGGACATTAAGAATCATCTAACCTAATCTATAGAAAAACAAATTGAGGCCCAGAAAGGGTAAATTACTTACCCTAAATCACATGTACTTTTGCACAAGCTGTACCCCAGGCCTGGAATGTACTCCCTCCTCACTTCCATATCTCAGAATCTCCAATTTCCTTCAATAAATGTCACTTTCTACTTGAGGTTTTACCAGATCTCACCTATTATTAGTTCTCCCCTCCCAAATGATGTTCTATTTATTTTGCGTATACTTACATGGGGAGCTAGATGGCACAGTAGATAGATCTCCAGACTTGGAACCAGGAAGAGTCATTTTCCTGAGTTGAAATATGACCTCAGACATTTACTAGCTGTGGGACCCTGGGCAAGTCACTTAACCCTCTTTGCCTCAGTTTCTTCATCTATAAAATGACTAGGAGAAGGAAATGGCAAACCACTCCAGTATTTCTGCCAAGAAAACCTCAAATGGGGTCATGGAGAGTCAGACATGACTCAACAGCAATATATTCATAGGTTCATATGTTGTCTTTTCCTATGGAACGTAATGCAGGTAGTCTTTCATTTTATCTTTTTATACCCAGCTCCACAGACATTGTTTGGCACATAGTATGGTCCTTAATAAATGCTTATGGAATGACTTCAGCAGCAAAACCTGATTTAGATTCAGGCCCTCTAAGTCCGAATGCAGTTCTTTCTCTATTACACCATGCTAAAGCTCCCACACATATTCCCCACCCAAGCACCATCACATTTATCCTATGATGGAGAGGAAAAAAAAGTTTTATAGCTTTAACCCAGTATCCATGCGTTTCTATATATTAATTCCTATGATAACACATCATTATCACTATCCTCATTACAGATGTTTAATATGGTGCTTTTCAAGTTAGTCATATTTTGTTGGGTAATGAGTTTCCTATTAAATGGAGAACTTCAAACAGCACTTTGATGATCACTTTTAATTTCTTTTCATTTTTTTCTTTTTAGTTAAGTCATGATTGAGATTTGTACTTGGGATAAAAATTGGACTAGTTCTCTGAGTCTTCTTTTCAAAATACTTTATAGAAACCCTCAAAAATTTACAACATTTGTGATCATGAACAAATCACTTTAATTTTTCACAACCCAAGCTTCTTAGCACCAAGTCTCCTTCACATATTTTATCTTTTATGGAGTTTGTTTTGTTGTTTTCTTTAATGTCTTGCTAAAATCCTTTTAATGTCCCTTTCTTCTCTATGGCTTTAACTTCTCAAACGGAAGAAAACATCTAACATCTCAAGATGTACCTTGCTCCTCCTTCGTGATGGACTTGTAGAGGAATCTTGTCTATACATTTTTGTAAAGTGAGCAGAGGAAAGTTGGTGGTCCATTTCTTCCTAGCTGGATGATTTCAGCTCTCACATGAAAAACAAAACAAACAAATAAACAAATGAAACAAAGAAGCTAGCAAAATTTCCTTTTCATCCATTTAGTAAATCTGTGGGAGCCAAGAGATTCCATGTATATTGGCCCTGAAGACTTCAACCCCCCTCACCACCCTTGCAGCCCACGTACTTTAAAGTGAGATGTCTTGGGTTCATATCCCTCCCATGACATGTACCTGTATAATTTATTTTCTTGGGTTTTTGTTGCTTATATTTATCTGTATATGTTATTCTGAGCACTTCTCTTTAAAACTGAATTCTTTGAGCTAAAAGACCAGTGATGAGATGAAATTACAAATATTTCTCAGCTCAGTGCTTTCTGCTAGATTCTTCCATATTAAGGCAGCCGGGTGGCACAGTGGATAGAGCACTGTGCCTGAAATCAGGAAGACATGAGCTCAAATCCCACCTCAAATACTTATTAGCTGTGTGCCTTTGGCCAAGTCACTTAACCCTTGTTTGCCTCAGTTTCTTTAACTTTAAAATGGAGATATTAGTACCTACTTTCCAGGGTTGATATGAGGATCAAATGAAATAATTGTAAAGTGCTTAGCACTGTGCCTGGCACACAGTAACTAATATTAAAATGTTAGCTATTATTATTCCTATTTTCCTCAGACTGGTTGCAAATCAGTTCAGCTGATATTTATTTATTTTTCACATTAAAATTAATATTTTATTTTTCATAATTACATGTAAAAACACTTTTAACATTCTTTTCCCCAAAAATTTTGAGTTCCAAATTCTTTCTCCCTTTTCCTCATTAAGAAGGCGAGCACTTTGACATGGGTTATACATATGTAGTCAGGCAAATCACATTTCCATGTAAGTCAGTTGTTCTCGACCTTTCTGATAACACAACCCTTTAATACTTGTATGTGGGTGTATCTGTATGTGGGCAGACTCACCTGGAGACAGAGAGAGGAGGTTCCTAAGATCAGCAGAAATATGTGTTTTCTGATGGTCTTATGCGACCCCTGTGACCCCTGTGAAAGCGTCGTTTGGTTGTGACCCACAGGTTGAGAACCACTGATTTGTCAGTCATTTGGCTGAGGTTTACTAAATGCCTATTGTAAGCACATATTTCACAAGGTACTGGTAAGCGTGCTGGAGATACAAAGATGAAATTAGACAATGTCTGTCTTCAAGAACCTTATAATCTAGTAGGGGAGATGCAATAGGTATAAAAACAACTATATAAAAAAGGAAAGGATAAGTGCAAAGTGACGTGTTGGAGAAACGAGAGATCATTTCTGGGAGGAGGGAAGGGAAGGCTTCATATCCAGGATCAAGTTGAAAGTGGGCTTTGACTTAAAGGAAGTGTTTCAACAGGGAAAGATGGGGAGTCCGTGTTTATCTTGACATTGGTCTGATAAAGCCACAAGTGCCTTGGCTATGGCCCCTCTATGACACAGGGTTGTCTGAGGGAGAGTGACTGTCAAAGAGGGGATGGGGCGGGTGACGTCTCGTTTTTGATCCAATGGAATGAAGACATTTCCTCAGTAATTGAGCATTGTTTGAAATGGCTGGTGATATTTAACTTTAGAGAACAGAAATCTTACGGGAAATCATAGAATCATATATTTAAAGCCAGAAGGGACTTTGGAGGTCCTCTTAAGCAGCTGTCTTATTTTACGGACGAGGAAACTGAGGTTTAGAAAAGTTGAGTAATTTTCCCAGTCATATAAATACTAAGTAATAGAGCTGGAGGTCAAATCCAGATCCTCTAACTTTAAATCCAAAGTTTTCTTTTCCCCCATTGTAACACTACCTTACATGGCAGCTTTTTTTTTTTTTAATATTTCAAGGATTGTCATATGCTAGATGGTGGGGAGCTAGATAAAAGGTGCAGTGACAGAGCACCAGGCCTGTGCTCAGGAATACTCATCCTGAGCTCAAATCAGGTCTGAGATATTTACTATCTTTATGACCCTGGGCAAGTCCCTTATTCCTGTTTGCCTTAATTTCCTCATCTGTAAGATGAGCCGGAGAAGGAATTGACAAACCTCTCCAGTATCTTTGCCAAGAAAATCCCAAAATGAGGTCATCAAGAGTCAGACATGACTGGAACGACTGAACAATAGCAATCCATCCGGCCCCTTCTCTGTACTCATATTCCTCAGCTCTGTACCTCCAAAGAGTGGCCGGGAGGCTTAAGAGAAGAGAAATCCAGTCTTCTGGGAATGCTCAGGTTTAAATCTGAGGGGAAAAGTACGCGCTAATGTGGAGTGGTTATGTTAGAGATTGGGGTTCTGTTTATTGACAAGATCATGACCTCTCCTGGTTATGACCCCCATGGGACCCTAGCATGGAAACGGGATTTGTAATGTAACACTAACAATAACACACAAGAGACAGCCGTGACAGGGCCTTTTCTTCTACATAGTGCAGCTGGTTCCCCAGAATGGAAGTGGAAGGGGGAATGGGCAGGGGACACAATGAACTATATGGAGACAAAAGATCAGGAATGGAGCCAAAGTGACTGAGCAAGCCAGGGTCTAACTCAAGGTCTCTCACCTGTGGTCTTTCACTTGTAAGGGAAACCAGGATTTTTAGATACTTTCACAGCCTTAGCTTGAAGAACTATGTATTAACTTCATGTTGCCTACTAAATAAATCCAAACTCTGCAGCCTGGTCTACAAGGTTCCTTTACCAGCTGCTCTCCCAGAGTTGTTACCTTAAGCTCATGCTTCATTATTCATTATTATTCATCATGCTTTATTATTCCCTGCAGTGGCACTGATCTCAAGGCCTTGAACAAGACACTGCATCTTTCAGCTCCCAGAATTTCTCTGGCTGTCCTTTATGCCTGGAACACTCTCCCTCCTCCACCCTGTTTACTGACCTCCCTGGCTTCCTTTAAATACTGACTAAAATCCCATCTTCTACAGGAAGCCTTCCCCAACCTCTCTTAATTCCAGTGCCTTCTCTAGTTAGTTATCTCCTCTTTCTCTTATATCTGACTCACTTTGTGTATATTGGTTCACAGATTCTCCTTCCCTTTAGATTACAAACTCCTTGAGGGCAGGGACTGTCTTTTGCCTCTTTTTGTATCCTGAACACTTAGCACAGTGCCTGGCATAGAGTAGCTACTTAATAAATGTTTACTGATAGGTTGATTACTCTTCAAAATGAAATTTCTACTCTAACCAAGCAAATTTGCCAAATTGATGTTCCTAAATCTCCAGTCTGGCCACTGATCTCCAGTTCCTCTTCTTCCCTGTTGGCCTCAGTGGTTCCCAACTGTTACTGGATATACGACAAAAACTTTTTCTCTTATTTTTAATGTCCTTCACAATTTGGCTTCAGTTTATTATGCTAGAATTCCTCCCACTCATTCACTTTATGTTCCAGTCAAACTCTAGACCTTATCATTGATTTATCTTTCTTTATGTCTTGAGCACTTGGCATGTCTAGAATGTGGTAGGTATTTAATGTTTATGAAGGCATTGACTGAATGGTTGGCTGTCTGTCTCCCATGCCTGGAGCTCTTTCCCTCCTCGTTTCCACTTCCTGACTTCCTTAAAGTACCCTTCTTTAAGAGGTCCTTTCCATTCCTCTTTAATCTTAGTGCCTTCCCCTTTAAGATTATCTCCAATTTACTATACATCTAGGTTATCTATACATAACTATTATGCATGTTGTCCTCCTTCCTTAGACTGTGACCTCCCTGAGACCAAGGACTTTTCTGTGTATCCTCAGTGATTACTTAGTTTTTTGCCTGGCACATTGTAGATGATTAATACATGCTAAGTAACTGTTGGAGTTTTCTATCACTGTTGGCCAGCTAAGACGCTACTTTCTACTTGGTTGTCTTCTTGATCCCTATAGTTAATGCTCAAAGAAAAAAAAAACAAGCAATTCCCCACCCTCAAAGATCTTATGTTCTATTGGGAGGATATACAGTTTTTGCTTCCACATCAAAACTTTCCCCATCAAGGTTTTGATATATTTCAGGTCTGCATAAGAAATTAAGTAAGATTTTTTGGGAGTTTTGTGTAAGCTGCAGATGACACATGAAGGCCAGTAGATGATATAAAAAAAGTTTAGAAACTCAGAAATGCATAAAATATATGTATGATATTATATTATCTCAATATATCTTCTTTTAAAACCATAATAATTCAGACTTTTTCTCTGGTATGGTGGGCCAAAACGTTTGTCATGGATTTTCCAGATCAAGGAGCCCCCATCCCCCTAACACCCTCAATGTGGAAGGAATAACTGTCATGCCGTATATAGATAAGGAACAACAAAGTAGTCACAAAGTAATTTTAAGAAATGAATATCTTTCAATAGACCAAAAACTATTTTCTCTCTTTAACTCCCCTACTCTACATTGAAAAGAAAAGACAAAAATAAAACCCTTACATGAAATAATTTCCAGAGGGAGAGAGCATTAACAGCTTGGGGAAGTGGGGGGGGGGAGGTATTGTGTAGGATGTGGTATCTGCTTTCTTAAAAATTTAAATTTTTTTTAATAACAAGCTACTTTTTTCGTTATTAATACATCCCTTCCACAACCCACCCACCCACTGAGCAAATTTAAAGAACAAATCCCTCAATACATAGTCCATGAGGATAAATTCCCACATCAGCTACATCTGCATTTTAAGTTCATCACTTCTCTGTTAGGAAGTGAGTGGTATGTTTCATCTTCGTTCTTTTGGACTCATGGTTTATTATTGTGTTAATCAGAGTTCTCAAGTCTTTCAGCCAAAGCTGTGTTTTGAAAGAAGAGAGGGATTTTATGAGGCTGAAGCAGAGAATAATTTGAAGACATAGGCAACCACTCATGCAAAGTCATGCAATGTTATTTGTGGGGAAGAGCACAGAAATCAGGTGGAGCTGAATGGAGATTATGTAAAGGGAACAATAGGAAATCACCCCAGAAATCTTTAATTGCCAGCTTGAGGATGTCATATCTTGTTCTAGTGGCAAGTTTTTGAAGAGGGGAATGATATGGTCAGATCTATGTTTTCAGAATATTAATTTGGCAGCTACTTGTGGGAGGACTGCAAAAAGGAGAGACAGAAAAAGGGGGACCGATTAAGAAATAAATATGGCCATCCCAGTGAAAGGGCTTGTTCTAGGATAGAAGTCATGTGAATAGAGAGAAGGCAAAGGGTGTGAAAGATGCTGTGGATGTGTAAGACTTGGCTGCTGTTTGAAGAGGAGTCAGGAAGGGAGAAAGGATAAGAAGAAAAATATTTCCAAAGTTGAGAACCTGGGTGACTGACAAGATGGTGGTTCTCTCAGGAGAACTATTGATGCTTGGAAGAAGGTGGGATTGGAGGGGGAGGGATGGATTAGAATATACAGGCAGAACATTTGAGGCATAGTAGCATGTCTTCTTTTCCCCTGGAGATACTTGGGGGCAAGGTGAGCTTTCTCATAGTCTAAACACACTGCATCATTCATATCCTTCTCTGTTTGGGTTAAGTCCAGCCCTGCCTGGCCCAAAAAGAAACAGGAAAATATCAGGCTCTTTTAAGAAAGCCTGATCTAGGGAAATTTACAGGTGATGGATGAGTAGAAGGGTCAGGCTGAATATCTGCAACCTTTGTTACTTTTCTTGGGAAGCTCTCTACCTCTCAGTACTGTCAATAATGTGTTAGTTTTACTGGCAATATGCTCCAGTTGTTGGGGAATTTGGAACTATCTGGAATAAAGCTTATGGTGATTTCCAAGAAAAATATGCGCAGACCATTTTCTTCAGTGTCCACTGCTGAGGAAACTATGGGGCAAGGTCAACTTCCTAATATAAGTAAATGAAAAATTAAAAGTCATTATCTCCAATTGCTCAAATGAGACCCTCCCTTCCTGAAATATATTAGGCAACCCAACTCTTGGCTAAGGCAGGATACCTCAATTGTATTTTATTATAAATAATAGTTCATTATAATTATGTAACAATAATTAACAATAATGACATTTATATAACACTTGAAAGTTTGTGAAGCACTTCACATGTGCCTCAAATCTTCCTCCTTACCTCTGACTTTTAGAGTCCTTAGCATCTTTGAACACCCAACTCAAGTTCTTCTTTCTCCAGGAGAGCTTTCCCAGTCCCCCCCCCTCCCCTTCCAGTTTACCCAAAGCCCAGGTGACAAGAATTGAACCAATAAGAGAAGAAGGACTTCTCCTGCTCTCTTTTTTTTACCCTAGCTCAGGTAAATGGTCTGGGATATTCACCTTGTTCTATTTCATTTGTCCTTCTCAGTTTCAAATGTAGGCCATTATTTCCACCAGACTGAGAGGTCAAGCCTTGGTGACCTTGGAGCCAGCTAGCCAACTCAACCAATCTCAGTGGAAAGCCCTGAGAAGCCAGAGTGTCTGGGACTTGAGCCCCAGGGGGCTTTTGGACTTGGAACTTGGGACTGTGCTCCATAGAGACTGAGAAAATCTATGAATCCAACTTTCTTCAGGGTGAAGGAAGATTATGCTTCCCACATGCTGAAGTGATAGGTTGTATTTTTTTTATTGTACTTTTTGAAGTAAATATTCCTTTGTAAAATCTAGGCTGTTGATGGTTAAATTGAACTGGGGTATGGGGGATCCCACCTACTCTTAAGAGAATACCATTAGAGGGAGTTAGAACCATTTATAGAGAGGATACACAATCCTAAGGAAACCCCAGAACCCTGGAGTAGTGAACAAAATCCTGGAACAGTACAGAAAAAAAGGACAAGCTGTTTCACAGCTAATTTTTATAGGCCACTCTGCTCCTTCTCAAAATTGGTACTCCTAAGTCTTACTTAACCAGGCTTAACCTACCTGACCTTCCAGGCAATGAGGGTCATGGTAGAAAAGGAGAGGGAGAAGGAAAGAGAGAGAAAGAGAAAGAGAGAGAGAGAGAGAGAGAGAGAGAGAGAGAGAGAGAGAGAGAGAGAGAGAGAGAGAGAGAGACTCTTGTAACAAATACACATAATCAAACAAAATGAAACAAATTTCCACATTGGCCATGTCCAAAAACCAACATCTCAATCTGCACCCTGTATCTATCACCTTTCTGTCAGGAGATGGGTATCACACTTCATATGCTATTTCTTATGGTTGGTCATTAGGATAATCAAAGTTCTTAAAGCTTTCAAAGTTGTTTGTTTTTACAGTATTGTTGTTATATAAATTGTTCCCCCTGTTCTGCAAACTTCACTCTGCATTAGTTCATGCAAGTCTCAGGTTTCATTGAAACCATCCCTTTCATCATTTCTTATGGAACAAGAGTTTTCCATTACATTAATATGCCATAATTTGTTCAGCCATTCCTGAATTGATGGTCATCCTTAGTTTCCAGTTTGTTTGCTATTACAAAAAGAGCCTCTATAAAAATATACATCTCCACATTCACTTGACCCTTTTAAGGAAATTCCACCTAGGATAATTGGCTGGTGCCTGATTGTTAAGCTGAGGAACTTTTGATATCTTGGAAATTTTAGAAAGCGGGAACTTTATTTTTTGTCTGTGCTCAGATAGAAAGAAAAAAAATCAGAAGTTGGCATCCAGGAACTGGAAGCCCAGAAACTCCCCTTTTATGCTCACCTGAGCAAACACATACTACTCACCTTGTGCTCCTATTTGTTGCTTTTTTCTGCTCTTTATGGGAGAAAAGAAGAAATTCCAATCTCAGTATCCCACCTCTTCCCTGTCCCCCAAACACCTCCCGCTACTTGCTGTACTCTAGTCTCAAAGTCCAAGGCAGAGTATAGGAAAAAAAAAGGATAAGCCATTTCACAGCTCATTTTTATAGACCACAGAGTGGTCAGTTCCTTCTAAGAGTTGGTATTCTTAATTCCTACTCAACCAGGCCCAAGGAAACAGCCCAAATCCTTGAAGCCTAATTTCAATCTTCAAATCTACCCCCATTGAGGTGACCTTTATGCTACTGCAGCAACTTACATACACTAAAATTTCATCAACTTGTGAGGGAGTGGCAGGAACTCAAATTGATTAGATGATCTCCTGATCAGCCTTTCATCATACTACAAACATTCATCAGGCAAAAATAAGTAAGTATATAAATAATGAGTGAGGGAAGAAAGTCTACTGTTCCAACTTTTTCATTTTTTTTCCAGATTTGGGAACTGAAAGTCCCAAAAAAGGGTCCAGAAAGAAAGGTTTGGTTTTGTTTGTTGTCAGCATCGCATGGTTAGTTAGAACCAGAGCTGATACTGGAACTCAGATTGATTGGCTTTATAATTCAATGACTTTTCCATAAAACTACAATAAAAATGTTAAATATCCAAAATGTAAGCCAAAGAAATAATCTCTGGGGTCTTTTTCTGGTGGCTGTAGAGTTTTAGAATTCTCATTGCTATCTTTGGTTTTCATATCACTTAGATTTCCCCCTGATATCTTCCTCTCAGAGAGCCATCCCTCCAAAGAAAGTCATTTTTAAGAGGAAAAAAAGAGAAAAATAGGAAGTTGAGGAAAAAAAAAGCACAATTCATCAAATGTAGAGAAAGAAATCTAATACATTTATTTCACCTTGATGAACTGTTCCCTTCTTCCCTCACCATATCTGCAAAGTTCGAACTAACTAACTAACTATCTAACTAACTCACTTGATGCAAAGGATTGGGAGGAGGTATCTTTTCATATCTCATCTTTGAGGCTAAGTTTTATCTTTATAATTTTGCAACATTCAGTTTTGGTAGTTTTTTTGGTTGTTCTTTCCATTTACATTGTTGTGGTCATTTTGTAAATTGTTTTCCTGACTGTGTTTACTTTACTTTGTGACAATTCATGGAAATGTTCCCATACTTCTCTGTATTCATATTTATCATTCTTTACAATGCAGTAGTATTCCATTACATTCATGATCCATAATTTGTTTCAATATTTCCCAATTGATGGGCGTCTACTTTGTTATGATTTTTTTTGCTACTACAAAGAGTGCTGCAATAAATATTTTGGCATATAGAGGACTTCTTTTTCTCTTATTAATTAACTCCTTGGGGTACATGCCCAGCAATGAAATCTCTGGCTCAAAGGTTATAGACATTTTGACTGATTTATTTGCATAATTCCCCAATGTTTTCCAGAGTGATTGTACTAACTCACAACTCTACCAACAATGCTTTAGTGTACCTACTTATCTCTTTGTTTCTGTTGGTTGTCTATATATCTTGGATACCAAACTCTTAACAGAGAAACATGGTACAAAGACTCCCCAACCCCTCCCCCCCCGCCATTGACTTTTGCCTTTCTTATCCTAGAAGTATTAATTTTGTTTTTGCAAAGATTTTTTTAATTTCATGTTAATTTCATAATTGTCTCTATTCCTTGTTTTGTTAAAAATCCATTTCTTTCACATAAGAAGATGATTACCAAATTGTACCCTTAACTCATATATTCTACCGTAAGTGAGGCTATGATAGTGGGTTCATGTTCTCCAGAAGCACTGCTGACCCTATACCTACTCTGCTTCTGGTTATTGTCTCTTCTTGGATTTTTGTCCATTCATTTGGTTTGCTAGATTTGTTTCCTGCAGGCTTGATACCCTCCAACTGTAGATGCTTGATCACTTAAGCCAGATGTCATCCCCTGTCCACATCTGTGACGTGTCATCCCTAAACGTGGCATTGACCATTCAAGAGCTAACCTCTTGAATGTGACTTCTTGGGATAGGGATAGCTCTTCATCCAATTTCAGCAGGAAGTAGCCATAGAAGAAGAGACTTTACCCCTTACCCCAAGATTTTGGGTGCCATTTGTTCAAGAGGGAATGATGGGGTGCTTGTGCTTAAGCCCCACCCTAAGATATTATTTTCTGTGTTTATTGTGTGTAATCCCTGTTATATTGCTGTAAAGTTCTGTTGATACCAGTTACCTCTAAAGTCCCATTGACCTATATAAGAACATGAAAGATCTTGGGTCCAATGAAATGGAAACAGGAATTTGAAGATCTTCCCTGCCCTTTAATAGGCTAAATGTAATCACATGTAATCCACAGTGAGAGGAGCTTCTTGAAAGAATAGGAATAGGAAGAGTGGAGCAGGAAGGAGCAGAGGAGAGCAAGAGCAGAGCTGGGAGTAACCACAACAGAGGCAGTGCAGCTAATGTGAGTGAGAGAGGGGCATTTTTGCTTAAGGGAGCCTGTTTTGTTTTGAAGGCCTGACAGAGGGAAGCCTTGGGGATGTCAGTGCATGCTGTGTTGGTTACATGTACCAACTTCTTGGTTGCCCTGATGGATTTGACTTTCTGGTGTTGGAATTCAACTTTCTGGTATTTGAATAAATGTTTTGGTTCTGTCTTCCATGTGGAAAGTCTGTTGCATTTTGTGATTCAGAACTACATAAGCATATTTATAGCCATGGGCACTGTGAATATCACATTGGTGTTCTATTATGAACGTTTTATAATTGGTTTTTCTTCTTTTTTATTTTTTGATATTATCTTTAATATTAAGGTCATATATGTATTTTTAATTGATTACAGAATGCAGTATAAGATTTTGGTTGAAGTCTAATTTCTGCTAAGCTGCTTTCTCATTTTCCCAGAAGTTCTCATCAGAGGTGAGAATTTTAAAAACTAATTTAGGTTTCTCAAGTTTATTGAACGTAGGTTTAAGAGAACATTGATTTCTAACTCTCCTGTGTCTAGTCTGTTCCACTGATACTTTTCTGTTTTTTAACCAATACTATGATTTTTTTGATGATTGCTGTTTTTTATTATAGTTTGAAGTTCACAAGTATTATTCCATCTTAATTCATACTAATTTCTTTCCCTTGGTATTCTAGATCGGGGTTCTTTTAAATTTTTAAAATTCTTTTTGAATGACTTTTTAATATTCATTCTCCCTCCCTCCTTTTCCTCTCCTACCCATTGAAAAGACAAGCAATATGATATGAATTTTACATGTGAAGTCATTCAAAACATATCTCTATATTATCCATGCTGCAAAAAACAAAACCAAAACAAAACCTAAGGGGAAAAAATCCCAAGAAATACAAAGTGGAAAAGTATGCTCCATTCTTCACTGTTCTCTCTCTGAAGATAGAATTTTTCATCATGGTTCCTATGGAATTATCTTGAATGATAATATTTATTAGAATAGCTTAGTCTTTCACAGTTGATAATTGTTATAATATGGCTATTACTCTGTACAATGTTTACCTCGTTTTGCTTATTTCACTTTGGATCAGTTTATATATGTCTTCTGAAACCATTCCTTCATTATTTCTTACAGCACAATAGTATCCTTTCATAATCACATACCCCAACCTGTTTTCCAATTGATGGGCATCTTCTCAATTTCCAATTCTTTTCAACTACAAAAAGAGCTGATTACATATGTATCTATATCTGTATATATGTGTATGTATGTATGTATATGCATGTATGTGTGTATGTGTGTGTATATATATATGTATGTACATATATATTGAAATATAGCTCATTTCCCCTTTTATTTATATAATATAGATTCTGAAAATTTTATCTTGGACCCCTTTGGTAAAATAGGAAAGATTACAAAACTCTTTTCAGAGTATTTTTAAATTCATAAAAATCAAGGTTAAAAATAAACTAGTTATATTGAAATAGTTATTAAAATAATTTAAAAACCAAACAACAAACAACCCCAGATTAAGAAGTCTTATCTAGACTTTTTGTTCGGCCAATTGAATTGTTATAATTTTAACTAGACCTGTATAGTATCACTTTGGTAGTTTAATCATTAAAGCACTAAAAATGGAAAATAACTTTGGTAATATTGTCATTTTAATTTTTTGAGCATGGGCTAGCCATGTTCACTGAATGTTCCTCCAGTCATTGAAATTCATTTTTGAAAGATTTTCCAATTGAATCTATGAAAGTATTGTATATTTTGATATGTCATATCTCAAATATTTGTGAAGATTTTTTAGTTATTTTGAATGGGAATGCTAATTAAAATGGATGCTCTCTTTTGGAATTCTGGGAAAGAATTCAGTCTCAGACTATCTTTCTGTTTTCTGCAAGACATCAAGCCAGGTATTTGGTGAAATTCATGTAGTCACTATCCCTACATAGAACTGAAATACAAGTCTTAAATCTAGTTTTTTTCTCTTCAATGAAGCCTTAACTGAATATTCAAGTGATCTTTTCTTCCTTTGAAGTGATCCTATTGCCTTTCCCCCATTATTTACTTTGCTATTCTATTCTAATTAAATATTCCACTATTAAATTATGGCCCTGATAAGTGATCAAAAGATATGAACAGGCAATTTACAGAGGTAGAAATTAAAGATATATTTACGCACATGGAGAAATGCTCCAAATTACTATTGATTCGTGAAATGCAAATCAAAACAACATTGAGGTACCGCATCTCACCAGTCA
>CM053596.1:134319012-134335271 GCA_028646575.1 Pseudocheirus occidentalis | reverse complement strand
TGGGAGGGGCCTTACAGTGGGATCAATGTTCTGGGCTGGAGGGTAGGGGCAAAAAGGGGAGAATATCTGTAACTCAAAACCTTGTGGAAATGAATGATGTAACCAAGAAAATAAATTAAAATTAAAAAAAGAACATTTTGTAATTATTTTCATATAGTTCCTATATGTGTCTTGGCAGGTACACTCATATATTTCATGTTATCTATAGTTATTTCAAGTAGAATTTTTCCTCCTATCTCTTCCAACTGGATTTTTTGCTCATAAATAGAAATATTGATCATTTATTTGGTTTTATTTAATGTTCTGCAACTTTGCTGAAGGTGAAATAGATTCAGTTAGCTTTTTGTTGACTTTCTAGGGTTCTCCAAATATATTATCATTTGTAAAAAGTGATAAAACTGTTTTTAGTGTGGCTATGTTTATTTTCTCAATTTATTATTTCTTGTGTTGTTGTTATAGTCAATCTTTCTAGCTGACTATATTGAATAGTCTAGCACTGTATTGAATTGTGATGGTAATAATGGACATCCTTATTTTAACTTGTTTTTATGGGGAAGGCCTGTCATTTATCCCCATTATAGATAATGTTGGTTCTTGGCTTTAGAGAGACAGTATTTGTTACAATAAGGAAAGATAGATTTATTCCCATGCTTCCTAGTACTTTTTAAAAAACAGAAATGGATGTTATGTCTTGTGAAAAGCTTTCCCTTCATTGATAAATGTAAATATATAATTTTTGTTGTTATTATTTTTAATATAATCTGTTATATTTATTGTTTTCCTAATACTGAATCAGCCCTATTCCTGTTATAAATCCAGCCTGGTAATCATGTACCATCTTTGTGATAAGTCGCTGTGCCTATACTGCAATTATGCTGTAAAATTTTGTGCCACTATTCATTAGGAATATTCATCTAGATCATATTTGTCATAGAAGGAATTTGATAGGAACTCTTCTTTTCCTACTTTTTCAAACAGTTTATGTAGTATTGGAATTAGCTGTTCTTTAAATGTTTGATAGAACTGGCTTGTAAATCTTCCTAATCCTGGGTTCCCTTCACATTTTCGGAGTTCATTTATAGTTTGTTCAATTAAAAAAATATATAGTGTTATTTATGTCCTTTAGCTCCTGTTAATCTGAGCAGTTTGTATTTTAAAATATTCATCCATTAAATATTTTATAAAATATTTATTAAATTTATCATTTTAAATTTATTAAATATGTTAAATAATCATTACACTCTAATTATTCACCAATTTCATTTAGATTGTCAGATTTATTGGAATATGATTGGGGCAAATAGTTCTTAATGTTTTCTTTACTACTTCATTGGTTATGAATTCACCTTTTTTAACTCTGATTTTTTCTTCTTTTTTTAAATAATCAAGTTTGTCAATTGCTTATCTATTTTAGTGTGTGTGTGTGTTTGTGTGTGTGTGTGTGTGTGCGTGTATTTAAAACCAACTCCTACTTTTATTAATTAGAGTGGTTTCACTTTTTGGTTTCAATTTTGCTAATTATTGTTATCATCCTCCCCCCTCTAGTATTATATTCATGTTGGTGGCTAAATTATTCTTGGCTGTAAACCTAGATTTATTTTATTCTAAATTGTCTTCTTTTCAGTGGATACAGAATCTTGTGTGATCCTAACTCTAGCTTCTTAGTACTTAAATTCTTTCTTTCTGTCTTCTTGGAGTATGTGCTTGTATATTTCCTGATTTCTTTTGTAGTCACTATTTTCTATTTGGACAATTCACATTTTCAGGGAATTATTTTCTTGGATATGGTTTTGTATCTCTTGTCTCAAGATATTAATTATCTTCCATAGGCTTCTTCTGTAGCTTTCATTTCTTTTACCATTTTTTGTTCTTAACATTCTCACTTGGTTTTCAAAACCATTTTTAGCTCCTCCCTCCCCTCCCCCACCTTAAACTCTTGCATTATCTCTTCCAGGAATTCTGGTTGGATTTGTGCTGAAGGTACATTTTTTTGAAACTTTACTTGCAGATGTTTTGGAGTCATTCTCTTTTTCTGTCTCTATCTTGAGCTTCTCTATCCCCTTAGTAACCCTTTATAGGGGAATTCTGTTTTTTGTTGTTTGCCCATTTTTCCAGCCTGCTTTTTGACTTTGTACTTTATATTAGAGATGGGTATGGACATGTCTGGGTGAAGGGAGAATGCCTCAGCTGAGTTTTTGTCTTCTTGGGTCCTTCTGTTGCTTTCTTGAGGTATTGAGGGTTGTGTTATTCCAGGATCTCAATAACAGCTCAGATTGGGGACTGACAAACTTTCAGCACTCCCAAAGTAATGTGATCTAAGGTGAAGTCTGCTCACTGCCCTCCTGATTTGACCTCTCCAAATTCTTGACCCCAGATTAGATCTGAGGTAGATGCCTATTGACTTGCTCCTGATTGGAAGTTCCAGTAGGGAGCTCCTGGACTCAGCTACTACCACTCTAGTGGGAAGCTTTGCAGTTTCAGAATTATGGAAATGCAGGTTCTTTTTCAGCTTGATATTCCTGCCCTGGTCATTCCACTATAGGCTTCAGCTTGGGCTGGGGGCTAGAACTGAGTCTCTTACTTGTTTCTGACTAGTGCCTATAACCATGACCTCTTTTCTGTACCACCCCTGGGACCATGTTCCTTCCTCAATCTGTGATCCCAAACTGGGTACTGAGCGACAGACTGCACTACGAAATTTGTTCCTGTACTCTGCACTAATGAAGGGACTATAATCACCTCTTCCTACCTGATACTTCCTACATGAGTAACAGAGGCTCAATATTGTTTCAGTCACTGAACTCTTTGGACTTTTCCCTATGGCAGTGGTTCTCAACCTTCCTAATGCCACGACTCTTTAATATTCATATGTGGGTGTATCTGCTTGTGGGCAAACTCATCTGGAGACAGATAGAGGAGCACTGTTTTCCTACTGTCTTAGGCGACCCCTGTGAAAGGGTCGTGCGACCCCCAAAGGGGTCATGACCCACAGGTTGAGAAGCACTGCCCTATGGGGAGCTTCTGGCTAGATATGGTCCTCAGTATTTGAAGACCTCTCTGTCTCACTCCCTATGCTAACCTCAACTGGAAAAAAATAACATTTAACATTTCTGTAGTGATTCCTCTGTTCCAAGCACTATGCTTTACACTTTACAATCATTATCTAAGGTTTTTTCGGCAAGGCAATTGGCAATAAGTGACTTGCCCAAGGTCACACAGCTACAAGTGTGTCAAGTGTCTGAGACTGGATTTGAATTCAGGTCCTCCTGACTCCTGGGTCATTGCTCTATTCACTGTGCCACCTAGCTGCCTCAATCATCATCTCTTTAGATCCTCACAACAACCCTGGGAGGTAGATGATTGGAAAAATGATTTCCAATGAGAATTTGGTCTGGTGCATTTTCTAGATCTTTATAAAAGCAGTTCAGCTGGAGACTGGACCCTATTTTAGAGTTTCTATAGTTTCTATTACTTTTTCTTTTTGACTCCACTCCCTGTTACCCCCATAGTCATTTGATTGTGCCTTCCTGTTTCTGTTATCTCCAGTCATGTTTTCACCCTCTTATCAGATTAATTTTTCTTACGCATTGATTTGACAATCAGAAATCTTCTTTGGATTTCGGGAGCCAGTTGAATGTCAAGTATAAATTTCTTATCCTGGCATTTAAAAACTTGCACAATCTGGCACTGCCCTACTTTTCAGCTTTGTCTCATAACAAATTTCCATCACACATTGTATTATGGTCAAACTGTCCTCTGAACACATTTTCTGTCCATCTCACCCACCCAGAGACTGTGGCACACATGAGTTCTTTTGTTTGGCATGTCCAATCTTTTCCTCTATGAATCAGAATCCTACCAAATTTCCAAACTTTCCATTTTCCAATTCATCTTACACCCTCTGGGGATTCCTCTTCTCCTCAGTGGTGAGGACTTTGTCCCTCTCAGTTTTCTTCTATGATAATTATAAAAGGGGATTGTGAATAGGTGGATAAGTATCTAGGTCCAGAAGATATCTTCAATCCTCTCAACCAGGTACCAGTGATCATAACCTTCTTTGCCCCCCCCCCATTAGATTGAACCAACATTCCAAACAGTAGCTTGACACCCTATAAAGCAACTTCAAATTGACCAGGCTCCCTCATTATTTCTATGATTTTTTTGTACATTTTATGCCACCCCCACAACCACCAAAGTATAAATGAAGCCCTCTGAGGATGTGGGAGCTTTCATTTTTTGTCTTGTATCGCCAGAACCTTGAAAAATACTTGTACATTGCTGTTTAGTCATGTTTGACTCTTCATGACCCCATTTGGTGTCTTCTTGACAAAGATACTGAAGTGATTTGCCATTTCCTTCTCCAGCTCATTTTTACAACAGAGGCAAAGAGGGTGTGTGAGGCCAGATTTGAATTCAGGTCTTCTCCATTCTAGGCCCCGTGCTCTATCTACTGTGCCATCTGACTTCATTTAGTAAGAACTTAAGTAATGTTGAACTAAATCATTCCAGGTATAGGGGGAAAGGTACAGAGGCAGTAAGGCACATATAGGTTCTGGTGATGGCAAATAGTTCTGTTCGGCTGGAGCAGATTGCTTATTAGAGAGTGAGATGAGGATGAAAAAATAGAATGACTTCAAATTACGGAGGGCTTTGAATGACAGTAACATAAAATCAAATTTTAAGAAGGTTAATATGGGGATATTATCTAAAATATAATAATAACAACTCACCATTATTTAACTTTGTGACTCACAAAACATTCTTTCCACCATCAATTTGATGTAGTTAGTACACATTTTAGTATTCCCGTTTATAGATAAAGTTCAGAAAGGTAATGTTTTTCACTGGCAATTTTTCTATATCATCTCTACCTATTTATGTCTGTCAATCTTTCTACCAGAGCCAGGATTAAAAACCAGGTCTTCTGAAGAGAGGTCTACTCTTCTTCCTATGATATCCTGCTGTCTATAAGAGGGAAGTGAGGAAAATGTGATAATACTTCAGTGGGGACATCTTAGGGTTTGTACAAGAACAGCACATAGAAATGCCTTCTCAGAATGGACTTTTGAGGGGACCCACTCCAAGCGCACAGTAAATTTCTACATCTCAAGCAAGTACTCATGTAACCTGATCCTGAAGACCTCAAATAATGAGTTCATCACTAAGGCCATTCATGCTAGTCTGGAACATCTCTAAATGTTAAAAAAAATTCTCCTTCCTATCAAGCCCAAATCTGCCTCTTCGATTTTTCCCATTGTTCTAAGTTCTGTTCTTTGAAAATATAAAGGATAAGACTAATTTATTTCCCACATAATCAACCTTCAACTATTTCAAGACCTACCCACATCACAACCCAAGTGATCCTCAGGTGAAATGGTTTCAGACCCCATAACCAATTCAACCAACCTCCTTTGTATGGGCTCCAGTTACTTAATGCCTTTGCTAAAATGAACTCAATACTCCAGATGTGGTCTGAACAGGGCAGCAGAGAGTAGGACTATCACCTCCCTTGTGAATACTAGTCTTCTCTTAATTCAGCCTCCAATAGAATGAACTTTGGAGGCTGACCAAGTAATACTACTGATTTACACTAAACCTGTAGTCAGCAAAAATCCCCAGGATTTTTTTCACATTAACTGTTGCCTGTAATCCCCATCCTGACTGATGGAGTTAAGCTGTAGAGGAGGTGAGAGGATGGGAATGAGAGATTTAGCCTTGGAAAGGAGGAAGGGCACTTCTTCTGGGATAGTGGAAAGGAAGAGAGTATGTAAAAATACAATGACATTTTTCATCTGGAATGATGGAGACAACAGATAGAAAGGTGGGAAGGCAAGGGAGCTCATACCATATGGCTTCACTATACTTCTCAAAGACTGTGAGTGGTAGGAGGGGGGGACACAGGTGTAGTAACTTTAAAGAGAGGTTAGGAATTAGAAATAAAGTTGTGAAAATTAAATGAGTTGAGACACATAGAAGAATAGTTTCAATGAAGGGCCAAGTGAGTTCTGCTAGTAGGCATATTCAGCGAGCCAACCGTAGGTCCTCTTGCCCTTTGCTAATAACATAGTTGCTTGGGGAGTGAGAACACAGAACATAGACAGTTAATGTGTATATATATATATATGATGGACACATTTAACAATGAAGAGTTTGAAAGAATCTAACATACCAGGGAAAATAGTACTGAAATTGCTTTAAGTGGGTATAAATTGTATAGAGGTAGATGTAGACAAAGGAATATTGGATGGGGAGAAGAGGGAGATGAGGGAATGAAGTTACAATGAGAATGCTGATGCAGTTCAGTGAGAATGAGGTAGTCAAAGAAATCAGACCAAGGAGACTGTGGTCAGAAAGGGGAGAGAACAAAGTTCTAAATCCTAAGGGTGGAGTGATTCTGAGTGACAAGTTTTAAGGTGTGACCACTGTAACATTATAGAGTGTTAGAGGTGGTAGATGGGTGATACTATCATCTCATATTTATGTAGCACTTTATGGTTTACCAAGAACTTTTCTTAGAAAACCTCTACAAATAGGTAACTAAAGCAAATAATATCTCATTTAACAGGAGACAAAACTGAGACTCAGAGATGTAATAGGCCAATAGATTTAGTGCTTCTAAGGACTTTAGAGTCTCTGAAATTCTTTTTTTTTATGAAGAAACGGAGACCCAGATAATTTCGTTTAATTTCTCCAGAATAAAAAATCTTGTCCAAGGTCATCTGAGTAGTAAATGAAAGAACCAGAATTCAAACCCAAGTCCTCTGTTTCTTTATCTACCATATCCTGCTTATTTGCCCAAGGTCACAAAATAAATGTCAGGAGTCAAGATTTCAACCCAAGGTGTAGGGTTTACTTAACCTCTTCCAATTCAGTTCGACAAATATTTATGAAGGACCTCTTATGTTTCAGTTGCTGTAATAGATGAGGGATAAAAAGGAAAGAAAAATGAGAAGGACTTTCATATGTGAATATAACTAAATACAAATATATACAAATCAAATAAATCTAAGTAAGATAATAACTGATAGAAGGGCATTGTTGTTGAATTGTTTTAGTCACATCTTACTCTCTGTGACCCCATTTGAAGTTTTTCTTGCTGAAAATATTGGAGTGGTTTACCTTTTCCTTCTCCATTTCATTTTACAGATGAGGAAACTGAGTCAACCAGGCTTAAGTAATTTGTCTAGGGTAACATAACTAGTAAGTGTCTGAGTCCAGATTTGAACTCAGATCTTCCTGATTTCAGGCCTGGTGTTCTATCCACTGCACCTCCTAGGTGCCCAAAGTTATGAGGAGATGATGCTTATGATAAACAATAATTTCAGTTGAAGAGATCAAATAAGTTTCAAGTCAGGGTATTAAATGAATTATCAGTACACCAGAAAATTAGGGCCCAAGGAGATGAAACTTGTCCAAGGTCATATAACCAAAGTTGAATCTGATTTCTCATTGGCAACTTTACATTTTCAGTCACAGATCTTTTCGTTTAAGTATTCCTATCTGTGACTTGGATGAAGGTGTATCAGAGTCCTGGAAGAAAGACTCAGAGCTGAGCCCATCAGTTGATACACTGGATGCCAGAACTAAGATTCCAAACAAATCCCTAGACTAGAACCGTGGGCCAAAGTGGATAAAAGGAGATGGAACAGACACCTGTATAAAGTGCTGCATTCACATTCTAGGAACCAAGCGCACGTATCTGATGGTGGGATAAACAAAGCTGGAAAGCAGGTATTAGGAAAGAACAGATTTTACAGTAGCCTCTCTAGTGGACTGCAGGCATAGAGTGGTCAGCACTGTGGTAGAGCAGATGAAAGCCATAGGATTGGGTAACTTTCATTGTCCAGAGGAAGGGTAGTGATAGGCCCCATTTATTCTGCCCTGCTAAGACCCCATCCACAGTAAAGTGCTTTTGGTGCCACGTTTTAAGACGAGCTGTTGTTTGTATGGATGTAAGAAAACAATCAGAATGAGTAGTTTTGAATTCATGCTGTTCTGGGACTCATCTGAATTGGAGGTATTTAGTTTGGAGGAGAAAAAAACTAGTGGGAGACATTACAGCTGTCTTTCAATATTTGAAAGGTTGTCATCTGGAGAGGGGTTGGATTTGTTCTGCTCGACTCTGGGAGAGCAGAGCAAGGAGCAATAGTGGGTGGGAGTTAGAGGGAGAGAGATTTACTCTGAACATCGGGAACATTTTCTAACCATTAGGGCTGCCTCCAAATGAAATGGTTGACCTTGGAGGGCAGTGACTGAGGGTCTTCAAGGAGAGGCTCACTGACTCCTAGATGGAGACATTGCAGACACAGTGTTTTTGACACTGAGGAAGGGTTGGGTTGGTTGACCTCAGAAGTCCCTTCCAGTTCTTAAGTCAGTGGCACTGGGATGTTAACCTCACATTTCTTCCCTTTTGGATCAGCTCAGCATGTTCCCAGCCTTGCTCTTTGGTTAACATTTCCCTCTCAGCACATGTGATGCCACTGAAAGTTGCTGAGTTTCCAGCAGGCACACGTGTAGAGAGCAACCCAAGTGGGATATTTACGGAGTGCTGATTTTCTATACATATTGACATTTGGTAATTATCATCAGAACTATTCATTCAAAATTAAAAGGGGAAGGAAAATGAAGGGGGGATTCAATGAGGTTCTTTGTGAGGCCTCAGATAACCCTTTGGGTAGCCCTTAGAGTCTTTCATTGGATGAGAATACTACCCCTGGCATAAGCATCCTGGGCAGTCTTCTATAGGAAGACTTCTTCAATGGAAACATCCCATAGATCTTCCAGTTGTCACTGGGGAGGAGGGGGGCAGGAAGGGGAAGGGGCAACTAGAACCTAGTAACACAATTATCACACACCTCACAAATAAATAAGAGAAAAACGAAAATAAGTAGAATCTGCATGGACAGAAGTCTATGATTTCCTGTCCCCTAATTTGATTTAATAATTAATATTATAAGAATTTTACTATTTTATCTTATCAATTGAAATGGACCTAACACATGTGCTACTATATAGGTAAATTTGCAATGACTTTAATAAATTCTTTGACTCATCTGACAAACCATGACTGGGTTTGGAAGGCTAGTTTTTCACTCTAATGTGAGAATGACTGCCTTAAGAATGTGGTAGATTTACTCTCAGACTATATGAGGATTTTTAAACAGGGATCTGGAGATAGAATTCCTCAACTTTTTCTTCCTACCCCAAGTGTATCTTAAATAATGAATAGCTAGGATGGTGGGAAGATATCTGGGGGCAAGCCACCTTCCAGGGATATTAGTTAATCAGCCAACAAACATTTATTTTTAAAATATATTTTTATTTATATGTTAAGCACTATAGACAATTTGCTATGTTTTGTTTATGGAATCACTGGTGTTTTCCCCAGTATCCTTCCCCCTTCCCATCTCAGGGAGCCACTCCATAAAATAAAGAGTATTTTTTTAATTCAAAAAAGAGAATGAAAGAAAGTAAAGAAGAAAATAACGCAATTGATCAGTGTATTGAAAAAGTCTGAAAACTTAAACAATGCCTGTGGACTTTCATATCACACATATTTCCAAATGTATTCTGTCTCTCAGATGGCCAAGCCTTATCTGAGAATGTAAACCATATTCTATATATTCATTAAAGTATGAACTATAAGTTGTAGAAAAGGTCCTGACCTCCATCAATGGGGAGAGTTTTGTCACATGAAGCCACTGATCCAGTTTCTGTCCCTGTCTCAAATACATATATAAGTATAAGGCAGTTTGGAAAAGGTGGGGCTAAAATAAAGAAAGACCTCATGTAGAAGGTGGTACTTGAGCTGAGTCCTGAAGGAAACTAGAAAAGATGATGGTGAGAAGTGGGAATGCATTTTAAACGTGGCAGACAGTCTGTGGAAAGATAAAGAGAAGGAGTTGGAGTGTCAAATTGGAGGACCATCAAGAAGGCAAATTCAACTGGACCGTAGATTACAAGAAAGAGAATAATATAATTAGGTTGGAAAGGTAACATCATATTCATGTATGTATATGTGACAGACACCTGATCTATTTGTTTTAAAGGTGACTGTGTTATTATATTTCCCCCTGTGTCTTTGTCTCTCTTTTGTCTTACTCTCTGTGTATGTCTGTCCCTCTTTTTGTCTCTCTCTGCTTTTTGGTCTTTCTGTCTCTATCTGTCTCTATCTCTCTTATCCCCTCACCTCCACCCCCAAACAAAAAGACCTGTATTACTACACTATAGGACATCCTGGTTATCTTACTTTTTATTTTTATCCTACCTAACCTGAATCGCTGAATGGATGTTTCCTCAGTCAAACTGAGCCCTGGGAAATAACGTTAATTTTAAAAGGTCAAGGTCTCTCTCTGTGCACCTGGGGCCATCTCTACTCATCCTGATCTATATCTTGCCACGGGACCCAGATGGTTGCAGAGGAGAGAGTGAAGCTCCTGGCTTTGCACAGCCCTCCCCCATTTAAGTCTATGTCACTTACAAGTCATGGCATTACCTTCCTGATATCATGGTCCTCTTCAAAAATGAAGGACAAACAGCGACAGAATGGTGAATTGAAACTCTGTTTTTTTCCAAGAGGAGTATTGAGAGTCTCTATTGAGAAATGTGGTCTAGATAGTATGATGAAAAATAGGTTAGAAAACCGTAGTATTTCCACTAATCCAAACCTGCTCCAATCTAGTAGCTAATACAGTACTTTGCAGATAGAAAGAGCTTAACAAACATCTCTGGAGTTAGGTGGTATTTACTGACTTACTGGAACAAGTAACTAAGAGTCACTGACTCTCTTCATAAAGAAAAGAGAAAGCACGTACTGGTCAAAGTGAAACTATAAGTAATTTTGAATGCCTAAGCAGTCATATCCTGAATTAACATGAAGGTGGAAATAGGTACTCCATAGATCTCTGGGTTTAGAACAGGTCTAAAAAGCCAAGGTGCCCAACTTCTTAGAAGTGAGGGTCTTAGGAGAGTGGGAGGCAGCTAACACTCTGTACAGAGGCAATTCCAGCAGTACCTTTATGAGAAGACACCCTAACTCGATAGATGGGTTTATATATTTGTTTTGTACGTATTTTGTACATAGTACAGATAAATATACAACTAGATAGTGGTAGGGAAGATGAGATGCTAAACTGGTTAATTTAGTGGTTACAGAATGATGGATACCCTATGGAAAATTGAAATAAAACTAAACCCAAATATTTTGTTACAGACAATTTTGTCTTCATATCATTGAAATAAAACTAAACCCAAATATTTTGTTACAGACAATTTTGTCTTCATATCACATTTCCTGTTTTTTTGTATGTGTGCATATGTATGTATATACACCCATTTCTTTTTTTTGTTGTTTTGATTACTGTTATTTACACATAAACTGGGTTCCTGTTGCCTAACAATTTCTCTTTTGTCCCACTCACATTGACTTAGTCCTCTGAGAGAGAAGAGAACTGTTTGAAATGTCCCTGACCTCCTGGTCAGCCACTTATGGCTGTCCCACTTAGAAAGGCACTTTAAAAAGGGCATCTGACCTACAGCTGCAAGTCAGTTCTCAACAGAAAGAGGGGTTGTCTAGGGAGTCATGATGGCCGATAAGGATTTGTACAGGCTGATGTTTCCTGTTGTGTTTGGTTTGGGAAGTTGTTGTCATACTGGACCTGTGTCAGCCATTTATATCATATTATAAAAGCTGTAGGTGTCTCAGTTAGCTTCCTGACTGGACAGAATTGCCTAAGTGAACCAGTGCCTAAAGCTATAGAAAGAAAATTAGGATAGAATCCCAGGACTCTAAAGAAACTTGAAAGATTACTTTGACCATTCCCAAGCCTCCTAGATAGCTCACATCTTATTTTCAGAACTCTCTGGGAAATGGTATATTCATTCCTACATTGTTAAACCACGCCAATACCAAGCAGTCCTCAGTGTTCGGGGCCATGTTTCTGGTATAGCAGCAAATGAACATGTTCAGAGACAGCATTCTTTGCTCTGGGAAGCAATATGGAAGCTGGGACGGGGGGAGCTCATGCTATCTATTTTATAAGTGAAAGGCTTGCAACTTGAGATGACAATGTGATACTTTATTAGTTACAGGTGTAGGAAAGCTGATGACTTGGGGGCTAAAGGGAGAAGTGGTGGGGAGAGGTGTTCTCATCAGTCTGGAACTGTCTTTGGCAGAGGTAACTTCTCTTACTTTACCAAATGGTAAAGTATAAAAAGACTAGGAAACGAAGGGAAGGACATGTTATGAAGGGTATTTAAAACCAGAGGATTAGGGGGCAAAGCCAAAACAATAGAGTACAGGCAGAAACCTAACTGAACTCTCCCAACATTGCCTTTACTTTTGTCTTGCCACTGCACTTCAATGACACTGGAAAAGAGAGTAAGGTTATAGACTTTGTCCACCTCGGCCTCACTTAAATGTGAGCAACTGGTTAAGGGAATTATGGATGTAAAGCCTGGAGAAAAGAAAACTAAGAGGGAGTAGGTGTGTGGAGGGGAGGTGGAGAGAGTTGTGGATATGATTTCTGTCTTCAGGTATTCACAATATCATCATATAGAGACAATGTGTGTGTCATAATGGAAAGAGAGTCAATAAGACCTGGGTTTGAGTCCTTTCTGGACTCATTTGTTTAACCTCCATAAATTTTCTAGGCAATTCTTTAAGATTGTAAGTTGAGGAGACTTTTTTTCATCTAAGAGTTTTCTCAAGTAATGAAATTATCAGTCCATTGCCTGGCCCAACCATGTAAAAGAAGGATTTGTTTTGTTATTCTTGACCCTAGTGGATAAGATCAGGACTCAAATGAAGAAAGTAAGTTGAAGAAAAGTAGATTTAGTTGTGATATAGGGAAAAACAAACCAACAAATAACAAACAACAAAATTAATAATTCAAGGTGTCTAAAAATGGAACAGCCTTCCTCAGAATGGAGTAGGCTCTCTTTCATTGTCTTTAGGCAGAAGCTAAGTGCTCAAACTTCTAAGTTTCTTAAGTTTCTCAAACTTGCTGTTTGAGAAGATTCTTTGTTAGTTACAGGCTGGGCTAAAATCAGGGTTTCTTAGCTTTTTTTGGTCTTGGGCAGCTTTGAACATCTGGTCAGATCTATGGACAACTTCTTAAAATAATGCTTTTAAACACATAAAATAAATAGCATAGAAAGCAATTATATTGAAATGGAAAGGTAATTTTTTCCCCATCCAGATTCACGGATCCTCTGAAATCTAACTACAGTGCACTTGGATATATGGAAACAAGGTTAAGGTTAAGAACATCCTGGGCTAGATGGTCTCTGAGACCCTTCCGATATTGAGATTCTATGATTTCATAACCCATCTTTCCCCTAAACCACTTCCACCCCAAGAAAGAATCAAAAGTAATCCAAGAAGCAAAATGCCACCAAGTAAGATCTAGCAGCACTTTTATTCTAAACATCCCTGAAAACCATGACCCTTCAACTTAGGAAAAATAAAAGGAAGATAAAAAATATTATTCACATAGGTAAATGACCTTGTGTTAATGACTAGCTAGGGGAACTGTACAGCAGGAAGTAACTCTGTCCATTGGGCACCTGCAGGTGAGGAGGAAGTTGTAACTCATTTCCCTTGGGATCTCCTATGGTCTGCCAACTCCTGCACTGTCTAAGCAGTTCAGACCTGCTTGTCCTTAGAGCAGGAAAAGGCTGAAGGGTGAGGCATATTAAGCCTCGTTTTGCGTTTGTACTGGCTGTTGCAATTCCCTAAAGCGAGGCAGCCAACTGCATACTGGTTTCCTATTTCATGGAGAGGAAAAATTAGGCAGAGAGTGGTCTTAAACACTTTTATGAGATATCCTACTTTGTCACTGACAGAGATGGGATAAGAACCTAGCAAGGTAAAGTTACATTTTTAAAAATCAAAGATAAATGGTTGTTAGCTTAAAAAACAAGGCAAAAACAACCCCAATGGTCTCCATATTAGAATCCTAGAAGTTCAGAGTTAGAGACAAGCAGCTTAGCCCAAAACTGAGTAGGAATTCCTGCTATGGAACACTTGAAAAGGGTCATTCAATCTATACTCAAAAGACCCCTGTTGTTGGGGAACCTAATACCTCTAGATGTAGTGAAGTTTTTAGTACTTTGGGATGAGGTTGATGCAGACCTGGTGAGTGGAACCCATTGAAGGTGGCTACTATGTATATCACTTATCATCCCCTTTCTTGTTTCAGAGAAAAATAGTCTAACGGTTTGAAACAACTTGACAGAGCCCCTTCAACCCTTGCTCTTTCTATCTTTTGTAAGCTTTACCACTTTGAAGTGTGAAGATTTACATTTTAGAGTTAATTTCCATTTCTCTTATTATTAATTAATTAGAACAACAATTCATGTGGTTGATAGCAATTTTTTATTTGGAAACTTCAAGTCCATTGGCAAGTTATCTATTGGGCAGTTACTCTTGGTCCTTTATAAATACACACTATGTATTTTATATATACTCAATTATGCCAGTTCCCTAGATATCTTGGGCTATCAGACATTTTTCAGAGTTATTTGAGTCAAATACCCTCACCCAGTATCTCTTCCTGGTCTAGCTACCTAGACTTAATTCAAGCAAAAGCTTATCCTATTCAGTTTTATGTAATGGGAATTATTTAATTGGATCATAGGATCCTAGCTATAGAAGGAATATTGGAGGTTTTCTCTAATACGTTCATTTTACAGATGAGTACCAGAGAGTAGCTTGTTCAAAGTAGCAAAAATTGACTTTAACATGAGTCCTCTGAATAAATGCTAACTCTTTTTCCATTGTATCCTTCTTAGGTGATCACCCTCTCCTTTGAGAGGATAATAATTTTTCTCCCAGCTATAGTCATGAGAAGTACGTCCTGTTCTTTTGAAATTATTTATAATATGAGCTTTCATGTTTAGGTCAGGTATTCACTTAGGATTTATTGTTATATATGGTGTCAGATATTGGTCCAAACCTAATTTCTGCCAAACCACTATAGTTTCCTGAGCAGTTTGTTTCAAATAGAAGAGTTTTACCTTAGCAGTTTGTATTCTTGAGTTTATTGAACACTAGAGTGCTGGGTTAAATTATTTCTAGTTTTTTTTTTTTACTTAGTTTGCTCCACCGATCTACTCCATTTTTAAAAATCAGTGCCAAATACTTTTGGAAAACATTACTTTTTAATATAGCATGAGATCTGGCAATTCTGGGTTCCATCCATTACTGCTTTTTTCCATTGGATTCTAAACTTTTTTCTTTTCTCTACATAATTTTTTTAATGATTTTATCATCTTCTGTTATCTATCTGTTCCAAAATTACCCCTGCATACAACTCTTTTCATCATCATTAACTGGTTCCAAGTTAGCTAACTGGGCAAGAAAGATTTGGTAAATTAGTAACAGTAAGGTGTTAGATGACTGATAATAGCTTGAAGTTATTAGTAATACTTCGTTCCAGGAATATCCAAATATTTTAAAAATGTGGCAATGGAAAAAAACCCATAGTAAAAGGAGTAAGGAGACATTACTCCTTATATTCATGATTTTAGTCTCTGTGAATATTATTTTACTTGCTTGAAGGTAGGAACTAGGCAAGACAATATTTTAAAGACCTTTCCAGCACTAGGATCTCTGACTGTCCTTAAAGAGACCAAGCTTACCCAAAGGAAGGTTTGGAGCTTCAATGGTGGAATTTCAGGAACTATGATAGGTGGACAGAAAAAAAAATATTTGGGTGCAAAGGGAACTTCTACAGACCCTTCCTTCCTGTAAGTTCAGCTGTCTCTGCCTACTTTAAGACTATTCATGTTCAAAATGTTTGAGACCCTAAAATAATTAAGGAATATTTGCAGAACTTGGAGGATTCTTATTTGTGTAAGAATAACACTACTTGCAACTCAGTAGCAGAGTCATTGAGGCACCCAGAGTTAATAGGAACCTCAAGGGACACCAAACTCATTAGCAGATTGAGTACTTTTAAAAGTGGCTTTGTAGTGTTGTGAGGCAGAGACAAGGTGCAAGGTGAGTTGAAGGAAGGGAGCTACTCTGTTCATTGTGGGTAGCTTAGATTCTGCCTTGCTGCTGGTTCCAACTGAGTTCTACAGCTTTCATAATCCCTAAACACAGAAGACACAGCTTGTTACCCTCATTCATTCATCATCATTCCTTCCTTCCTCCCTCCCTTCCTCCCTCCCTTCCTTCCTTCCTTCCTTCCTTCCTTCCTTCCTTCCTTCCTTCCTTCCTTCCTTCCTTCCTTCCTTCCTTCCTTCCTCCCTCC
>CM053596.1:134306602-134318512 GCA_028646575.1 Pseudocheirus occidentalis | reverse complement strand
GATCAATGTTCTGGGCTGGGGGGTAGGGACAAAAAGGGGAGAAAATTTGTAACTCAAAACCTTGTGGAAATGAATGATGTAACCAAGAAAATAAATTAAAATTAAAAAAAATAAATAAAAATAAATAAAATTACTAGACGCCACCTCCACAGAGAATGTGCCTCTCTGCCTTGGGGTGTCACTGCAACTGCTAATATGGTTTTCAAAGAAATAATGCGCTTCAGTTGTTTGGAAGAGATGCTGTTGAGAAAGGTGGTTACCTTGTCTTCCTTTAGGGATGGCTTTCTGTGGGAAAACAGGGCAGACTCCCTTGTTCCACCTGGTTCTGATCTATGATACTGAGTTTTTCCCCCCCCCCAAAAAAAACCCTGAGGACTAGCCAGAGCTTAGAATGTGCAGAGCACAGATTTATCCCCAGCATCTGGATGATTAAGCCATTTTGTCAATTCAGTAGCTGATCTTCAAATAGAGACCATAGAACTTTCCTGAAATGCGAGAAACAACTTTAGGTGGACTTCAAACAAAGGTTCTTTGTACCCATGGAGAAACATAGACTGAGGCTATGCTCTGTTCTGTGTCTACAATTTTAAGATGCCACATTTCCTTTCTCTCTTCTCTTCATTTCAATTTATTTGAACAAATATTATTAAGCAATGATAGCATGTTACAGGGCTATATTTGGAATCAAAGGACCTAAATCTGAATCCTGGATCTGTTATCTCCCATGTGTGGAATGTTCAACAAAGTCACTTAACATCCCAATGCCTCAGCTCCTCGTCTCTAACATGAAGGAATTGTCCTAGATGCCCCATAGAGCCCTCCTATCTCTAAATCTATCATCTCACCATGCTGGGGACTCAAAGCTGAAAGGGAAATAGTCACTGTCCTCAGGGAACTTATGTTCTCTTTTCTGTAACCCGTTCTCCTGAATGGAACCTGTCAAGGCAGGAGCATCATTTCACGAGGGGCCTCAGCAATACTCATTTCACTCCCAGCTCAGTTCACTCTCAGATTTCATCTCTTTACCAACATCTCTTCCATCCTCATGATGTCACTGCCCTGGGGCCCACTCTCCTGATTTGTGGGCTCCCTGACCTATATCACCATTTTGTGAAAGGTCTCAGCCATGCTCACTTTACTCTAAGCTCATGTCACTCTGGATTTTTCTACCTCCTCAACAGGAGCCTTGCTCTTCACCTTACCCCCTCTCTTCTCTTTATTTTTTTGTCTTCCCCTTTTAGAATATAAACTCCTTGAGAGTAGGGACCATTTGTTTTCTTGTGTTTATATCTCCAGAGCTTATCACAGTAGCTGCCACAAAATAAGTTATTTTTTTTTTGCTTTGTAGAGGGCTGTTGGGGTTAAGTGACTTGCCCAAGGTCACATGGCTAGTTTTTGTGTTAAGTGTCTGAGGCCAAATTTGAACTCAGGTACTCCTAACTCCAGGGCCGGTGCTCTATTCACTGCGCCACCTAGCCGCCCCTTAAAATAAGTTCTTAATAAATGGTTGATCTCTATATATGATGTACCAATTCCCTTCTTGTCTTGTGGGACCAGCACTCAGCACAGTATGCATTAGGCACATTTAATAAACGCTTATTGATTGACTGACTATCATTGCTCACATCTTGTCAAGCCCCAGCTCTGGATTACTCCCACCATTTGCCTCCTCTGTTCCTCCATATGTGCTCCTGAACAATACTGGGGGTATTAGAAAATCTATTCAATTCAAAAAACATTTATTAAGTGTTCTTCAAGATCTGTTTCTATGTGAGATATATTGAAAGCTAATTTATGAAGAAGCACTTTGTGTCCTCAGTACTTTGGGGTTTACTCTGGTTCAAACACAGGCTCATATTTTCTTCCCTAACTCTAGCTTTTATGAGATTTAAATACAACCTATTATCAGTGCCACTGTTTTACCTTGAGTCAAAAAGACTGAGATCTCATGCTAGTGTTTCATTTACACCCAACATCTGGAGCCTAAAAGCCTGAGAATATGGGCAGAGTCTTAAGGCTCCCCTGATCAAACTCCAGACACTTCTCCTGGAGCCAGCAAGACTGGAGTCTCAGGCAAAGATCTAGTGAAATGCCAACTAGATTTGAGACACCAGATGGAATGCCAAAAAGATCAGGGCTTTGGACAGTTGGGCTGACACTGTGCCAAGTGCATGCTTCAAGTATAGGATATCTTCTGAGTATGACTCATTCCCTATCATCTTGGGATATAGGGGGTGCTGGTGCCATACATAAACTAATACAGTTCCTAGGGACCCAGACCTCCAGCCTGAAATTCTTGCCACTACAACTTCTAGTGCCCTAGGGAATGGAGATGCAGCCCCACATCAGTAGCACCCTTCATATCCATAGGCCACTGGGAGGTAGAGGTCCCAACCCGGTGGTGCCTGTGACTGACATTTTTTACTCCTGTTCTCCTAATCCCAGTGATTCAGAATCACTCTCTTAGGAAACAAAACTCCATTTCCCCTCCTACCGGATACTATATTTTGTTTCCAATCAGAACAATCCTATAATTCCTCAGTCTCTTTCTTCCTCTGCCATTCTATTTTAAATGAAATAATAGTTTCAAAGAACTTTATACAGTGCCAAGCACATATAAGTTCTTAAATACTCATACCTTCTTTCCTTTACTAATGTCATTTTAAAAATCCCTAGTTGCCTTGGGGGAGGAGTTTGCTTGGAGGAAGCTTGCTTAAGGGGAGACTTGCTTGCAGGAAGGCTTTCACACCACTTTGCACTGAGCCAATTAGGCACTGAATGTGGGCTCTGATGCCTTCTGGTTCTGAGCCTATTAGTTGCAAACTATATATACTGGGAGGTTGGTATTTTACTTTGGGACTTACTCATGGGAAGAATGTTTCTTTGTGATTTGGCCAGAGGAGACTATGGGTAGCTGTTGTTAAGGAGCCACCCTCTCCATCCCCCCACTGCTGTGCCTGAACCCAAATGCTGGTGCTTCCCAGTATCTATTACTTTGTTTAAACAGTTGGAGCCCTGTCTGTTGGATTAGTTCTTGGATACTCACTTCTTTCTACTTATCTGTACTTATCTGTCTACTAATTAAATTTAAAGGGGTTAACCCTTTTAAAGTCGGCTTTCCTTTAGAAAAGCAGATCAACAACCCTGTGCTAGCAGCCTACCCTGCATGGTAGTTTGGTTGCTAATACACATCTCCAGTCATGCTGATCTATATCTTGTCACTGGACTCAGATGGCTCTGGAGGAGAAAGTGAAGCTGGCGATCTTGCACAGCCCTCCCTCACTTAAGTACAATTCACTTGTCTGTCATGGCATCACCTCCCTGATGACACAGTCCTCTTTCAGAGTAAAAGATAAACAACAACCTCTGTGAGTAGAAATAGGAGCTATCCCACTGGGGACCCAACTAGAGCTGGCTAATTAGGCAACACAATTCCTTTCTTCCTTTCTTTCCTTCTTCCTTTCCTTTCTTGCTTACTTGCTTGCTTGCTTGCTTTCTTCTCCTTCCCTCTGTCCATATATGGAATTATATTCTCACCTAAGGTTCTTCCCAAAGAAACATAAAGTTTGATTTCTGAAACTCTTTTCCCCTCTTAGGGACCATGCTTTAAACCCAAATCAGTCTTGGCTCTCATTTATGGGCCAACAATAAGTCCCAGTCCAAGCCTCTCTTGATCACTGTTTGGACACTGATTGTCTCAGACTAAATGTAAATAGCAATTGTTTCTGTTTGACCAGAAACCCTGAGGGTCTTCCCCTCCCAGTTTGATTTTTTTAAATTAGGTAAAGAAGCCTCATTTCTTACCTAGCCTTAATCATTGAATGGGTATTGCCTCAGTTAAACTGAGACCTATTATAGACCTTAGCTTAAAAAGGCCAGCATTTCCCACTGCATCTTGGGCCATCTCCAGTTATCCTGGTCTATATCTCACCACTGGACCCAGATGGCTCTGGAGGAGAGAATGGGGCTGGTGACTTTGCACAGTCCTCCCTCACTTAAATCCAATTCAGTTGTAAGTCATGGCATCACTTCCCTTATGTCATGGTCCTCTTTGAGAAGGAAGGAAAAACAACAAATCAACAAATAAGCCTAAGGTCTCCCCCATATGTTAAAAACCCTCATTTGACCTTGCTACTCCATCAAAGTATTATTCTATATCTTTCCTCCCTTTCAAGATCAAACTCATAGAGAGATGGAGAGACAGAGCATTTATGCATTTATTAAGGTCTTGCTTACTATGTGCCAGGCATTGTGCTCAGGTTGTGAGTTCTGTGGATACAAATGCAAAAAGAAAAAAAACAGTCCTTGCCCCCAAGGAGACAGAGAAAAGGGGACACATAAAATGGAGTGGAAAAATGATTGGGGGGGTCAGAAGAGTAGCCACACAGAGGTGAGGTAGAAAAGTCAAGGGCAGAGCCAAGAAATGAGTGAGCATGGATGGCTTGGGCCCTTCTTCAAATGGAGTTTCTGAGGTGGAATCCACCAACTGGAAGAGGGGTCAATGAGATCTTTCAAGGCAAGAAATCCAGTGTAAGGAACAGAGCCAAGAGAGGAAGAGAAAAAAAAACACAGGGAAAAAAACTGTCTACACTAGTATCTCTACTAACTTGCCTCTCCCTCTGTCTCTGTCTCTGTCTGTCTATCTCTGTCCCTCTCTGTCTCTGTCTGTCTCTCTGTCTCTGTCTGTCTCTGTCTGTCTGTCTCTCTGTGTCTCTCTGTGTCTCTCTGTCTGTCTGTCTGTCTCTCTCATTTCTTAAACCCTGGCAGTCAAGTTTCTGACCTCATCACTCAATTGAAACTGCTCTCTCTAAAGATAACAATGATTTCTTTGCTGCAAAACCTAATAGTCCTTTTTCAATCATCATTTTCTTTGACCTTTCTATAACATTCAACACCACCGACCACTCTCTCCCACTGGTTTTTGTGAAACTGTCTTCCCTTCCATGTCTGACAGTTCCATCTCCGTTTCCTTGCTGTCATCATCTTTATCTTGCCTTCTAACTATGTGCATACTCCAAAATTCTGTCCTAGGCCCAGCCTCTCTATAACCTCTCTTAATGAGCTCATTTGCTCTCATGGGTTCAGTTATCATTCCTACACATTTGACTACATAATCTATATATCTAGCTCTCTATATCAATCCTAGTTTGGATCCTTACTGCATGTCACCCGGACTACTACAATAACCTCCTAATTAGTCTCCCCATTTCAATTCCTCTCTCCAGTTCATCTGTGATGCAACTGTCAAAGTGATATTGTTAGAGTACAGACCTGATTACGTTACCCCCTCCTCAGTAAACACCAGGGTCTCCCTTTTATTTCGAAGATTAAATACAAAATTCTCTGTTTGCCATTTATAGTCTTTTGCAACCTATCTACAATCTACATTCCCAATCTTATTATATAATATTAGCTTCCCTTCAGTCGTTCTTTGGTCCTGCCAAATATATTGTTTATTACTGTTCCTCAGATAGGACATCCCATTTCACATTTCCCATCTCTATGTCTTTGGCTAGGCCATTCCTAATGTCTAGAATGTGCTTCCTCCCTACCTCTCTTTTTCAGACTCTCGTTTCTTCCATAGTTTATATCAAGTGCTACTTCCTGTATAATTCCATTCTTTACTCCTCTATCAGACTAGTGCCTACCCTCACAAAAGCTGTATTTATTTTATATGCACTTATTTTCTACATAATCATATGATACATATCTCCTTTTGTATAATGTGATTTCTTTCAGGATATGGACTGGTATGTTTTTGCAACTCTAACACCTCGCACACTTCTGAGCACAGAGTTGGTACTTAATAAATGCTGATCGATTGATTTCTCCTTTGACCTTCCAGGTTCTAAATTAATTAATTAATTAATCTCACTTTTTCCTTTTGGATTCAGTACCTTGGTCATAGCCTCTTTTGCTTCAAAACTTGAGTATTAGGTATTCACTGAACATGGTATACCATGCACTGCCTCCATGTTTTCACATAACAGAGAAGCCATACTTTGAATTGGGTCCCTTCTCTTCCTCATATTTCAGAATCCTTGTTTTCCTTCAAGGCTCTGTTCAAATGTTAGTGTTCTGACTTCTCCATTTTTTTCCTGCACTGTACCTCTCTGTGCTCATATTTTATCCACCAATTAAAAGAAAGCCTCTTGAGGGCAGGGCCTGTTTCACTTTTGCCATTGTATCTCTAGCACCTAGCATAACACTTTGACCATGGTGAATGTTCAATACATTCATGGAATGAATGAGTGTGTTAATGATTGTATGAATGAATCTTATATTTTGAACCATATGGTAATAGACTCCTATTTTCCCCAGCTTCCATCAAGTCTGCTAAAGTGTGACCTTCTGCAAGAAATTTTTCCTTCTTAATCTTAATACCTTCCCTCTGATATTATCTCTAATTTATCCTGTACATATCTTGTTTGAGCAAAGATGTTTGCATATTTTCTTCCTCCCCTTAGAATATGAGTTTCTTTAGAAGACTGTTGTTTCATTTTGTGGGGGAATAACTTTTCTTTGTATCTCCACAGAGTACCTGGCACATAGCAAGCACTGTAAAATGCTAGTTGAGTGACTGGCTAAAATAGAAATTAAGGCATATACTTTGTTTTGGATTTGGGGCCCTAGAATGATCTCCACTCTGAACATTCCTATCCACCATCCCAGGTGAGACTCCATCCAAATTGTGGAAACTTGGTCAAGAAAGGCCTAGCTTCAAATTCTGTCTATAACCATATGCTCACAGAAATGTCCCTTCACCTCTCTGAGGTCTCCTTTCCTTCATCTACAAAAGGGAGGCAAGAGCACCCATCTCACAGAATCATTGTGAGCCTCAGATGAGAGTTTTTGTCAATCTCCTCTCTCTATGTAAATGTCACCTATTATTAGAAGGAGGCCCAAGCCACCCTGTTATGGCAGCATTCTGGTAGCTGGGTTCTTCTCTGCTGAATAAGAGAGACTCCTGATAGTAAAGATGGTTTTTGCACTTGCAATGGAATTGAACAAGGCTGCAAAGCTGGACTAATGTTTGTCAGCAATGTCACTTTCTGCTTCTTCAATGTGCAGGGATGATAGCTATCTTGTTGCTGTGGAGACTGTCAGTCCTGGCATCTCTGTTTATCTGCAGAATACACAGTGGTTTCTGAAAACAGGTGTGGCCTTGTTGAGAGTAGCTTAGCCACAATTTTTTTTGTTGTTGTTGTTTAAAGTGGCTCTGACTCTAGCAGAGGTTTTTATCAACTTTCTAAATGCCTCTCAGCCTCCTTCGGGGCTGTTTATAAAGGTTGCTGAGAAACTCAGCTCATGCCTGTTTTCTCACTAGGTTTTGTGAGATGCCAAGTTAGATAGATAGAAAATCTGGCCTAAGCACAAACTTGGTCTCTATGGCCTTTTAAACACCATCTGTGGAATGAGCATTAATGATTGGTTCATAGTTCTACAGATCTCTGAATCTGCTGGGGCAAATCTCAAAAAGGGAACTGCCTTCAACTTAGCTACTTTCCATCAACATTTATTAAATAACTGCTAGGTATATGTTAAGCTCCCCCTTCCCACCCCACTACCCCACATCATCCCATAAATTACTGTGGACTAATAAAAGAATACTATTTTCAGACCCATATGCTTGGTAATAGAAAGCTTCAGAAATGGAGCACACTTTGAAAATATTTTAAATTTATTTTTCCCTGTACAGGTTATTCCCTTAGATAGGAGCTCTTCCCACGGGGCCTATGAATTTGTTTTTGTTTTTATGTGTTAATACCTGCATCTCAAAATAATTAACACCCTTTGTAATCCAACATAAAGAACCTCCATGTTTATGATCCTATGATCTCAAGTACAGAGGAAATATCCGAAATGAGCAGGACAGAATATTTGAGCAGAGGGGCCTCTTAAATCAGAAGAGATCAGAGAAAGTGAACGGAAAATGGGCCACCTGAGCTACATCGTAATTCCTTAATTTCATCCTAAATTCTCCACTCAGTGTAACCTTGCGTTGTTTGGTGTCTCTCAAGTATGGAATGCACCTCCTGAAAGAAGTGGATGGTGATGGAAAAGCATTGGTCTATATGAGTTTCAGAATAAACTGCACGAAGTGGGGAAGCATAGAATAAACTTCTGGAAAGTATATGGGAATGCATGTGTGTTAGGTCTTGAATGCTAGCATAAGGAATTTTTATTCTATTTTATTGGCAATGGGGATCCACTGAAGATTTCTTTGAGTCTGGAAGGGAAAGGAAATCACTTAATAAATGCTAGGCAATGTGTTAAGTGTTTTTAGTTTTTCTAATCTTTTTTTTAAATTTTAGACTTAAATACTAAAACTTAAATACATAATAAGAAAAGAAAAAAGAATCACATTTTAACTTAAATATTAAAACTTAAACATTAAATAAGAAAGGAAAAAACATGTGCACAGCAAAATGTAAGAGAGGATTGAAAATATATAGCAATAAAGTTTCATTTCAAGAAAATCTGCATATTTAATACTCTGTGTTGTATTGAAAGCTGTCCATCTTTGCTTCCTTGAAGGTTTCCCTTTGTTCTCTGCTGTATGCTTTTTACTTTGTTCTTTTTAAAAATATTTTAAATAGATAAATATTATCTATTTGATCCTCACCCTTTGAAGTAGGTTCTATTACTATCCTTATTTTCCAGATGAGTAAACTGAGATTAAGTGACCAGCTCAGGGTCACATAACTAGTCAGTGTTTGAGGCAGGATTTCAATTCAGGTCTTCTTGACTCCAGGCCCAGCAATATATCCACTGCTATTTACTGCTCCACCAGCTGACTCTGATGATTAGAAAAGGAGTGATGTGACCAGACCTGTACATCAGTCTGGCAATGGTCTGCAGGACAGATAGTTGATGGGATAGACTGGAGATGTGAAGCTCAGGTGTGAAGCTGTGGCAGCAATAGAGACTGGATGTCATAATGACATGAATGAGGTGAGTAGGAGGATGAATGAGGAGGGGCAGATTACTAAAATATCACAGGGGTAGAATTGACAAAACTTGGCAGTTAACTGGATGTGGTGCAGGAGGATGTGAGGGAGAGAGAAGAGTCAAAGGTTACTCCAAGGTTGCTTATTTTCCAGCCCAAACCACTAGAAGCCATGCCAGGCTGAGTCACTGGGCTCTGCAGGCTCTGAAACCTCCAGTTTTCATCTTCCTGTTGGCCACATTCTGCCTTTGCACAGAGCAAGTGCCTTCTCAACACCTCTTCCCACTCTATCTCTCACTCCCCAGTTTTTCACTCCTCCTCTGACAATTATAAGCACCTCACCATCACTGTTTACCCCAGAAAACCTGTGTTAGTATACTGTCAAATTGTTTGCTCATCATCTTCGTGATTTCCCAGACCACAGTTTCATTCCCTATTCACTACCCCTGTATGGTTTTTTCTTCTGTTTTTAAAATATAAGATTTTTAAGGGAAAAAATCATCTCTCGTTTATATTTATATCCCTGGTGCTTATCAAAGTGCTTGTTATACAGCAAATACTTAACAAATGCTTTTTTTTATTCATTCAAGCCTGGGTAAACAAATAAGAAATGGCATCATGAAAGAATAGGAAATTATCAGGAAGGGAATAAGAATGGAAAGAAGAAAGGAGGGAAATTGAGAAGGAAGGACAGATGGAGGGAGAGAGGGAAGGAAAGAAGAAATAAGTGAAAGAATGAGGGAGGAAGGGGGGAAGGAAATGAAGGAAAGAAGGAGGGAGAAAAACATCTATCAAGCACTTACTAAGCTCCAAGTATTGTGCTAAAAGCTTTACAAGTATTATCTCATTTGAGTTTCACAACAACTCTAGTAGGCATGTACTATTTGTATTGCCATTTTACAGTTGAGGAAACTGAGGCAAACAAGTTAAGTAACTTGCCCAGGGTTGCACAGTTATGAGTGTCTGAGGTAGGATTTAAATTCAAGTCTTCTTGATTCTAGCCCAGTGCTCTATCCACTGAAACACCTAGCCATAGAACACAGATTTGTTGTTTGTTTCTGTCAAGAGAAAATGATGAGTCAAGTCTCAGGCAAGTTGAATTTGAGGTATTGGTCACATGTCAATTGGAAATAAGGAAAGAAACTGGGGTTCCATATATAGGTTGAAATGTCACATGCATATATGTGATCCTTGAAGCCATAGGACAAGATGAAATTATCAAGGGAGAGACTTTTCAAAGAGAAAAGAGGACTGAGGAGAAAACATCAGGGGATACATGCACTTACATGGTAGGATGAGCTAGAAAAGAAGGTAGAAGAGACTGAGAAGAGATCATTCAGACAGGAAAAAGGATAGGAAAGTGGTTTCACAGAAAGCAAAGTAATAGCATCTTCAGGAGGAGGAGGAAGTGCAAAATGGCCACTGCTGCAAGGAATAATTTCTCGAGCATTGCCGGACAGGTAGCAGAGAGGAAGGGGAGGGTTTGCCATAACATGCAGATGATTTGGGTATTTGATGATACAGGTCTCAGAAGAAGGGAAGAGACTGTGGAGGCAATTTAGTCTACATCCATAGAAATAAGAGTAGGTTGTGACAAGGGAAATGGCTGCTGTCTGTGCTGATTAGAACTACTACTTGTATAATTCCGTATAACAAATCTCAAGAGAAACACCAATGAATTAGTGTAACCAGAAAGACACAGGCAGGATGATGAAGATTCCATAGACCAGACCATAGGCAGAAAACTTGAAAGAGCTTGGAGTATTTAGTGTGAAGAGAAGACTTAAGAGTGATAGGATAGCCAAAAGCCTGCCATGTGCATCTGATACTGTGTAAGGTGACTCTGTGAAGCTGGTACCTGGGAGCTCCAAAGAAGTAACCCTGGGTCAACTCATAGAATTTACAGCAAGGAAATAGGTGCCAACTCAGACTAAGGAAGATTTTTTTTAAAACCGTCAGATCCATTCAACAAAGGGCTTTCTCAAGAAGAAATGACTGTCCCATCACTAGTGAAATTCAAGCAGAAGATGAATAATCTGTTGTGGTTTGGGGTGATCCTTGACTTAGTTTATTCAGAGATTACAATGTTTTATAACTCACAGACATAAGGCAGCACCTGGGAAAATAAGAATGGTTTTAAAAAATGGGCCTGAAAAAGAAAAGCTTTGGATTATTAAAAGAACATTATAGCTTCCTAAAGGCCATCCTACCCACTTTCTTCTTCCTATTCAATTCTGGGTTCAATCTGTTGTCTATTTGCAGAATCTGTCCAAGATGTAGATACAATGAATGAGTTCTAAAGATTACTCCTCCAAGTGCATATATTTGTCTAGAAATAGACATTTTCACCCATTTTATTTTGGAATGAGCAGGTTGCACATAAAAAGAAACAAGGAATTACAAAGGAAGAGAGATACAAGGAATACAATAAAACAAATTAATGATTAAAAAAAACAGACCGATCAGTTTGTTTTTTGAGGAAAGGATTACTTAAGTAGTCCAAATATCCCATCAATATATATAGAATGTAAAGAAAGTTCAAGGAAGGGTTCAAGAATATGGCATGGCACATTGTAATCATAATCAATTTGTTTGATATTTAGGGCTAAGTGGATAGGATACTTGGGACGAGTAGATCGGATACTTAGGGCTAGGTAGATCAGATATTTAGGGCTAAGTATAGAACTCTGTCCATTGGTGAGAAGGTGTAAATTCCCCTGTTGACTTGAAAGAAGGCCAGTGCTTATAAGCAGGAGAATTTTGGAGAGACAGACAGATTTTGGAGTTGGTTCCTCAGTGAAGGAGGATTTGTGGAGACTGAAGTCAGCTGAGAGGGAAAGAGAGAGAGTGTTCCTCTCCCAGTATCTGAAAGCTGACTGAAGACATGAACAGGATGGGACTTTGTTTGCTGGTGGCCTGGCTGATCCTTGAGTTCCAGGCAAGAGAAGTCCTGAAGGGTT
>CM053596.1:134281056-134306502 GCA_028646575.1 Pseudocheirus occidentalis | reverse complement strand
AAGGCCTCCCCTTGGACTAAACTGAGGTTTATTGGAAATCAAGGGGTGGAAGGATTGTGTGGTTTTCTAAGTATTTTATTTGGAAACTAAAGTTAATGGTTGCCCCATGAGTGGAAGATCAGTATATTGTTAATTGTTGATTGAATCAACTCCCTCTTAGGGAAACTAGGTCATTCCTTTTGTTAATTGATTGATTGGATCTTTAACTTGACTGATTGAATCTAAAAATGTGAAGCTGGTTCTCCTCTTAGGGAAATCAAGTGATTCTTCTCTTGTTCCTTGTTCCTTTCTGTACTTTTCTTGTTCTAAATATTGTATATAATATTGCGAATTGTTGATACTGTGAACATTGTACTGAATCTTGATTTTGTAATGGAATAAACAGAGTGTTCACTAATACTGTGTATTCCGAATCTTAAAATGCTGTTCACAGTAGCATTCTCTCAGGAATCTACTGTTGATTGGCTTTACACACATTTATTGCAGAATATAGATAAAAGCCACACAGGGTGGGCAACAGTAGGAAAACCCTGACCTTTGTCTTTGAAAGGAAAGCTCAAATCAGTGAAAGCACAGATCCACTAGAATATTGGAGCATGAGTGATAACCTGCCAGGGATACTAAGGGTGAGACTGAAATTTTGGATAAGAGTTGAATGATATGACTTCCAAAATCTCTTACAAACTCTAAGATTCTGTGATTACATTAACTGTGCTACTCAATGCCTTCTCAAGATATTGGCAATTGTTCCCAGCTTCTATCTTTAAAATAAATAGCCATATGCATCTGAATTCACCTTTTTTTGAGACTATCGCACTTGGGATACATAAACAACAGCCATCAATAGACCCAACTGCAAAAATGTCTGGTATGGAAGTTCTAACCTGCTTGATTTTTCTGATCTAGAATAATTCAGCCATCCTTTTTTTTTCTTTTTGGAAAAAGGAAGGCAGGACAATTGGGTAAAGGTAAGGGCTGGAACAGAATACAGTATGCTTCAGCTGAAGCAAAGAAAGTGGGGGTAAGAGTCACGATCTCAGACAAAGCAAAAGCAAAAATCAACATAATTAAAAGAGATAAAGAAGAAAATTATATCTTCCTGAAGGGTACTATAGACAATAAAGTAATATCAATACTAAACATATATACACCAAAAGGTATAGCATCTAGATTTTTTTTAAAGATGTTGAAGGAGTTACAGAAGAAAATAGATAATAAAACTATACTAGTAGGGATTAACCAAAGAAATAAAATACTTAACCAAATCTTAGAAAAAGAAATTGAACAAGTCATCGTTGTTGTTCAGTTATTTCAGTCATCTCTGGCTCTTTGTGACCCGAGTTGGGGTTTTCTTGGCAAAGAAACTGGAATGGTTTGCCATTTCCTGCTCCAGTTGAAACTAAGGAGCCTTCACCAAATTCCATTCTGCCAAAATCTCAGAAACTGTATAGTCAAAGATGCTCCACCAGCAAAAAAAAAATCCCCTCTACAATATTCCTGATAAGTGTTCATTCAGCTTTTTTACTTCAAGGTGTCTAGTGAGAAAGAATCAATATCTCCTGGGACAGAACATTCATTTTTTAAATAACTCTAATTGTTAAGTTTTTTTTGGTTGGTTGTTTTGTTGTTGCTATTGTTGTTTTCTTTTGTTTTGTTTTTTACCCTCACAACACTCTTGACAACTTCTTTTATTTGTACCTGGTTCATTCCTCCAAAGCCAAGCAGAGCAAACCTAATCCCTCTCCCAATTGACAGCTCTTCAAATATTGAAGATAGTAAATACATTCCTTCTCATTCATGTTTTCTCCACCCTAAATATCCCCAGTTGTTTCAACCAGTTCTCATATGACCTCATGTGGAGATCTTTTGCAATAGTGTTTGATGCACCACATCCTGGACCCTGTCAAATCAGTGTCCTTGCTCAAAAATGGTGCCTGAAATTTCCCTCAGTACTTGAGATGTGTGTTGTTATAACACACATATAACTGTGTTATAACACAATGTGTTATACTGTCTCAATAATCTTAGGTGCTATGCCTCTTGATAAACTGACTAAAAATCACATTAAATTCCAGGATTCTTTATCACAGTATTGAATTCTTTATTATATTTTAAATATATAGAGAGACCTTGCAATCCACTAAAAACCATAGATCATTAAACTTACTCAGAACTTGCCTCTCCTGAGGTAATTGTAGTAAAACAAAGCAATCACCAGCTTTAGATTCATAAAGATCTGGGTTTAAATTCCAACTAAGCAATTTATACATTGTATGACCTTAATGAAAATTCTTAATTCCCCTGAATCTCAGTTTCCTTACATGAAAATTTTTACTAATACATTTTGTTCCTATCATGTTCTTGTTGTGGCAGTCAAATTAACTAAAGAATATAAAGTAGTTTGTACAATATTATTCTCTCTTCACTTAAGGCACAGCTCTGTTAGGTCCTGTAATTATATATTTAAAGCTGAAAGAAATCTTACAGATGCATAAAGTAAGGCACAAAGGTAATAAGAATTAAACTGATTGACTTATCCATGTTTGTGTGAGTTTCTTCTTAATACATCACTCAATGTATACAGAGAATACCTGAACTCAACAGGAGTGATTCTAATTGCGACAGTGCTCTGGAGTCTGGACTAATGCAAAGTGCCCTGGACTAGAAAACTTATATTTAAGTCTTGACTCCACCATTTAACTCTCTTTATAACTTTGTTCAAGTAAATGGAGAATAATCAATTAATTAATATTTATTAATAGCCTGCTACTTGCCAAACCTTATGCTAAGCACTGGAGATACAAAAAAAGGTAAGTGGCAGTCTTTGCCCACAAGAAGCTTATACATGGAAAATAACATGCCAACAATATATTAAAAATAAGCTCTATAAAGGATGAATAGCAAATAACTAACAGAGGAGAGGTACTGGAATGAAAAAAGGGTTGGGAAGACTTACTATGTAAAAGGTGGGAGAAGACAGAGAAGCCAGCAGGCAGAAATGAGAGGTAGAGAATTTCAGACATGGCAGAAAGTCAGAGAGAATGCATTAGAGGTGAGAGATAGAGGGTCCTGTTTGTGAAATAGCCAGGAATCCAGTGTCACTGGATCAAAGAGAGCAAGGGGTAAGAAGAATGGAAAAGTAGGAGTAGGCTAGGTGACGAAGGATTTTGAATATCACGCAGAGTATTTTGTGTTTGCTCCTGGAGAAAACTGGGAGATAATAGAGTTTAATGAGTGTGGGGGGAAGGACAAAAGGAAGTGACATACATAATCAGACCTGCACTTCATGAAAATCATTTGAGTTGCTGAATGGAGGATGGGTTGGAATAGGGAAAGACTTGAGGCAGACAGACTCACCAGCAAGCTATTCTACTAACACATGCATGAGGAGATAAGGTCTTGTACTAGAGCGGTAATAGCGTGAGAGGAGAGAAGGGAGAGTATTCGAGAGATATCACAAAGATGAAATCAAAATTAAAGGGCTTTGGATGTAGGGAGTGAAAGATAATAAAGAATCCAGCATGAATGCTAAGTTGTATGTCTGAGACGCTGGGAGCATAGTATTGCCCCCTACGAAAATAGGAAAGGTAGAGGGCGGTGGTTAATAGGAAAGATAATGGGTTCTGTTTTGGATATGTTGAGTTGAAGATGTTTGCTAGAATCCAGTTCAAGATGTCTGAGAGGCAGTTGCAGATGCAAGATTGCTTAGCAGAGAAATTGGGGCAGGAAAGGAATATTTGTGCCCTATTCGTGACAGAGCCTTTTGAGCTTGTATGGGTCTGATCAGCTACAGTCAGATATACTCATGCATGAGTTATAAAAATAGCTTGCTGGTGGGTCTGCCTCAACATGGTGATGTCATTTTGGTCCTCTTCAAGCAAAAAGTATGACAACCAATGGGGCAGGAAAGGCAGATTTGAGGATCCTCAGCACAGAGATGGTAGTTAAATCCATGGCACTTGATTGGATCACCAAGTGAAGTAATATAGAGGAAGAGGAAGAGAGGCCCCAGGACAAAACCCAAAGGAACACCTGAGGTTGGGAGCCATGATCTGGAGGATCCAACAAAGGAGAGAGAGGAGTGGTCAGATATATAGGAAGAAACTCAGTGTCCTGAAAAACTGGAAGAAGAGAGTATCAAGGGGGAGAGAGTGATCAACAGTTTCCAAAGCTGCAGAGAGGCCAAAGAGAATGAGGGTGTAGAATAGGTGATTGGATTTGTCAAGTTAAGAGATCATTAAATATATTTGAATTTGTATAGATAGGTAGCATTATTGTCTATGATGTTTTATATGTGTTATATATAAATATACATATATACACATACGAGTACATATATATTTATATGCATATTGGGGCATGTGTGCATATATGTGTGTGTATTTTATACACACTATATTATCTCCCCTCCAAGGTTGTTGCAAGAATAGTGAAATACAATAGAAATACGTTATATTTAATCTTGGAAAATTCAGGAACCATGGCAGGCTGTTGGGGAAGATGTCAGAGACAGCATGACATGTTATTCCTTGATTCAGTTCAGTTGAACAAGCATTTATTGAAACTCTCCTGTCTGGAGATTTACACTATGCAGGGTGATAATGAAGTCACAGAATTTAGTTGAAGTTTGTCAGCTCCTTTATATGAGTTACCAATCATTTAAAGTAGTTTGGGAGCTACCTACTCAGCCTATGCCTAGGACCAGTCATGGGGATGACTCCACACATCCCAGGAAGTAGGGTTCATGCCCAGGGCAGATAACACTGGCCTTAAGTGATTCTCTCACCCTATTTTTCTTACTGGAAAGGAGAACCAGATTGAACTTACTGCTGATAACAGATGATCATCTAAGGAACACATTTCCAGCATTAGGCTGATGAATGGACATTTCTGATGATATATTTTTTCCTTTAGCTTTCCACTTTTGAAAGGTCCCAAGGCACTGCTGAGAAGCTGAGGAATGCCTGGAAAGGTGGGTAGTGGCAAGACAGTTAACACTCATTTGAGGGCTGTCTAAATATAGCCCAGGTGTGATTTCCAAGAATGAAAATGTTACCATTCGTATAGCTAAATGACTAAGGTCACTTCCCACCCCCAAACCCTATGACGCTGTGACTTGACAAGAATGACAGGAATTGTTTTAGTCATCTGAAAAACTGACACACTGCTTGGTCCCTGGATAAAATACCACAGGAATAGTCAGAGAAAAGGGGCAGCAACCATGGGACAGTGAGTTGGAACATAGCCACTTTGGACTTCTTGGTTTGTTCTCTGATTTTTTACTGACAAGAAAAACAAGATTGAATATTTAAGGGATACCTGGGTTCCTAGAAACATACATACATATGTTAAATATTCATCATTTAAATATTTTAATAAATTACTGCACTAGGTTATTTTAAGGGATCTCATGGGAAAATTTTATACAAAAAAAACCCCTCCAATTTAAACTTTCCTTGATAAATTTGTATGTCTGTTGTCTGTTCAGTTATTCAGATTAGGAGGTCTTCAAATCTTGTTAATAGTAATAATTCACATTTATATAATGCCTCACAGTATACAAAATGCTTTCTTCTCTGCAAGAATCATCACTATTTTACAGATGAAGAAGCTGAAATAATAGGAAGGTGAAGTGATGCCAATGGTCACATGGCTAGTCATTGACATAAAATTTAAAGAATTTAAATTCTAAATTCTAAATTTAGAAGTGGAAGGGACTCTAGATTTCATGTAATCTCATTTCATAGGAAACTGAGGTCCAGAAAATAAGGGTCAAGAAGAAAGACACAATTATTGAACGGCAGAGTCAGTCAAACCTGTTTCCTGGCTCTAAATTCAGTATTCCTTTCAACACTTTGTGATGCCTTTAAAGCAGAGGTTCTTAACCCTTTGTGCATCATGGACCTTTCCTGAATTCTGGCAAAGCCTATGTACTCCTCAGACTTTTTTTTAATAAGTAAAAAATTACCTAATATTACAAAGGGTTCCAATTACATTGAAATAAAGGTGTATTCTTTTTTTCCTTTCAATTTCACATACCCCATGAAAACATACCCATAGATTCTGTGAGGTTTTATGGACCCCAGGTAAGAATCCTCACTTTAAATTCTATAACTAGGTTTGAGATCTTCGCCTCCAGGTGTCAAGATTTAGAGGGAGCTGAGAGCATCTATCGTCGGCTGCAGGGAAGCAACCAAACTTAGCATATAGTAAGAATAGTTAGGTAAAATAAGAAGCTGTTGGATGGTAATTCTTCTCCCAGATGCCCTAGCCCATATGCGTGCCTCTTTGCCCAGTTCCTTGCTGGCTCTCACCGCACTCTTCTAGCACCTTCCTCCCTCTTTAAACTTCACAGTGTCGTGAACAATTGGATTCCAGGGTTCATTTCACATAATAAACCTTTAGGACAGAAGTTTCTAATTATGACTTGGGCTACTTTCCTCTAACTACTAAAGATTTTTCTAAATTTCCTAACTATATTAATATTAAATTTAGAATTTTAATGGATTTTTCATTACCCAGAAAAACTCTTTTTCCTAGATTTCCAAAGCCAGAGAGGAAATAGTGAAAGAGTGTCCTAGAGATATGATCATTTGCTAATTCATTAATTCATTTATTCCATAAACACATATTAAATATTGTATTGTGTGTGTATAAAACACCATTCTACATGCTAGGGATACAAAGCCAAAAATTGAAAAAATTATCGTTCATGCATTCATAGTATGTATGTACCATATTTACTGAGCAGATACAATATTTACACAGATAAGGAGATAAAAGATAATTTGAAGGAGCATTGAGAACAGAGAGGATTAGAAAGGGCTTCTTATAGTAGGTGATATCTGAATTGAGCCTTATGGCATCATAGATTGGAAGCTAGAAATGATCTTAAAGACCATCCAGTTCAACCACCTCCTTTTACAGATTAAGAAAATTGGGGCAAAGAGTGATTAAGTAGTTCCTTGAGTCACACAATTAGCAAATAGTAGAGGTTGGGTTTGAATCCAGGTCCTCTGAACCCAAAGGAGTAATATGTTCTAGGTATTTAAGACAGCTATAAAGGCAAAGAGGCAAGAAATGGGACACCAGCTTGAGCAAAGTAAACTAGTTTGGCTAGATCATACAGTGAATGACCAGAAGTAACATATAATAAGTCTGTAAAAGACCCCTAAAACCGGACTGGGAAGGGCTTCAAAGACCAAACAAAGGAGATTGTATTTGACCCTGGAGACAATGGAAATATAGTGAGGATTTTAAAGTAGAGGAGTGACATAATTAAACATGTACTGTATGGAAGACAGAAGAGAGAGGGAAGAGCCTAGAATCAAAGAAACCAGTTAGGAGCTTATTATAAGAATCCAGAAGGGCTTCAGTTTAGGAGGTCATGATGTGAGTGAAAAGAAGAGGACAGATGTGAAAGACTTTGCATATGGTGAGTCCGTGGTGACTCTCAGATTGCCAGTGTGGGGGACTGGAAGATGATGGTGCTCTCAAAAGAAGGAGGAAAGCATGGATAAGAGATGGGCATGGAGGGTATCCACCTTGGACATGTTGAGAATGGGGTGCATACAAGATACCAGGGTGGAAAAGTCTAGTGGAATTAAGTGATGAGAGACTTAAGCTCTGAAGAAAGACGAGGGTCAGATCTATGGGAGCTACTGAAATCACAACACATGGGAAAGACGAGAAGAGGGAGGGAGAAAGGAGAGGGAAAGAGAGAGGAAGAGAGAAGGAAAGGGAGACAGACAGACAGAAGAGGGGAGAAGAGAGGAAAAGAGAAAGGGAAGGAGAGGGAGGGAGAGGGAGAGAGACAGACAGAGGAGAGGAGAGCAGAGGAAAGGGGAGGGGGAGAGAAGGGAAAAAGAAAATCTAGGTCAGAACCTTAAAGGACTATTGCAATTAGGGGGCTAGACAGGTGTTGTGATTGAATAGAAGAGACTGAGAAAAAGCAATCAAAGAGAGGAGAAGAGCCAAACAGGAGAAGGGTGAGGACTGAAAAAAGATCATCAAATTTAGTACTTAAGAGATCATTAATAACTTTGGAGAGGGCAGATGCAGTTGAGTCATGAGAATCAGACTGCAAAGGATTGAAAGTGAGGAGGTGGGGAGCAATGAGTACAGAACTTCCCCCCCCCAGGAATTTGTCTGTTAAAGGAAGAGAGTAAAAATGATAGCTTGAGAGTCAAAATTCACTGAAGGTATCTTTTTGTTAAGAATAGGGGAGTCCTGGGCAGGTTTGTAGGCATTAAGGAAGAATCCTGGAAGCAACTGAACTTGGAGGGGCAAGAGGGATTGATTGACATAGCAGTAACCTAGGAGGGCCAGAAGAGGATATGATCAAGGAGAGAAGTATACAAGTAGAGGTATTTGCTTTTACTTGGGGAAAAGGAGCACCTCTTCCCCAGAGAATGAAGCAAGAGAGGGGAAAAATGGATCTATGATATGGAGGGGGATTGAGGTATACACTAAGGGAGAAGAGGGAATTTATGACAAATGCCCTCTATTTTCTTAGTAAAATAGAAAATGAGATTCCCTATGAAAGGGGTGTCAGGGTGGGAGAAGAGTGGTATAAGAGACTGGAGAAAAGGGAAGGTTTAGAAAAACCACTCTAAGGAAGGAGATAAGAAGTCAGTGGGACAACAACTAAATGGCACAGTGAAGGCTCACTTGATATTACATTACATAAAACTCTTGCAGACATAGTTCACATGGTTGTGTCATTTCCTCAAGCAAAACTGAGTAGGAGCAGAGAAGGGAAATGATGGGAGCAAAAGAAGGTTGGTAGGGTTTTGGCTAGTAGTGAGCATTCTTAGGAAAAGGTGGGCAAAAAATTAAGGGCAGTGACAGTTTGATGTTTATCAATTTACATTTAAATGGTGACCTCTTTCAGGGGAGGAAGTGCCTTTTGACTCTTTGTATCTCCAGTGCTTAGAACCATGCCTGCTACATAGTAGGGTCTTAATAAATGTTTATTGACTGATAACTCTTGGATGAAGATTGCTCAGGGGTGAGGCCAGGACAAGGATAAAAACCAGAAGAAACAAGAAATAAAATGACTGAAGTTCATTTGAGGATGAAAACCAGAATTAGGAGAAGAAATAAAAAGGTAAGGGGTTGTGATCCAAGAGAGGAAGTTCAGTATTCTAAATCATGGAGGTTGGACAATTATGGGTGATGATGAGATCAAGGATGTGGCTGTCTCCAAATGGGGGCTAACATGCAAAGGTCAAGGAAATAGGGAAGCTCAATGAACTGGAAGGCCAGGGGTTAGAGGTGATATCAACATATCAACATAAAGTCCCTAAATAGGAGGACAGGGAATAGGGAGGAGTGAAAGACTGATCTTTCTGATAAAGTCAAAGACTGATAAAGAAGCAGAAATAATCTTTTGATTCTGGCACCAAACTCTGAGCTGATCCTCAAAGGAGAGATGGCTGAGAGATGGTGGCAGAGGTTGGGTCTGAATATGGTGCAGGGTGGGGGCAGCTACGTGGTGAAGTGAATAGAGCACTGGCTCTGGAGTCAAGAGAATGTGAGTTCAAATCTGACCTCAGACACTTAACACTTACTCGCCTTGTTACCTTGGGCAAGTCATTAACCCCTACTGCCCAACCTTCCCCCCTCCAAAAAGCAAAAAAAAAAAAAAAAATTGGCACAGGTGGGAGAAGTAGTATTCTTTTACTGGCTCCAAAGTTGAGGGACATGAGAGAAAAGGTAGTTGCCCATAGATAGAGTGAACAGATATGCAGTGACTTATGAGGAAAAAAATAATATAAAAAATAAAAATAAGGTTAGTTCAAAAACAAGGGTCCCAGAGAACACAATGGAAAAGTGAAAGAATTGGAGACCCTTTCTAGAAAAAAAATAGCCAAAGGAACTGGAGATAGTTGATCTGGTGAAATGATTCACAGGGGACAATACAACTTTATTCAAAATACGTGAAGGGCTGTAATGTGGAAAAGAAATTAGACTCATTCTGCTTGGCCCCAGAGATCAGAACTAAGACAATGGGTGGAAGCTGGAAAGAGGCAAATTTTAGCTTGCAAATTCTTCTAAAAACTGGGCTTTTCAGAAGTGGATAAAATATTTAATATGAATGTCTACATAAGGCCAGTATCAGATCGCAAACTGTCTTGGGGTGGGGTAGGAAAGAGAGACGAAGAAAATTTGGAAGTCAAAATCTTTGGTAAGTGAATGATGAAAACTAAAAATAAATTTTTAAAATAGTAGAGTTGAATTTTTTTTTAAAAAAAGAAAGTAGATATGAATTTTATCTGTCTCAGGCCAGATGATAGAGGAAAAGAGAGGGAAATCTTGCTGAGGGAATTCCTATATAAATTACAAAGTGGTCTAGAAGATTTTTTTAAAGTCCCTTATAACTTTGAGATTCTGGGACCCTGCCTATAGAGTCACAAATATCAGATCAAGCTAGTCAGGGAGGCACATGCCTATACTTCCTACTTACTGTTGGAAAGGCTAATGTTAGTGGATCTGTGTCCACATTAATAAAGATTAGCACCAAAATGGTAGGCCTCCAGGAGCAAGGAGACTACCAGACTGCCTAAAGGGAGGCAAACTGATCTTAGATCAGAAACAGAAGAGTTTGAAGCTTCTGTGCTGATCATTATATAAATTGGGCCCATGAAGGCAAGTCTGGGTGAGATAGGGAACCCCAACTTACTTATTTATTTTTTTGCTTTTTGGATGGCAATTGTGGTTAAGTGACTTGCCCAAGGTCACATGGCTAGTAAGTGTTAAGAGTCTGAGGCTGAATTTGAACTCAGATCCTCCTGACTCCAGGGCTGGTGCTCTATTCACTGCACCACCTAGCCATCCTGGGGGACCCCAATTTAAAAAAAAAATCAAGCCTACTTTCTTTTTGTTGGTCTGATTAGCCCAAGGAAGTGGGTCCTTTTCCTGAGTGATTTAAGAAAATGTCTCCTTAATTAACTGCTGTGGAACAGAACTAACTTCTAAGAATATTAATGCTTTAGAGCTGGAAGGAAACAGGCCCAGAGACGGTAAGATATCTACCCAAAGTTGATTCATTGGAGGCAAAGGTAAGCCTAGAGAAGAGATGTCCAGACTCACACTTCTGGGTTCCATGTGGAGAGCCTCCTCTCATGTTCTACAGTTCATCCAGTTTTCTGTTTTCAGAGAAATCACCACTGAAATAGTTTGGATTTTTTATGTATGAGCTGCCTTGTCCCTGCAGGAACAGGAGTGTGTGCCCTTTGTTGTTTTACCTCTCTGGCCTTGAGTATACCTGTCTGTGGTTTCATTCCAACCTTCCCCATAAAAAGGACAAAAGAAAGAGAGGAGACAGCTGAACCGGCAGTTGGAGGTTACTCTGACACATACAATATGACCCTTTTCTGATGAATCAAAAAACAAATATCATAAAGTGTACGTTACATTCCTGGTCAGAGCATGTAAGTTCCTGCAGAGTATGGTTTGGGTTGGGGAGCAGAGGGAGGAGAAGGAAAAAGTGGATGATTAATGGCACACCCAAGCAGGGAGGGGAAAGAATAAATTCTCTTTCATGCCTCAGTTTCTTCAAGGAGTTAGTCAACAATCGTCAATGTTGATAGTCTCTGATTTTTCCCCATCTACCACATTTTAAAAAAATGTATCACTGAAAGCTATTTCATAAGGAAGACTGAACAAAGTGGCCTGCAGAGAGACACTGTTGTTCCAACAATGGCAGCAGTGGGGAAGACAACAGAGATCACAGGAAAAGTGATCAGTAGAAACAGGGACATTTAGGGGTGGCTAGGTGGCACAACAAATAGAGCACTAGCCCTGGAGTCAGGAGGACCTGAGTTCAAATCCAGCCTCAAACAATAACCGCAAAACTAGCCATGTGACCTTGGGCAAGTCACTTAACCCCAATTGCCCTACCTTCACCCCTCCAAAAAAGCAAAAAATAAAAATAAAATGTAATATTTTTAAAAAAGAAAAAAAAGAAATAGGAGCATTTACAAGGCTACAAATGAAGTAGCAGGCAAACAAAGATGTCCTAAATTATAGTAATAACATCCAATGTTTAAATAGCTCTCTTAGGTTTACAAAGCACCTTCTAAACCTCATCACATTTGTTCCTCACAACTATGTAGGTTAGGTAATGCCATTTTACAGGTGAGGAAACCTGAGCCTCAGAGAGGGTATAGTCCCACAGCTACTAAAATTAGTAGCAGAATTTGAACCCAGGTTATCCAAGTCCATACTATCTTCCATATATATTTCCTCTCAATCCATATTCTGTAAAACAATACTACAAAACTACAGGATATCGTGCTACATTGTGAAGGATACATTAGAAATGTATTAGAAATGTATCCTTCTCTTCTTTTTTTAAAATTAAATTTTATATTTATTTTGAGTTTATATCATTCATTTCCACAAGATTCTAAGTCACAAATTTCCTCCCCATCTTTCCCCTACACACCACCTCAAAACAGCAATCCCACTGTGTACCCCTGTAACAGCAATCAATTTAAGCTGTTCACAGTAGTATTCTTTCCGGAATCTGCTAGTGCATGGCGTTACACCCCGTCCCCCATCTGCTCTCTCCCATATCCTCCCCCATCCTCACTCTGACTTTCCAGTAGGGCAAGATGGATCTCCATACCCCAGTGCCTGTATATCTAATTTCCCAGTTGCATGTAAATACTACTACTATTACTACTACTACTACTACTACTACTACTAATAATAATAATAATAATAATAATAATGATAATAATTTTTAAACATTTTATTTTAAAACTTTAAATTGCAAATTCTTTTCCTCCCTCCCTTGTCACTCACCCTTCCTGGGAAGGTAAGCAATTCAATGTAGGTTGTACATGTATAGTTATGTGAAACATTTCGATAGTGGACATATTGTAAAAGATTGATTATTATTTCCCTCCATCCTATCCTGCCCCCCAACTTGTTCTGTTCTCTACTTTGACCCTCTCCCTTTACAAAGGTGTGTGCTTCTAACTACCCTCCCCCCCACCCTGCCCTCCCCTCCATCACACCCCCTCTCATCCCCTTCCCCTCTAATCTCCTGTAGGGCAAGATACCCAATTTAGAGTGTATGTCATTCCCTCCCTAAGCCAAATACAATGAGAGTAAGGTTGACCCATTCCCTTTTTGCCTTCCTGTTCTTCCCCTCCATTGTAACAGTTATCCCTTGCCTCTTCTATATGAGATAATTTACCCCATTCTGTCTCTCCCCATCTCCTCTCATTATATTCCTGTCTCACCTCTCATGTTCACCTTTTAAATATTATCCCATTCTATTCAATTGATCCTGTGCCCTCTGTCTATATATACCTATACACATATATACACCCACTCACATATGTATTCATACGTATACATACCCTCCTATATAGACATATATGTATGTATACATATTTATACATTTATATTCCCTTCAACTATCCTCATACTGAGAAAAATTTCATGAGTTACAATTATCATTTTTCCACATAGGCATGTAAATAGTTCAACTTTGATAGGTTCCTTATGATTTCTTTTCCCTGTTTACCTTCTCATGCTTCTCTTGCTTCTTGTATTTGAATGTCAAATTTTCTATTAAGTTCTTGTTTTTTTCATCAAGAATGCTTAAAAGTCCTCCACCTCATTCAATGACCATATTTCCCCCTGAAATATTATACTCAGTTTTGCTGGGTAGGTGATTCTTGGTTTTAATCCTAGCTCCTTTGACCTTTGGAATATCATTTTCCAAACCCTTTGATCCCTTAATGTAGAAGCTGCTAGATCCTATGTTATCCTGATTGTGTTTCCACAATATTCAAATTGTTTCTTTGTGGCTGCTTGTAATACTTTCTCCTTGATCTTGGAACTCTGGAAGCTGGCTACAATATTCCTAGGAGTTTTCTTTGTGGGATCTTTTTCAAGAGGTGATCAGTAAATTCTTTTCATTTCTATTTTGCTCTCCGGTTCTAAAATATCAGGGCAATTTCCCTTGAGAATTTCTTGAAGGATGATTTCTAGGTTCTTTTTTTGATCATGGCTTTCAGGTAATCCAATAATGTTTAAATTGTCTCTCCTGGATCTACTTTCCAGATCAGTGGTTTTTCTGATGAGATATTTCACATTGCCTTCTATTCTTTTTCATTTGTTTGGATCTGTTTAATAGTATCTTGATTTCACATAAAGTCATTAGCTTTCATTTGCTCCACTCCAATTCTGAAGGAATTATTCTCTTCCGTGAGCTTTTGAAATTCTTTTTCCATCTGGCAAATTCAACTTTTTAAGGCATTCTTCTCCTCATTGGCTTTTTGGTCCTCTTTTGTCATTTGAGTTAGTCTATTTTTTAAGGTATTGTTTTCTTCAGTCAGGTTGTTGACTCCCTTTTCATGATTTTCTTGCATCATTCTCATTTCTCTTCCCAATTTTTCCTCCACTTCTCTTACTTGATTTTCAAAATCCTTCTTGAACCCCTCCATGGCCTATAACTAGTTCATATTTTTCTTGGAAGCTTTTGGTGCCAGAGTTCTGACTGTGTTGTCTTCTGATCCATAATTTGATCCTTTTTGACCCCAAAAAAGTAATCTGAAGTTGGATGGCTGTGCTTGCTTTGCTTCCTTTGCTTGCTCATGTTACCTGTCAATTACTTGACTTTTGAGGTCTTTGCCACAGTAGAACTCTGATTCCAGAGGGGAGAGCTTTGTCCCAAATCACTGGGGTTTTCCAAGCTGCTGGAGCTATTAGGAAGCCACCATCTCTGCAGCCGCCACCAGCTTTGGCTCACTGGTCAAACACTTCAGGACCACCACCCAAGACCATGATCCAGATCCAGGTAGGTTAAGGAAGAGTGCTTAGCCCCTGAATGGTGCCTTGCCCCCCCCTACAATCTGCAGGCCAGGAGCTCTGAAGCAGCCACATGGAAGCAGCTGCAGGGACACTGCACCTCCACCACTTTTCACTCTGGGGGCAGGGGCCAGACCTACTCCTCCATTCTCCCACCCCACCCCACCCCCCAGATCCAGCAGAGTTCCACTGACTTCTCACTTTTTATTCAGCATCTATAGGTTGACATTTCTGGAAACTACCACAGCTGCTGGTGATCCACTCTCCTGAATGCTCAAACCACAACTGGACTAGGCCTCCCTGGGGCTAAAACCATGGGTTCACAGGCCTGGGCTTGGCTCCCTGCACACTGTGACGGAACCTTCCTGTCTGCCTGCCAGGTTGCCTTCAGCAGGAGATTTATTTCTCTCTGTTATTTTGTGGGTTGTGTAGCTCTAAAAATTGTTTAGAGTCATGTTTTATAGGTATTTGCTTGGTGTAGACACTCTCATTACTCATTAACAGGTTTAAAGCCCAATGGTTATCCTCAACCTGGTTTAGCCCTTCTGCTGAGATGGGTTTTGCTGGGGTGTAGCTGCTGCACATGCTACAGCTTCTTAGAGTTAGACGTGAGAGTTGGGTGACAGGTGGATACCAAAGGTGGATGAGCAGCCCTGAAAAGTAGTTCAAGGAAACTAAGAGTCAGAAGTAAGAAGGTGAATCATTCTAGGTATGGGAGACAGCTAGGGAAAAGGAACAAAAATAGGAAATGGTGTTATCTTTAAGAACCTGCCAGTGGTGCTAGAACAGAGTACTTGGAAGTGAGTAGAATTACTAGGCTCTGAAAAGCTTCACAAAGTCATTTTATCATTGAGATACTAAGGAGCCACTGTGGCCCATTTAGTAGATGGGTGTGACATGAACAGAACAACATTTAAAAAAAGAACATTTAGAAAAAACATTCATTGAGTAGATGGGTGGGACATGAACAGAACAACATTTTAGAAAAAGAAAATCACCTCAGAATTTAAAGGGAGAATGGACTGGAATAGGGAGAGAATTGAGGCAGGGAGACCTACCAGAAAGCTGCTGCAAAAGTCCAGGTGATTAGGGCCTGAACTAGGATTGCAGCTGTGCAAATGGAGAGAAGAGGATATATACTAGCTGTTATAAAGGTGGGAATGTCAGATTTGACAATAGATTATACATATGGGGTGAGTGTAGTCATAACTGGAATGGCCTATAGGGATCTATTACATTTTACAAAATGTCTATTGCTAAATTAAATTGGATTTTTGTTTTATAGAACCATAATGAATATAAAGACCAGCTATGTTTTAAAAATAGATCAAATGGATGTCAGTTTGATAGGAGAGTACATTTAGCAGAGCATTTTGTTAATTAGCAGTTCCTGTGTTAATTAAATTCTGTGTTGAGCAATCACTGAACGTGATTTACAAGCAACATAACATAAGTAACCATTTATTCTAATTCTTTAGTTTGGTGTGGAGTCAATTCTGACTTCCTCCTATACCAGCAACATATAACCTTAGGTTGTTCCTGTGCCAAGAGGGAAAAACCTTAAATGTGGATCCAGTTGACAGATTATATCTGTTGCTAGAAAACCAGGCTAGTGATGGTGAAGGAAACTCTTTAGCAAAAATCTGACCATGAGTTGTCAATGTATTTTAAAGTTCAAATTTCAGATGCATTATCTCAAAAGTAGAGTTTTAAGAACATTAATCATTGAAGTCATGATTATGTGAACATACCTTAGATGGAATGAAGTGTTCCACTCATCTCAACAAGTGTCTCTAACTCTTTTATAACACTTTTTTAAACACTAGCATCCTTATCAACCTGATGGGATTTTTAAAGTTGCATGTCAGGGCATGTGCTTTAACACAATGAATACTTTATTCCAAGTTCCCCAATTTTTTTCCATTTGAAATTCCCATTAAATTTCAAGGTGTGCACCTTCCTTTATTTTCTGTTGTAAAAAGTTATTTCTAGGGCACTGAAATTTCAGAAGACATCACAGTACCAGCACATGAAATACTATTTTTGAAAATGATGGTTAAACAAAAGTTCAAAGGTGGTGTCAAAGAAATGATGGAAGGAAAAAAAGGCCAATTCTAATCATCATCTGAGAAGGAATTGTAATTAATTATTACATGAAAGCTATAAATGCATGACTGCAATATTCCAGTTAGTGGGAAGACATACAATGCTTTAAAACATAAATAGTAAATGTAAAATATAGCTAAAATGGGTCATGAATAGAAATGAAGAACAGATTTCAAAGTTGAGAGGACTATATAAATATCACATCCTTCTTTTAGTCTAGCACCCTTGAATCATGTTGCTCTTTGTTTTCAAAAAGTCTTGTAAAAAACATCTTAGAACTGAATTGTTCTGGCAAAACCAAATAAGTATTATCATATGATTAGGATTCAGAATTTCAATCCAGTAGCCGTCAGGATCATGAATAAATGTCAGTCCTTTCATTTTGCTGTCATCATATTTCTTTACAGATTTTACTCCTAATTCTTCACATCTTTTACAAGCACCTTGTACATAAGGAACAGCAGTTCCTATGTGCCCAAATCCCCAAGGGTCTGAGTTGCCATTGTGGTAACCTGGTTCTCATTATTTTCAGTGCCCTGGTTGTGTGTTACCTCAGATGGCACAATGGATAGAGCACTGAGCTAGGAGTCAGGAAGACCTGAGTACAAATTTGACTTCAAATACTAGCTGTGTGACCCTGGGCAAGCCCCTTTACCCTATTCGCCTCAGTTTCCTCATCTGTAAAATGAGCTGGAGAAGGAAATGGCAAGTTATTCTAGTAACTTTGCCAAGAAAACCCCCCAAAAGAGGTCATGAAGAGTCAGACACAACTGAAAAACAACTAAACAAAAACAACCTTTCCTAGAAAAACATCCAAACTCTTCTTTTACTTTTATCTTTGGGGATGCCATTTTTTGTCCACCAAAGCTGAGAAACATCGTGAAAACTCCAGAATGGGAAAACCATACTTTTAGATTAGTATCATTCCAAGAACCTTCACACAAAAATCCAGTGACTTTATTCTTAACATTTTTTGTTCTTGTTGCAGAAGGAAATCCTTGGAGTCCTGGGGTGTGGGTCAGAGCAGAAACTCAGGGCAGCCTCTTCAATAAGACCCTTGAATGCCTCTGAGGGCTCAACTAGGGTGATGTGAGTGACTCCAATGGCACATGGACTTAGAAGAGAGGATGCCAAAAAGTCTTACTAATCTTTTATTGATTTTGTATTAAATTTCCCAAAGCATTTTTTACAGAGCATTTCCCAGTCTTTGCAAATGCCCAGTTCTAACCTAGTCCAGTCGCTCAAAATCTATGACTTCCCCTTCTACTTGAGTAAAACTATAAAGGTTTTGTTGCATTATTTCCCTCAACTCTCCTGCTTCAAAAACACTAAATGTCTTTGACCGTTTTTTCCTCCATCTCTCCTGTGAAGAGGAATCGCTCCTCTTTTTATCAATGCCTTTAACTGTACCCTTGATTCCATTCTCTAGGACTCTGTTTCATATCTCTCTCCCTCCTTCCCTCCCTCCCTCCCTTCCTTCCTCTCTCCTCTCTCTCCTCTCTCTCTCTCTTTCTCTCTCTCTCTCTCTTTCTCTCACTCTCTCTCTCTCTCTCCCTCTTTTTCTCTCTCTCTATATGGTTCTCTCTCTCTTTTTCTCTCTCTTTCCCTTCTGCAGCAAATTATCCATGAAGCGTTATCCATTCTATATCTGAAATACCTCTCACATCCATTCCCTTCACTCCACTACTACATGATTGTTCATTTACTTTCTTATTATCTCTCACCTGGAAGATTACAATAAACTCCTAACAAGTCTCTCATTCACCCTATTGCCCTCCTTCCATCCACTGTGCCATATTTATCTTCCTAATGAACAACTCTGATTGTATAACTTTACTACCCTAAAATTTTTATTGGCTTCTATTTGTTGTTTTTCTGTTATATCCAATTCTTCCTGATGTCATTTGGTGTTTTCTTGCCTAAGATGCTGGAGTAGTTTGACATTTCCTTCTCCAGCTCATTTTACAGATGAGCAAACTGAGGCAAACAAGGTTAATTGACTTGTCCAGAGTCGAGACTAGTAAGTGTCTGAGCCAGATTTGAACTGTCCTGACTCCAGGCCCAGCACTCTGTCTATTACATCACTTACCTGCCTTCTGATTGCTTACCAAATAAAGACCAAATCTCTTAGCTTAGTCCCCAAGGGGCTCTAAACACTGATTCTAACCTATCTTTCCAATTTTTTTCTGAATTAAAAGTGACTTATACATATGACTAATTTTTTTCCCATGTAGCTGGAAGCTCACTTTGAGATTACCAAAGGAAAATGGCCATGTAGAATAGAGGGAAAGGTAGGATATAAAGGTCAAGTAATATAGAGAATAGAGTACAGAAGCTAGAGTCAGAGGAACCTGTGTTCAAAACCTACCTCAGGCTCTTACCCCTGTGTGACTCTAAGTAAGTCACTTAATGTCTCTGGGCCCCAGTATCCTGATCCATTAAAATAAGAGATTCGGATTTGATGACTCCTAGGGTCTTTCTGTGTAAATCTATGATACTATAGGATCTTAGATGAAGAAAGGACTTTTAAAAATCATCTAGCCTACCACTCACTTTACTAATGAGGACGCTAAGGCACAGAGAAATTGAAAGACTTGTGCAAGGTCACACAAGTAGAAAACTGAGTTATAGTACCCCTTTCTTACTCTCTTTTCACACTGAAGTTGCCAATCAAACTGGCATCCACATGAGAGAGTAACATGGGGAATTGGGTCAACTGTCAGGGAATATGTAGCAACATACCCAACAATAGAAGTTCCATTCAAACTCTTCAGTCCATTTGTCATTAGAGGAGAGAAAGTACTTCCTATTTTTGTTGTATTAGTTTAAGATTCCAAAGAGCACACCTAAAACATAAAAGGTAAAAAAAAAATTAGGCAGTGCTCTTTGGGACCCATTGATCTCCAAAAATATACACACTTATCTCTTCTGGTTAATCTCTTCTTCCTCTCTGATTTTCTTCATTATATAGAAATCCTAGTTTTTCTCTTGATGGCCTCGGTACAGACCAGGCCATTAGCAACGGAACAGTAAAACATGTGGAGGGAGGAACTGACAGAGTGAATTGCGTTAGACTAAATATTGGTTTAGAAAGAAGTCCCAATGCAATTAATCCCCACACTCTTTATGTAAACAGTCATTCTTTCCTCGACTTTGCCAGTACAGGTCTCTTAATACCACTTAGCACTTCAGGGCCTCAATGGAAATGGCCTTTCACTTTCTTATGGTTTAAATTTGGTTCCTCAGAACTTGGCAATTTCTTTGAGCAACCATAGCCAACTAGGCCTCTTTAGATGAATGTTGGGTTCTTTAAATAGCGAGGCTAAGTCATTGGATGCATATGGCTCTGTTCTCCCCAGGAGCGGTTTTCTAAATAAATCTAGCAAAGACACTGAAGTGGGGTTAAAAAAAATAAAAAGTAAATTGGATTTTTTTTCCCTTTTCCTCACCTCAGCTATCCTCCCTTCCCCCTACCCACAACCAACTCCAAGTCACTCGTGGAATTAGTCTTTTATTTTAGAGGGAACAATGAATATCATGTATTCCAATGTCTTCATTTTACCAATAAGGAATCTTATTTTTTTTGAGGGGGAAAGGCAGGACAATTGAGGCTAAGTGACTTGCCCAAGGTCACAAGGCTAGTAAGTGTTAAGTATCTGAGGCTGGATTTGAACTCAGGTCCTTCTGACTCCAGGCTGGTGCTCTATTCACTCTGCAGAGATGTTTATTGATTTTCTTGAGAACACAGAAGAAATTCGTTATTAGAATGCAGATCTCTTGACCCCCAGTATTTATCCATTTTCTTCTCTTTCTATTTTTCTCCAAATATACCCAGATCCAAGGAGCACAAACTTGGATGTTCAGTTACTACCTAGTTATCTAGTTGGAATCAGAAGAAGTGAGCTTTAATCCTTGCTCTATCCCATACTAGCTATATAACTTTGGTCATAAATCTTTACTTTTATAGGCTTGAGTTTCTTTATTTGCAAAATAGGGAAAATAAAAATTATATTTTTATCTCATAGCATCCTAGATATAGAGCTGGAACAGACCTTGTAAGTCATCTAGTCAAACCTTCTCATTTTTCAGAGAAAACAAAGCCAGAGAGGTGAAGTGTCTGGTAAAGTAAGTGAATGAGAAAGTCATGACTTGAACCTAGGGCCTCTATTGCAATACCAGTCCTTTTCCTTTCTGTATTTCTTTTCTTTTACTTTCTTTTTTCCTTCCCTTCCTCTTTCTTTTTCTCCTCTCCCTCTCTCTCTCCTTCCTTCCTTCCTTCATTCCTTCCTTCGTTCCTTCCTTCCTCCTTCCTTCCCTCCTTGCTCTCTCCCTCCTACTTATATTTACAGAACTATTACAAGAAAGGTCCTTTGGAATTTTTTTCATATATGAATTTAAACACTTTCTTCTCTACAACACTACAAACTTAAGTGTTTCTGGAAAAGGAACACTGAGATTCAGAGAGGTTAAATGTCCCTTTCCCCAGAACACATAGATAGTAGGTGTAGAAGCTTGAATTTAAACTTAGCTCTTGCCTGACTCTAGTACCATGTTGTCTTTCCATGGTGTTCTTCCCATAAAAGACATGTAGTCACTTGTGGTAATCTAGGGGTTGATTTAGGCTATGATGTGGCACCAGGCTACTGGCATAAACCAATAAAGAAATTTGTCAAGGGAGATGACCCCAGATTCAGGTACCTTACAGTAACTTATCATCTGATATGGAGGGATCTCCTAAGGACCATGTTCCTCTCTGCTAGTTGACTTCTTGGATCTGAGAGAATATCCATTTAGGCCACCTCCACCTGGGCTCGCCAAAAGCCTCTTCTCTGGGGAACAGGAGGATTTGGGGAAGGTCTGTTCACTCAATATCCTCATGCTACTACTTGGTCTATGTAGACTTTGTTCCTCAGTAAAGTAATCTCTTGTTTCCACACCTAGACTTCAGGTGCTTCATTATAATAGATCTTATCCCATCTTGAAATGCCATAAGAAGTGTAGTAAAAAAAGAGAAATTGGGCTCTTCATGATAGAGATCTATATATGATTTTCTTTTGTTTTTGTTCTACTGCTTATATACAAGAGCTTAATGTAATTGTTAGTTTTAGTTATGTTAAGTTCAGAACTAAAAAAACTAAAACAACCCCTCCTCTGCTTCATTCTAGGTTCTTGTATCACTCTTCTCTCCTGATCTTCCTTCTGCCTGTCTGATGTCCCATCTTTTACTCTTAAGTCGTCTTAAGTCTAGTATCTTCCCCTCTGTTAATCATTTTCTATTTATCCTATGTATAGTTTGCATTGCATATATTTGTTTGCTTGTTATCTTTCCCATTAGGTGGTAAGCTCCTTGAGGACAGGGAATATCTTTTGCCTCTTTTGCATTCCCAGTGCTTAGCACGGTGCCTGACACGTAGTTGGTGCTTAGTAAATGGTTTTTGATTGATTGCGTGATTGATCATTGACCCTGAAAAGTCAGTGTCCTACATGGTTCTGTCCTAGATTTTCTCTTATCTCTCGATACTGTCTCTCATGGAAAACTTCTCTGGTTCCACAAATTTAATTATCTTCTCTTTGCTAATAGCTGTTGTATCTATATTTTCAGCTCCAACCTCAGGCCTATCTTATTTGCTTCCTATTGAATATTTCAAATGAGATATTCCAGAGACATTTCAATCTGAACATGTCCAAAACAGAAATCCTTATCTGTCCCCCGACCCACCTGTGAAACCCTTTCCTAATCCAAACTGTCTTATTTCTATAGTAGGCACCATCATTCTTCCCAAGTCCCAAGCTTGTAACTTCAGCATTGTCTTCAACTCCTCACTCTTCCTCATACCACATATCCAACCAATTGCTAAATCTTGTTTTTTCTACCTATACCACATTGTTTGTATCAGATCCCTTCTCTCTACTTACACAGGCACTTTTTTGTTCAGACTCTTACAACCTCTTGTTTGGATTATTGTAATAATCTCCTAATTGGTTCCCCTTAAGTTACCCCATTCTGATCCAGTTCAAATACTTGCTCACAGTCAAAAGTAGCAGTCAGGCAGTCAATCAATATTTACTAAGCACCTACTATGGATAGGATACTATATTAAGGTAAGATACAGTGCTTAGGTAAACTATAGTCCCTCTTCTCAAGGAGTTCAATGGGGGAGACAACGTGCAAGCAACCATTTATAAATAAGATATACACAGAATAAATTTGGAATATCTCAGAGGGACAACACTTAAATTAAGGAGAAGTGCAAAAGACTTCATATGGAAAGTGAGAGTTAAGCTGAGACTTGAAAGAAACCAGGGAAGCTAGGAGACAGAGATAAGGAGGGAGATATTTCCAGGCATGGAGATAACCAGCAAAACCATGGTCAAAGATAGTGTCTTATGTGAGGAATAGCATGGAGGCCAATATTGCTGGATTGCAGAGTGTACACAGGATGTGTAAGATATAAGAAGACTGGAGACATAGAAAGGAATCAGGTTATAAAGGACCTTAAAAGACAAAAAAAGGGATTTTTTTTATTTGATTCCAGAGGCCACTAGAGTTTATTTAAAAGGGAGTCAAAGAGGGGCCAGAGCCAAGATGGTGGTGTAGAAGCAAAGTTTTACAGCTCCCATATAGCCACCCTAAATACCCATAAAATACAACTCTAAACAAAATTTAGAGCTCCCAAACTCACAACAATACAGAAAACACACCTCTTGCTGAAGGCAGCTTGGCAGGAGGGGCTCATAATGACAGACTGGGAGCCGAGGCCAGACCAGCCTGAAACTGAAATCATGGCCAGACACCAAGGTAGTCAGGAGGAGCTGAGCCTCCCAAGCCGCAGTGTGGGTCTACCAGAGAGAAGATCTACAGCACCTGGAGCAATCTCCACATCTATCAACCCAGGAAAAATAAGGATTAGAGAAAGGTCAGTGAAAGTCAAACTTTCAAGCTAAATTTGAAGGAGGAAAAGCAGTTCGTCCAATCTGCGCCAAGGGCAAGAAAGCAGCAGGGAAATGGCAGGATCTGTTGCAACCAGCAACTGCCTCCACTGGGCTGCTTCAGAGCTGCTGGCCTGTGGACGCTGCAGTGGGGCTGAGACGACTGATCAGGGCCAAGGGTTCTTGCATTGAGTGGCCTGGATCTGGATCATGGTATTGGGTGGTAGTCCTGGGGTGTGCTTTCAGCAAGCCAAAGCTGGTGGGCGCTGCAACACCCCCCTAATAGCTCTGGCAGCTGGGAAAACCCCAGGAATTTGGAACAGAGCGTTCCCCCCTGAAAGCAGAGTTCCACAGAGCTAAAAAAACAACAACAACCAATTAATTGACTGGCCAACATGAAGAAAAGGAAGCAAAATAAGAACAGCAATAAAACTCTAGAATCATTTTTTGTGGACAAAAATGATAAAAGCGTGGAAAGGGAGGAAGGCAACACAGAACTCCCATACCAAATACTTCCAAGACACTTGAAGATGTCCTACAAGCTATAGATCAACTGAAAAAGGACTTTGAAAAACAAATAAAAGAAGTGCAGGAAATATTGGGAAGAGAAATGAGAATGATGCAAGAAACTCATGAAAAAAGAGTCAGCAATCTGACTGAAGAAAACAACACTTTAAAAAAATAGATTAACTCAAATGGCAAAAGAGGCCCAGAAAGCCAATGAGGAGAAGAATGCCTTAAAAAGTCGAATTTGCCAGATGGAAAAAGAATCTCAAAAGCATTCTGAAGAGAATAATTCCTTCAGAATTAGAGTGGAGCAAGAAGAAGCTAATGACTTTATGAGAAACCAAGATAATATTAAACAGTTACAAATAAATGAAAAAATAGAAAGCAACATGAAATATTTCCTTGAAAAAACCACTGACCTGGAAAATAAATCCAGGAAAGACAATTTGAAAATTATTGGTCTACCTGAAAGCCATGATCAAAAAAAGAACTTGGAAAGAATCCTTCAAGAAATTCTCAAGGAAAATTGCCATGACGTTTTTTACTCATAAAAATAGAACTTGAAAGAATGAGCCAATCACCTCTTCAAAAATATCCCCAAAAGAAAACTCCTAGAAATGTTATTGCCAGGTTTCAGAATCTTCAGTTAAAGGAGAAAATACTACAGGCTGCCAAGAGAAAACAATTTGAATACTGTGGAAACACAATTAGGATAACCCAGAATCTGGCAGCTTCTACACTGAGAGATCAAAGGGCCTGTAATATGATATTTTGAAGTTCAAGGGAGCTGGGATTAAAATCACCTACCCAGCAAAATTAAGTATAATGTTCCAGGGGAAAATATGATCATTCAGTGAGGTGGAGGATTGTCAAACATCTTCATGAAAAAATCAGAACTGACCAGAAAATTTGACAATCAAACACAAGAAGCATGAGAAGGTAAACATGGGAAAGAAATCATAAAGAACTTATCAAAGTTGAAATATTTACATACCAATATGGAAAAACAATAATAGTGACTTATGAAACTTTTCTTAATATGAGGATAGGGGAAAGGAATACAAATGTGTA
>CM053596.1:134254671-134280556 GCA_028646575.1 Pseudocheirus occidentalis | reverse complement strand
CTTAGGGAAGGAATGACATAAACTCTAAACTGGGTATAATGCCACACAGGAGAGTAGGGTCATGGAGATAAGAGGCGGGATGACAGAGGGGAGGGCAGGGTCTGGGGGAGGGTTGCTGGAAGCATACACTTCAGTAAAGGGACAGGGCAGAGAACAGAACAAGGGGGGGAGGGACAGGAAGGAGGGACACATGATCAGACTGTCACAATATGTCCACTGTGAAGATGTCCTGTGTAATTACACATGCACAGCCTGTATTGAATTGCTTATCCTTCCAGTGGGGGTGGATGATGAGGGAGAAACCAAAAGAATCTAGAATTTAAAGCTCTGCAATACGTGCAACTAGGAATTAAGATATACAGGGGCTGGGGTAGGGAGACCCTCTCTGCCCTACCAGAAAGTTAGAGAGCAGATTAGGGGAGGGGCTTTACAGTGGGATCACTGTTTCGGAGTTGGGGTAGGGGAAAGATGGGGAGAAAATTTGTAACTCAAAAATCTCATGTAAATGAATGATGTAAACAAGAAAACAAATAAAAAATTTATATTTAAAAAAATAAAAAATAAATAAAAGGGAGGCAAAGTGAGAAGAGATATGGATGACACAGTCAAACCTGTTCTTGAGAAAGATCAATTTGAGAACTGAATAAAGGAGGGATTGGAGTGGAGCTAGACCTGAGGCAGGGACACCAACCAGAAGGTTATTGTGATAGTCTGAGCATGAAGTGGTGAGAGCTTACACTGAGGAGGAGTAGGGAAGTGTGTGTATGTGTGTGTGTGTGTGTGTGTGTGTGTGTGTGCATGTGTGTGCGTGTGTATCAGAGGAGAGGATATGTAAGAAAGATGTTATGAAAATGAAAATGACATGACTTAATAACAGATTGGATTTGTAGGGAGAGAGAGAGAATAATTGACCATAACACTTAAGTGTAAACCTGGGCAATGGGGAGGATGGGTATGCCCTCCACAACAGCTGGGAAGTTAGAAAGGGTTTAGAGAAGATTTTTAAAAATCCAGATGTCTATGCTATATGTCCTAAAATCAAGTTAATCTTTCTGCTGTGGTTTGGATACAGTATCCTAGAGACAGAGGACTAGTCAAAATGAAATCCTACATATTTATTTTCTCTTGTTACCTTTTCTTGGCCAGTTACATTTCTCTTACATTATCAGATTTTTAGCTCTGTGTTCTATACCTTGATCTTGATGAGCCTGTGATGAATTTTTAGAAACAGGGACAATCCGCCGATGGCCTTTAAGTGACAAACTCCTTCCTTTTTACTCTGAAATCAACAGTAGTTATCTGAAGCAGTTCTTTCAGGTGGCTACGATATAGGTTATATTTCAACACTTCAAAAAACATCATAAACATGGACACCCTCTGAACCAACAGACCACAAATCCTTCATGCTTAGGTGGACAATCATAATGAGTTGTTGTGGTCAGGAAAAATAAAATCATAACTTAGTGGCCAACCTTCTGATGATAAACCTCTACAAACATAGGAAGGCAGTTTCTCCACAAGCCATTGCTGAGCCTGCAGCTAAATTCTTTTGAGATTGATAGGACATGACAAGGCTTGTACCCTAATCCATCAACAAGTGTTTATTATATATTTACTATGTGCCAAACACTGTACAAAGCACTGGTGATTGGAATAAATAGCCAAAAATAGTCCCTGCCTTCAAGGAGCTTGCAATCCAGTGGTGGAGAGACTATATAAATACATGAGTATATGAAAGATCAGTACAGAGTAGACAGATGATAGCTTTAGAAGGGAAGGCATTAGAAACTGGAAGGACAGGAAAGGAGTAGGAGACACCTGAACTGAATCTTAAAGGAAGCCAAGGATTGGAAGACAAGGAGCTTAGAAGGGAGAGTATTTCAAGCCTGGTAGAAGGGCCAGGTCACTATTTCTGAGGCTCAGTTTCTTCATCTGTAAAATGAGGAGATTGAATCAATCCATATCTAACATTTTTTGTATGCTCTACAGTTGTTATTCTATGAAACTCCCACAGGACAATCAATGTGGCATAGAGATGAGCTTATTGGAAGATGATAGACTATTTGTGCATGTATAGATACATATACAAATACATACAAATGAGGAAATAAAAGGATTAGGGGATAGTCAGGGCCCTGCATTAGGGCTGCCATCTCTGGTCTCCTTTGTATTGAACTTTCACTTAGGTAACCCAGCTGGAGTCCCTCGCTTTGGGATCCTAGCAACTTCTTCCATGCTACTCAATGTCAGCCCATGAAAGAGAGAGCCTTCTAGGGAAAACCCAGGAAGCACTACAGGAAGTGGTATGTGATGCACAACATGGTAAGTTTCCTTCTGAGTCAGTACTCCCACAAAGGGGACCCCAGGAACAAGTACACATCAGAGGAGACATAAAGATGCAAAAGCTGAGGTCATGACCAACTCTACCTTTATTAAAGGGTCCTTGGGGCTTTTCCTAAATTGATGGTTAGCAAAGTCATGGACAGATTTTGGCTCAAGTTCTGTTGCCCCTTTGAACCTCTGTGCCCTCCTCAACCCTATTCCCAAGAAACTTCCCTCCACCGTTAAAAAAAAAGATTCCTGCCTTATCATTTTGTTTTTCTTTAGATTTTTTGGGATTTTTCTCTCCAGAGACTCATTTTGAATAACTTTTTCACAAATTAATAGCTTTCCCCCAGTCCCTCTCTAATTAGGGTTATCAGTGATGGAAAAGTGACCATACTAAGGGAGCTTTGGCTTCACTTTTCTTATTTGTGCATACATTTTGGTAGCTGTTTCTTCCTGATGCTTGGCAAAGTTTATGTGTTCAGCATGTGTCACTGTGACTTAAAATAATCCTTGAACTAATAATGGCCCTCCCAGATGCCATTACTTGGTTCTTTTCCCCCTGACTCCTAATTTCCCTCAACTTCTACTTATGGACTTTGTAAAAGATTCTATCCCTGGGTAACTTAGTAACCATGGACTGATAAGGTCATGACCAGCCTTATTTTGCTGCATCTTCCCTTACTCCCCTTAAATGACCCTTTTCAACAAAGGTCAGGGCTGGATTTGTAACTAAATCCTCCAAAAAACAGGCAGCAAAAGGCTACAAGAGCATCAAATGTTTCTGAGCCCTTTTGAATTCTTGTCCTAATGTTACAGTTGGTCTCTGAGTCAGGAGACATGGGTCTTAGATGTGGCTGCTACTAACTAGCTATGTGTGCTTGGGCAAATTATTTAATTAAGGGCATCATGCTATTATATAGAAGGAGTGCTGTATTTGGTGTCAGAAAATCTGAGTTCAATCCCAGCCCGGCTATTCTATTTTGGGCAAACCTTTCCTGGGTCTAAGTTTCCTCCTTTATAAAACTGAAGTCCTTTCCAACTCCAAACCTATGATCTAATGGACTACCCTGGGCCTTAGTTTCCTCATCTGTACAACACATATTTTCAACTAGTTTTTTAATCTGGAGAAGAGAAGACTTGGTGAGGTGAGGGGTGTGTGTTGGGAGTGGGAGGGTGAGTGTTGATTCCATTCTTAAAATGTTTGAAAGGTTGCTATGGGAAAGAAAAATCTGTCTTGTCCTAAATGGCTCTTTATCCTAAACCAGAATTGCCCAGAACAAAACTAGAATCAACGGGTGGCAAACTACAGAGTGCAGGTTTTGGATCAATCGTCTTTAAATTTTTAATGAAATTAACAATTACCAATAAAAACAAACATTCCAATATACAAAGAATTATAGAAAAGAGAATTTTATATGAAACTGAACTTCTGTTAACATGATTTATTTTTTAAAGTGTAAGTTCAATTTTAAATGGTTATAGCAATTTGGGATCCCTTTCTCAAATGAATTAATATTTGTAAAGCACTTAGCACAGTGCCTGATATACAGTAGGCACTTAATAAATGCTTTTTTCTTTACTTCCACCCTTCATTCTTTCTTCCTTGCTTTGTCCTTCTTTTCCTTTTTTCCTTCCTGAACATCTTTTTGTTTTCTTCTGTGTATTTTTGTTTTACTGATATTCTTTTCTTTTTCTTCTTACATTTCTATTATCCTCCGCTAATTCATCATTCTCTATCCTAAGCCTCCACAAATGAGGTCCTTGCTTGTAATAAATAAGTGTATTGAAGCAAAACTAATCAACACATTAGCTATTTCTGAAGCTGTGCGCCTCCATCCCATCACTTCTCTGACTTTGTCTCAATTTGAGGAAAAAGCTTTCAATGCAGCCTTCTTTTCTTCATCTATAAAGTGATTGGCTCTTTATGATCCCATTTAACTTTAAATTCTCTATATCTTGGAATTAGTCATTTCAAAATAAAATGGGATGCTTGAGAAGTAGTGAGAAGAACATTATACATAATAGAGGTCTATGAGGGAAGACTGGGTAACCTCTTCTTAGGAACGGGTTAGATGATTTGCTTTCTGAAATATCCTTTTCTGCTCTGGGACTATGATTTGACAACTAAATAGATGATCTCTAAAGGCCCCTCCAACCCTAAAATTCTATGAACTTGAGCTATCTATATTATGACATTCTGTACTGCAGGGCCATCCTCTGACTGATGTCACACAGAAGCTTCAACTAGATGTGTAAGGTCATTGAACTCATTGTGCTCTTGCTGTTTTGAATAGTGACCTTACACTAAGCTGACTCAAACCAAACCTCTGTAAGGGCAAATCATTAAGCAAAGCTATACAGTCAAGTTTTCCAAATTAGCTCAAGGGTTTCAGATGGTTTAACCCAAGAGAGTTCCAGATACTGAGTCCTGGTTCATCCTTCATTTTATAAAAGGACCACTGTCATCACAGGGTGATGTCTTGACTCATGTGTGAATTGGATTTAAGTCAGGCAGAATTGGACAAAGCTGCCCCCCCTTTTTCCTGAGTCATTGAAATCCAGTGGCAGAACAAAAATCAAGATAACTTGTGATGGTCCAAGATGCAGTAAATGACTTTGGTATCTTCAGTGTCTGACCAAGCTCTGAGTGCTCCATGGCACCTGTTTCAGCTGCTTTCATGGTCACCAGAACAAATTGTTCTCATCTAGCGATTCCACTGAAGGAAGTCTTCACACACTGAAAGTAGACATCCCCTTCACTCACCAACAGATTTGAAGACTGTTAATTACCCTCAACCTGGTTTGACCCATCTGCTGAGACAGTTTACCAGGGTGTGGCTATTGTGCATGCTACAGCTCTTAGAGCCATAGGTGAGAACTGGATGAAGGTGGAAACCAAATGTAGATGAGCAGCCCTGAAAAGGGCTCAGCAAGCCTTCACAACAAAGGTGCTAGTTCTTACTGACCATCTCATAAACCCCCACTGACTCATATAACATCAATGTTCTAAGCCAATAGTTCTCAACCTTCCTAATGCCACAACTCTTTAATACTCTTATGTGGGCTTGTCTGCATGTGGGTGGACCCGTCTGGTGACAGATAGGGGAGTGGTGTCTTGGTTCCTAAGACCATTGGAAATATGTGTTCTCCCATGGTCTTAGGCAATCCGTTCAACCCCCAAAGGGGTCACAACCCAAAGTTGAGAACCACTGGTCTAAGGAATCTTAGAAATCATGTAATTTATTTCCCTTATTGCTCAGATGAGGAAACAAAAACTTGCCCTAAACCCTTGATGATGCCATAAATTCAACCAAAGGTATTTCATTCCTTTAACTGAAGACTTCCATCTATATAAATGAAAATATTCTTTTGAGGGACTGAGATGTACTGGAAACTCACATTGGTCATTTACATTTTTGTGTGAATTCAATTGCCCAATGCCATCAAAGTCAATATCCCTGCAGTAAAGGTTCTGAAGAGGTTTTTTAAATCGTTGTGTTTCCTACTCAAGTTGAGGATGTTTTCATCAAGAGTCTGGATGTTAGTTTGATATATAGTAGCTGTTTATTTTGTAGCAATCAACAGTAACTATTTGTCAAACCAGAATTGCCCAGAATTGCTATCTAGAAAACACTATCATCTGAAGAGAATACCAAAAAGAGAGGAACATGACCTAATCTTCTTCAGTATTTTTTTTTGGGGGGGGGGTCTCCTTTAGCAGGCTGTTGACTCACTTTTCATGATTTTCTTGCATCATTCTCATTTCTTTTTCCAATTTTTCCTCCATTTCTCTTTCTTGATTTTCAAAATTCTTCTTGAACTCTTCCATGGCATGCATGTTCATATTTTTCTTGGAGGATTTTTGTGCTGGAGTTTTGACTTTGTTGTCTTCTTCTGGTTCCATGTTTTGATCCCTTTTGTACCCCCAAAAGTTTCTACGATCTGATTGTGCTTCCTCTGCTTGTCTTGCCAGCCAATTACTTGACTTTTGAGCTCTTTGCCATGGTAGAACTCTGCTTCCAGAGTGGAGAGAGCTGTGTCCTAAATTTCTGGGGTTTTGCACAGCTATTGTCAGAGCTATGAGGACACCCTCTCTACAGCCACCTTAAGCTCTACCATGCTAGCGCTCCTCACCCCAGGACTGCCACCCAAGATTTTGACCTAGATCCAAGCAGGTCAAAGCAAGAGCAATTACCCTCTGAATAGTCACATGATCTCCCTACAATCTGCAGGCCAGGAACTCCAGAGGCAGCCACAAGGCAGCAGCTGCAGCCATGGTACAGCTGCCACTCTGTGGCCCTGGGGGCAGGGGCCAGGTTTGGCTTTTCTCTTACCCAGTTCCCCACTAATCTTTTACTTTCTCTTTGGCATTTATGGTTTGAAAAGTCTGGAAACCACCGCAGTTGATGGTGATTCACTCTCCTGAAGTCTGCTCTGGACAGTCTATGCCTTGGGTCTGGGCCAGCATGGCTCACACAGGACTTAGCACAGCTCCCAGACTGATGTGATAGACCCTTCCTGTTGGTCTGCCAGGCTGCCTTCAGTGGGAGATTTGTTTCTCTCCATCACTTTGTTTATTCTGTAGCTGTAAAATTTGTTTAGAGTAATTTTTTTGCAGATATTGAGATGGTTGGAGTGCAAGCTCAAGCAAGTTCCTGCTTTTATTCTGCCATCTTGGCTCCACCCCCAGCATGACCTAATCTAAGAACTGACAAGGAGATTGAAATAGAATATCAATGATCAGAAATTGTAGACTTCTAGCAAAATGATCAGGAGACAACCAGTCCAGTTCCAGTCATCCAGGGAATAAAGGGCTATTTGTCTGTAAAAACAGCAGCTCACATTCATGTCTCCTTGTAATTCACAGAGATCTTGGAAAATCAGCAGTGTAGGCATTATTATTCCCATTTTACAGATGGGGAAAATGAGTCTCAGAGAGGTTAAATTGATTTGCCCACAAATGGTAAAGAATAAAACCAGACCTGAAACTGCATCTTTTGACACCAAATCAGTTCATGCTCCACTCTACCCTATATCCATCCTTCTTCATGACTGGGACCTAACAGCTACAGAGCTCTAAGAGTCAAGACTCCCTTTGGAATTCACAATTTCCCACTTCAAGAGACAAGACTGAAGTCTACTCATTTGGGAGTGCCATATGTTCACTTCTAACTGGCCTTTTCTTCAACCTCTTGCAACCTGGTTTCTAATGCTGCCATTTGCCTGAAATTTTTTCAGCCATTCTCCCAGTCATTAGATTTTGTAAACTGAGAGTCCTCCTCAACCCTTCATTCTTCCTCAATGCCATTCAATCAGATCACAGTATCTCTCATAGCCATCCTCTTCAGTCTAGTCAAGGCCTTCATTACTCCTCTCCTGGACTACTGATATAAGAACCTCCTATTTGGTCTCCCTACTTCATGTCTCTCTGCTGGGCAATCTATCTTCCTTAGAGATACCAAAAACAATTATCTTAAGGTCTAAGTGCAACCATATTCTTTTCTGAAGGCCCATCACAACCTGACTCCCACTGCCTGATTTTCCCTCTATATGTATATGCCTTTACTCCACCCCCATAGATGACATGGAAGAAGCAAAGTACTCAGAGGACCCCATAAAGAGATAGAGACAATATACTCAGCACTCACAGTAGTTCTGAATTTGGAATTTCCAACAGGGCAATTTTGCTGGCAATGTAGGGGATCTCTATAGCTCTCTCTCCCAAAGAGTACTGCAAAGTCCTTCCCAGACTCAGAGGGCCCCTTTGTGGTTTGGCCTCTTGCCCCCAGAAGACAAACATATTTTGGAGCTGCTAGATAGGCAATCCTCTTCCCTTCTGAGATGTATTATCTTTAAAAAATCTGATGGGGGGGAGGGTGTTGCCAAAGTCTGTACCTCTTTTCCTCCCTTTTCCCAACTCTCCTGGCCCTGATTCTTTCTCTGAGAAATACACTGCTTTGGGTATCCCCTCCTCTTATCAAAGGTCTGAAGGCTGAAACTCTTAACACTTGACATCACTCTTAAAGCAAACCACCATTCTAGATTAGTTTGCTTAAGAAATTCCCCTCTTCTCATCTAGGCCTGTCGATCATCGGCTCCCTCAAGCTGCTTGGATGAATGCTGTCTGTTGCAAGATCTCTCTCATTTCCTTAGCTGCTGGGAAAGTCTGCACTTGGGTCTTCAGGCTTTAACCTGTGCTCCAAATTCTGTGGGTAGGCTCAGCTAACCCCCATGGGCCTCTGTCTCAAAGCAGGCATCTGCATCAGAAGAGACTATGTTTGCACAGGCTTGCGCCAGACCAAAACCTACTTTCTGGTCAGACCTCTAAACAGGGAAAAAACCATTTCCATGGACTTTTCCCACCTAATTTACTACTATTCCCCTCCATACACTCTACATTCCAATTAAATTGGATTTGCTTTACCATGTACCCCCAAAATAAATGGTACACTGTCTTGGCCTCTGTGCATTCATATAAGTCATCTTCCATACTTCTATGGTATTTCTCCCTCATCTTACTCTCTTAGAGTATTTGTCACCTTTCTGCTTGTTCTACATTTCTCCTGAAGCGAATTAAACTTCCTGGACCCCAGTTTCCTCTTCTGTCGAACAAGGAGATTGGATTTAATGACACAAAGTTGATGTTTTCGGCGGCTCTAGGAAGACGGATTGCTGAGACAACTTGAAGCAAACAGACCAACTGGCAGGCGCTTATGTCAGTAGTCCAGGAGGGAAATGACAAAGGCCTGGGCTAGGCTCTAGTGTATAGAAGCACGGAGAAGAGGTGCGAGATATGCTGTGATTTGTTTAGATGGCATTGAGTAAGACTGAAGGCTTGAGAGGGACTTTGATGTTACAAAACAGGATGACTGAGAGAATGGTAGAAAACATCCCTCCGAGCTCTGGATCTCTCAGGCTCAACTCAGGTTATCATCTTCCTCATGAAGCCTTTCCTGATGCCCCCAGTTATGAATGTTCTTCCCCTCTTCAATTTTCTTTGTCTTGTATGTACTGGTGTACCTGCTGTATCCCTCTAAAACTGGGGTTCTTAATCTGTGGTCCATGAAATTGCTTTTTTAATGTTTTGATAAATGTATGACAACATAATTCCTTTGAATTCCTACATAATTTATTTTGTGCATTTAAGGATATGATTCATTCATTATAGTTCTTCAATACAACATAATGATTGTGAAAATATGTTTAATAGGAATGTATATGTAGAACCTATGTCAGATTGCATGCTGTCTTGGGGAGGGGAGAGAGGAGGGAAGAGAAAATTTAAAACTTATGGAAGTGAATGTTGAAACTAAAAATAAGTAAGTTAACTAATAAAAAAGAATGTGATTCTGAGAAGGGGTCTGTAGACTTCATCAGGCTACCCAAGGGGTGCATGATCTGAAAAAACAAAAAAGGTTCAAGATCCCTGCCTAATAGGACTTAACCTCACTGAGGGGCAGAGGCTGGGGTTTTTTTTTTTCTATTTCTTTAGGTTGGTTTTATTTCTTAGTTTGTTTGAAACTACAGCATGTAGTATAGTGCAGATGCTAGTTAAGTGCTGAATGTAATTGCATTCGTGTCCAGGAAAGAGACCTTTTAAGTAGATTCTTGGAAATGTTGAATATTTTATCTAAGGATACTTCGTTCTGAATTTGGGGCTTCACAGAAACACACAGACTGCCCTGGGGACTGCCTGTTTGTTTGGCATTGGGTACCACAGTACAAAAACCACTGTGCCTGAATGGAATAGCCCAACCAAGATAGGAGCAAATGGCTGTATTGAATGGGTGTAAACAACACCTTCATCTTTCCTGGGTGTGCTTCGAGGCAAGAGGGCCCCAGCTAACAGTAGCGGGACAAAATCATAGCAGTCAGAGGTTTGGAAACACGGCCAAACATCCTAAGATAGTTTGGAAGGTCAGCATGTTTTTACATTAGACTATTTCTTTCCACTATGAAACTTAGATGTGAGAATTTCTGCTTATTTCCAGCTTTGGGAAGTGAACTAGGATGATCTCCCTAGTCTCAGGTTGGAAGTCATGGGAATAGGATTCTCTCACTAGCTTAGCACTCATTGGCTAAAGCAAATCACAGTACCCATTGTGCCACAGTGTCCTCACCTTTGAAATAATGCTTACCCTCAATTCAGTTGAGCAAAAGTTCAGAAAACACTGATAGGGCACTAAATTAGGTACTAATAGTTCACATGATACTATACAAATTCACACTCTAGATGTACAATCTTATTGGTTCATGATTCCTGAAGTTAAAATCATTAAGTGATAATTACAGATGGTGACAATATGGTTTCAGTGCTATTAATAACAAAAACAACTCTTATTTTTTTTAAAGTATCTTAAGGTTCAATTTAAAGGTACTTTTGTGACAACAATCTTATGAAGTAGACATCAGATATTGTCCTCTTCTTACAGGTGAGAAATCTGAGGCACAGAGAGATTAAAGCTCATGTAGCTAGTCAATATCGGATCCCTGGACTGGGAGTCAGGAGGCCTTAGTTAAAGGGGCAGCCACGCCAGCTCTGCCATAACTGTCTGAGTGCCCTTAGACAATACTGTACTGACAATAGTGCTGGATTTGAAGTCAAATGACCCAGGTTCAAATGTTGGCATGATTACTTACTCCCTACATGTGTTTATGAAAGCTTAAAGGGCATTGATAAAATACAGAGGGCAGTAAATTAGGTATTTCTAGCTCTAGTACTACAGTTAACATGCCTGAATCTCGCTTTCCTCATCTATAAAATAAAGGTGTTAGTCTAAGTCAATGGTTCTAAAAGTCCAGGGTTCCCTAGAAGTCTCCAAGATCCATTGAGCTGTTCCACAAAGCCTAAACTATTTTCACAATAATTCTAAGATATTTTAATTCTAACATGACAAATATTGATAGATATAACTCACAGAAATAAAAGCTCTTGGGGTTAATCAACAATTTTTAGGAGTGTAAAGAGCAAAAAGTTTGAAAATTGCTGGTCTAGATGGTATATAAGGTCCTTCTCAACTCCAAACCTCTGATCCCAAGTCATTTCATTTTTCTGGCCTTCTGTTTCCTCTACTATAAAATGAAACACTCGGACAATAATTTTTAACAGCTTTTATTGATATTTCATTTTACGTCACTTTCATTTCTAAATCTATCCCTTCCCCTTTATACTCCTAAGAGATTCATCCCTTCTAACAATAACAACAACAAAGCCCCTTCCGAGCTCTAATCATTCATGGATCTCTCTTTGCTCTCTGTTGGACCCACAAGCATGTAAGTATTAGACATAAACTAGGTCTGAGAAAAGTTTATACACTAATCGTGTCATGCTTAACTTCTGACTCACAGTAATGGAGAATCCAGACTATATGAAACATATATAATATATATATATGTATGTATAAGTCTAGATATCTAGGTACATCTCAGAGCCACCCCTCTCTCACTTAAAGCAGACACAGATGCCCTGCCCCTGGTTTCCAGGGTCACTGAGTCCAACTCCCACGCCATTGCCCTTGGATGATGATGCTTATCTCTGACTCAACTGGTGACTTCAAGAGGTAGCCACATTTAGAGGAAAGGAGATAGATTTGAAAGATTAGCATGGGGGTGGAATAGGAGGGGGAGGGATTTAGGGGGTGTTGGCGAAATAGTAAAGATATACAAAAAAGGTAGACGGAGAATAGATCTTTCTAGGTTAATGGGGGAGGAGGGTATATCTCAGTGCTGACTCTTAATGGCAACCCCCCAGACTAGGAGGCTGGATGGGCCTAGAGTCAGCCAAGTAACCTGAGATGACAGCCTGTTGGAGGAAAGAGGGGTGCACAATCAGACTTAAGTTATTCTGCAAGAAGACAGACAAGCATCACAAACCATTTGAGACTGCTCCTCATAGCCCCATAGCTGATCTTATCAGGCCCTGTCAAGGAGGTGGAGGGAGTGGGGCAGCTTGTTTGCTTTGCTGCTGTGGTTACGGGGCAATGTTTGGAGCCATTTGTGCAGAGAACTGCACCAAGGCCAACTGAGACTGAATATAAATGGCATTTTAAGCAGAGAAAACACCCACGACCATGTAGAAGCTACTAAGGGAACACCACAAGACAACCAAGCACTAAAATAAACCATTGCTGCCCAAAATCCCCAAACAACCTAAGTGATGAAAACACCCATGAGCAAGAAGTGATAGGTCTGTGACAGAGACTAAGCTGTGAACCTCCTGGAGCCCCACTCTCTACTCTACTCAGTCTCTACTCAGAAAATGGCCTCTCCTTTAAGAAAGGTGCAAAGTCTTGCCATCTCAATCCTGTATTCTTGGATTTCTCTTCCCAGCATAAGCCCAGCTCACCTCCTTCATAGTTTATTCATTCTAAGAGATGAGGCAAGTTTATTTGTCTCAGCGAAATCTATGAAGAAATAATTGTCTAATGTTGTTTCAAACCTGTTCTGAATTTCCTTAAGAAAAAAAAAAAGAAAAGAAATCACTTTAATGGTTGCAAAGTGTTTTTACATATGCTATTTCATTTGATCCCCTTGACAGCCTTGTGAGGTAAGTGTCATTATTATCCCCATCATACAAGTAAGGAAACAGGATAGAGGGAATTTAAGGGACTTGCCCAGAGTGATACAACTAGTAAGATTCTGAGGCAAGATTTGAACTCTGGTCTTCCTGATTTTAAGTCTAATAGTCTAGTCACTATAACATCTAGCTACCCAGAAAGTAGAAAAGGAAAGAGAAGAGAGAAAGAAGGGAAAGGAAAGAGGAAGGGATGGGAAGAGAATGGAATGGAAGGCAAGGCAAGGCAAAGCAAGTATGACCATTTATGGTAATTTCTCAAAAGAATCTGAAGAAGTTTAATTTAGAATGATAGAGTACATTTAAAGGTGGAAGAGATTTTAGAGGTCATCTAAGTCCATCCCCTTATTTTACAGATTAGGAATCTCAGGCCCTAATAGGTGAAATGTCTTAGCCAAGGTTACACAGGTTACAAATGGTAGAGCTGGGATTTGAAATCAGGCCTTCTTACACCAAGCCATGTTTGATCTCTGCACCAACACTTCCACAGTTAAAGGATCTGCAATTTCATGCTTGTGGATAATGCATCCACCACCCACACAGATTATAGGCCTTCTATTATCTGGTAAATGACCTTTGAGTCTTACTGTTGCTATCAAATTCACTACCCTGTAGCCAAACCAGTGATAAATGTCTTCAAATTTAGTTTGGGTAGTCTCCAGACTCTAATGCACTTAAAACCCCATGGTCTAGCAATATTCTAAGATCTGCTAGCATGGCAGAAGCATCATCAGCTTACAACCAAGGGAAATGGCCTTTATGAACCTGGGATAGCCTCCAAATCAGGATTAGCCATGGAGGTGGAACATGTATAGAAGAAGCTTGACAAAGCTTTGTAAAATGGAGAAGAAATATTAATGGCAAAGTAAAGAGAATGAGTTAGAACTGGTTTATGCAACACACGGCCTTCAAGGATGCTTGTGGTGCGCCAAAGGATTTGGGGCCTCCCACAAACAATGTAGAGGATGTAAAAGAAAGCAAAGACATAATGAATGCCTTGTCCATGTCCCACTAGTCACTATTGCACCATGTAACTTGGTGGGCAGGTTGCCACTTCCACTCTCTCCAGTTTGTCATGTGACCCACAGCAAGCAACCATCCTCAGTCTGTCTCTAAGCTAAGAGGAGCAAGAGTCAAATCTTTCCACTGTCAAAAGAAAATAAATAATAACTATAAACAGTTAATAAGTATGAACAGTAAGATAACCTGAAAATGCATTAAAACTTGTACCACTTAGCAAAGTAATTTCTTTTAGCATTAATGTGATTTCATGATAAATAAAAATCTTAATTAATAGGTATAATTAATTGATATTAATTAAATTTTCCTTTAAAAATGTGGCTTATTTGCAAAATAGTTTAATCACTAATTATACCTTTACTTGAAAAGTGAGTTGCTAAAAGCTTAGCCTATTTTAATTTTGGCCCCTACCTACTTCCAAGTTGTGCAGGTCTGAATTTGAAGAAAACATGTTTTTGACATAAATATTTCTGTTTCAGAAGCTTTGTTAGTCACTGTCCAATCAAGTATGGCCCTTGCTTAAGAGAATGGAAAACCGTGGAAGAGGGAGTTAGGGTCTTCGAATTAAGAAGTAGTCAATACTTTTATTTCAATTAGATAGTTGGGTAGATTTAGGACTGAAGGTAACATTTAGGAGTTGAAAACTCCTTCTTTGTCAGTATTATTTATGACAAAAAGTAAATAGGGTTTGACTTGTGAGGTTTATTTTTTTAATCCAGTTTTAGAACTCTAGAATTTTAAAGATAGCCTGGTACATTGGAAAGAATGCAGAATTTTGGAGCCTAAGATTTCTTTTTGAATTTCAGCTTTTCTACTTGCTAGCTATGTAACCTTGGACAAGTCGTTTTACCTCTGAGTTTCTATTTTCTCATCTATAAAATGAGAGGGTAGAATTAATTTACCCATAAGGCACCTTCAAGAACCAAGACTATATGAATTTTAAATTTTCATTTTGTCTTTTTAAGATAAGGAAAAACTACTTCCCTTCCTTTTCCTTTCTGATCCTCACTCCAATACCTCCCTTCCCCATGAATAGCACTAAGTCATTAAAATAACTATGAGTCTTGGCCTACAAGAACATCATAGGAACATCAATGGGGCAGGACCAAGATGGCAGTCACTACCATCAACCTCAACACAATGCTTCCCATGTCCCTGTCATACTCTCAGATTAAGCTCAGACATTCCATTATCCAACTCTATCTTCTTAATTAGATGCTCACAAAAGCAGGTAGGGAGACCTAGAATCAGGAGGATCTGAACTCAAATAAATCTATAAAATGCGAATTATAATACTCCCTATCTCTCAGGTTTGTTGTGAAGACAAAATGAGATCATATTTAAGTGTAAGGCGCTTTGCAAATGTTAAAACAATATATAAAGATTAGTTATTATTATTCCTAAATGTGTATGTGTCTTCTTAATCACCTACCTTCACTTAACAAGAGTGGGGAAAAATAAAAAATAAGTTATTAAAAAAATCTTCTGCTCTTAAGGTCATCAGTTTTTGCACAAGACTTCATAGTTCTTCATGATGCCTTCCAGGCTCCTCATGATGGATATTATTTGTCCCTACATGGAATGCCAGAAGTGGGAAGTAGTCATTTGGTTTGGCAAGACTCAAGAAGTCTTCTATCACAGCCTTGCTTCATGACCTGGCAAGATAGGAAATCCACCTGTGTGTTATAACAGGTTGACAGCTGCCTTGGTGTTCCTCTGCAGAAAGTCACCAACTACCACTTGTTGTCCTTTTCCCCCTTGATCCTTCCTAGATGACCTTCCATCTAATAAGATTTATGTGTCCACATCATTATTTATTTAAGCACAAAAACTATGACCTCCTAAGTTGATAGAACTTTTCCCTCTACTGTCAAAACTTCATGCCTGTTACTTAGCTCAAATATTCAATTGTCCTTTCCCTCCTACTAGAAAATCCTCTCTGCTATTTCACATCCATTTTCTACTTTATTTTCTTTCATGAAGTGCCTCTTCCATTATCTCAAGGAATACTTCATTTCCGCTGATATCCTGGAACATAGAGATGCTTCCCTTTAGCCTTTTCACTTTCTCCTTTAGAACCTGGACTAATTTTCACTCTTTCTATATGTGCTTCTGTGTTTATATGTGTATATGTGTACATATATATGTATGTTTCTGTGTCTGTATATATATGTGTATATATAAAAAATTGTATACACACATATGTGTGTTACTAGGTGCTATTAGAAACACCAACATAGCACACTCTCACAGGTCACACACTCACAAATTTCCTTATCTGCCACACTTTCTTGAAGTGAGATCCACAATCTATCTTCTTTCTGATAACTCCTCTACTTAACTGCTGAGACAAAATGCCTGTGTGCTGTTCCTGTTTGCTGTACTGGGGCCTCAGTCGCTGAGGCCTTAATTTATTTAGCTGCCTTTAATTGGTAGTTAGCACATTTCTGCTACAGCCTAACACCCCATTTTGGGCCTTGATGCAATTAACACAGTGCCAGAGGAAAACAGGGTCATCTTCAGGCTACCGTCATCTATAGAGCATCCCTCTTCCCGTTTAGCAGTCACCAAGCATTTATCAAGCCTTTTCTGTGTGCCAGACTCTGTGCCAAGCTCTGGGGATACAAAAATTCAAAGATAAGATTTCTAGACCTGGTAGTTTATACCTGTAGTCACTGATGCTGGGGAAGCTGAGCCTGGAAGATCACTTGAGTTTAGGAGGCTGAGTTGCTCTAATGCTAAAGCCAATAGGGTGTTCGCATTAAGCATAGCACCAGTATGGTGAGCCTTTGGGAGTCAGAGTCATCCAGTGAGCCAAAGGAGTTCAGGTCAAAAAAACTGAGGAAATGAAGGTCGATCATTATTGGAACTGAGCCTATTAGGGTCTGGGTAGGAGTGTGCTGACAAGTATTTAAGTTTAATCACATTGTTAACATTCTCACCAGTGCTTTCTTAAGTCTAACAAATCAACCAAAAATAAAGACCTGATATGTAGCTTTTCCAAGAAGTAAATGTGCTCTCCTTGAAAATTATATAGCCAGGCCTGGAGAAGATAGAGAGACTTAGTCTCAAATTTTAAAAAGGGCAAGTTGAATGAGGGGGAGTGGTGGAGGAGAGAGAGGGAAGCAGGAAGATAATTTGAAACTAATTTTTTAAATGAATGTTAAAAATTGTTTTTACATATAATTAGAAAAAATGAAATATCTAAAAGTAGAAAAAAATAAAATAAACAGTATAAAAATATGATGTGTATCAAGGGATTTCTCTTGACAAAGAAAGGCAACATCTGGGACAGCTAGGTGGTGCAGTGAAGAGCATGAGCCCTGTAGTCTGGAGGACCTGAGTTCAAATCTCACTTCAGACACTTGACATTAGCTGTTTGACCTTGGGCAAGTCAATTACCCCCAATTACCTTGCCTTCCCCCTTCCAAGAAAAAGGCAACATTGTCATGTGAGATAGGAGTGAAGGAAGGGGTAGTAAGGGAAGATGTTTGATGTGAGATGATGGATGAGGGAAGAAAGAATAACTCCTAACCCATGGCTTCCATTTTTTTCAGTGAAGTATGAGGCAAGGTCCTCAGCCAAGAAGGAGAGAAGTGTTTTGGGAGATTTGAGAAGGGATAAGAAGGCTGGGAATAACTTCTGTGGTAAATGGGATAGAGAATCTATTAGAAAAACAGAGCAGTATTGTGTTGAGAAATCCCAGTTGGGATTATGTCATAAAAATCTGAAGCCTAATCAAAATTATGTAATATAAATTTGTAGTGGACTTAATATGGTTTCATGATTTTCTCTAGCTCTATTCAGAAACATTTAAAGAGGAACTAAGGAAGTGGATGGTGGTACTGGAAGTCACAGTGAGGAAGAAGTATAGGGTTAGAGGTCATACAGCATAAGAAAAGATCAAATGATAAAAGGTTATGACCAGATAAAGACATTTCAGAGTTCATGAACACGGGAGTTGAATACATGTGGGCAATGGCAGGATCAAGGGTATGCCCATCCTGTGTATAGCTATAGCTAAGGTACAGGGCAAAACTAGGTAACAGGATTTGAGCTGATATAGGAAATAGGAAGTTAAGGTGCTGGAGGGGGGAGCATATTAAAGTCTCCTAGTATGAGAACAGATTTGGAGAGGAAAAAAAAAGACTGTGAACCAGGTACTGAATTCATTTGAGGAATGAAGGAGAGTACCTGAGGGTCATTTATTACAACCAATGGGATCTGCATTGGATGATAAATTTGCAAAATGTGGATCTTAAAGGATGAGTGGTTGCTGAGTATTTGTGGTGGAGCGAGAGTCTAGAAGTAGAAACAGGGAACAAGGAGTATGACTTCCCCATCATGTCTAATAAGTTAGTGGCATGAATGAAACTTGAAACAATAGTGGCCAGGGAGGTAGTATCATCAGAACGGAGCACGGTCTCAATGAGAGTCAGAAGATTGAGGGAGCGAGAAAGGAAGAGGCTAACAATGAATACAAATATATTAAGGAACAGCCATTTTGGTGGAAGGAGTGGGAAGATATAGGATGGGACATTGTAGATGGGAGTTTTAAGTTCTGAATTTTAAGGAATACTCAAGAAGAAAGAGAGAAGAGAAATGTAGTGGCCATCACCACAGAAGCTGGTTCCTTTTAATATTTGCCATTCTCTTCTTAAAGGTAATAAAAGATGACTTCCAAATGGGAAAAAATAAATATAACTGTTTTGTTTTGTTTTCTAAATCATGTGTGCTTACTTGAGGAGCAGGAGTGACAAGAAAAATTGAGATAGGAGGAATGAAGGTCCCTACCCCACACCTAATTATTTCCAAATAATTGTGAGGATTTTTAAAAAAACTCCTAAGGATTATATTTGTCATATTCAACATATTTCTCAGAAATACCTGTGGCTGATTCTGTCCTTATCTTGACTGGTGTCTCCTTGCAGCATAAGGGCATGGGAGAGCTCTGGGAGAGACACAAGAGAAAGGCCTTTGTTAGCAGTGGGTTGAGGTTAACTTTCAGACTTGTGCAGGCAGAGTTTTGCTCTTTTATCAGGCACATAAGGAAAATATAAGCACCACATAAGGCCTTTTCATAACTATATTTTTGAGGGCATAATTACTATGGATGAAAATTACTATGAATATGGATCATCATATTTTACAAGTCTACCACAAATATGAGCCTAGGCAACTATATGTTTTATATATATATATATATATATATATATATATATATATATATATATATATATATATATATACATATGTAAATATTATGTGTATATGTATACATGTATATAAGTAATTATCTAATAAACATACTCATCTTAGGTTCTTCATATCTTTCACTCTATTTGTGACTGTTATTTTTCTCATGTTTTCATCAAGGATAATCTCAATATATATGTAGATCATTTAAATCATATTAAGTCAAGTATTTTCCATAAAGACTATTTTTTTTCTTTTTGGAGGGGGGAAGGGCAGGGAAATTGGGGTTAAGTGACTTGCCCAAGGTCACCTGGCTAGTAAATGTTAAGTGTCTGAGGCTGGATTTGAACTCAGGTCCTCCTGACTCCAGGGCTGTTGCTCTGCACCACCTAGCCGCCCCCATAAAGACTTTTTTTAGAGATAAGAAAAGTCTATAGATATCTTGAAATTCAGTCCCTAAATCCTTTCAAATAGTTCCACCTCTTCTATGGATTTTTCTTGGTCTATACTTGATCTGGATGAGCCTGACCTTTGTTGCAAGTGCTATAGATACTTCCTCATATAGCATTGAGTCAAAACATGGTTCCACAAGAGCTGAAAATAAGAATAGCTCCATATAGAAGTTGGCAAAAATTTCCATATCTAGTTGGCATCTCTTTTCTTGTCCTACTTTGAGTTTCATGTGCAAATGATTTGACCCACTTGGATCTTGCGCTATGCTATCTATAGGCTTTTTTCCCCCTAACTCTACTGCTTTTCACTGTTTTGCAACGTGATCTTGCTTGTAATTTTTTGCCACCATTCTTTGTAATTCTTTGAACATAAGCTGATTCCTGATTACTCTTGGTTGCCATGTGTCACTGACTGGCAAAGAAATTAACTCTTTGATGACATAGACATTCCTAGCTCCTTTGACCTGCTGGATACGGCAACTATTTTACAATGTGTATCAGGGAGTTGATGCAATCCTCCACTGCAAGAGGCTGGGGAGCCTGCTTCCAAAGAGATTTGATACTTTGTGATGAAAGTCTCCTGTTTCATGATTTGAAACATATGTAGATACTCTGTGACTGCTTTCTGTCTGCTAACCACATGATGAAGGGATGCACTATTGATTGTCTGAATAGCTAAAACTGTGTACATTCAAAAGGCCCTAGTTAGTCAGGGCCTGGCTGTTGGCTCTGAATTTTTCTTGCCTGGTATGTTCAAGTGAGAAGGAAAGGATTATGCCATAATTGGGAAGAAAGCAAGAAATATTCCAACTCCCATGCCTTGACCAGTGAGCTGAGGAGAATGAATGAAAGTCCAGTCAGTACTAGAAAGGATGATAAGGATGACCATGTCATCTGGGGAGACAGATTTCAATAATACTAGTAGACAGAAGGAGTGGGAAAAGAAAAAATTAAGGATGAAGGGAAGTTTGTGCCTATAGAAGAAATGTTCCAGAAGGCATTATGGAAGGTCTGGGTGGTATTTGTTTGAAGCTTTGGGGTGAAAGAGATGAAGGGAATGGGAAGAAAAAAATTGGTGATAAGAGGTGGAAAATGGACTTTGGAAGAAAATGGGGTGTGAAAAAAATATGACCCAATAATGTTCATTATTGGGAGTGGCTAGGTGACATAATGGATAGAGCACTGGCCCTGGAGTCAGGAGGACCTGAGTTCAAATCCAGCCTCAGATACTTAATGCTTACTAGCCATGTTACCTTGGGCAAGTCATTTAATCCCAACTGCCTTCCCTCCCCCCTTCCACAAAGAAGAAGGGAAAAAAAAGAATGCTCATTATTGAGTGGAAAATACCACTCTTCCAAATGGAGGTTAGAGATCAGACTGTACACAAGTATGGCATGATATGGGAGAGACAAGGGCAGACAAGCAGATGGGAGACCTTTCTTCATTACTCTTCCTTCTGAAGGGTGGGATTTAGAAAAGGAAAAGGGCATAGCAGGAGATGGAAGTAAAAAATTCACAGCAGAGGAAAGACAATCATTCTACAGTCTCCCATATACAACTTCCTCTCAAACATTCCAAACTGGATGTCCAATTGACATATTAAACATATCCAAAACATATTAAACATATCCATATTAAACATATCTGTCTTACCCCCCTCCCAAAGCTTTCCTCTTCCTACCTTTCCTATTACCTATTACCATAGAGGGCAGCATTATGTTCTCAGTCCCTCAGGCTCACAACTTAGGAATTTTCCCGGACACCTCAATATTCCCTACCCCTTATATCCAATCTGTTGCCAAGAGCTGTCAATTTCACATTGCAGTATCTCTCAAATACATCCTCTCCTCTCCTCTGCCATGGCTACCTCTGTAATGCAGGCCCTCATCACTTCCCACCTGGATTACTGTAAGAACCTGCTAGTAAATCAGCCTCCCTCAAGTCTCTTCCCCCCTTGAATCCATCCTCTATTCAATCACTTAAGTGATTTTTTCCTAAAGCTCAGGTCTGATCATGTTAAACCCCTATCCCCAATAAACTGCAGTGGTTCCCTTTTGCCTCCAGGAAAAAACACAAAATGCTCTCTTTGATACTCAAAGTCCTTCAAAACCTCACCCCCTCCTATCTTTCCAGTCTTCCTACACCTTACTTTCGACCATGTATTTTTTGAGCCACCGCCGCTGGTCTCCTGGTTTTTCTGAGAACAAGAGACACTCAACCTCTCAGCTTCAGACATTTTCTCCAGCAGTTCCTCATACCTGGAATGCTCTCCCTCTTCTTCCTCATCTACTCACTTTGCCAACTTCCTTTAAATTTCTACTAAAATCTCTCTCTCTACAAGAGGTTTTTTGCATCCCATCTTAATACTAGTGTCTGCTCTCTGTAAAGCACTTCACGTTTATCCTGTTTTCTGTGTATTTGTTTGCATGTTGTCTCCCCCATTAGATTGTGAGCTCCCTGAGGGCAGGGGCTGTCATTTGCCTCTTTTTGTATCTCCAGTGCATTTCATAGTACCAGGCACCTAGTAGGTGCTTAAGAAATGTTTATCAATTGGCTGATTGACAATGCCATTCCCAAACACTAAAAATAGCCTGTCATGAGAATTATTTAAAGTTTATCTTTTAGGACTTGTTTTTGTTTGCCTTCTACTTCTATAAGCTTCAATAAGCCAGGATTATGTGTTTTGCCTCAACAAGATATCCCATAAGGAATTCTGTGGAAAAAATAATAATTTAAAACAGTAACAATGATGAAAAGTATGATAATTATCAGAATGGGGTCTGGACTTGTATAGGGAATTCCTCAGTTAGGAAACTCCTTCCAGAAATGCAGTGACTGCCTAGAGCACTAAGAGATTAGTGACCTACCCAGGGTCATACAGATAGGATGCATTAGAGGTAATGCTTAAACCCATATCCTTTTAGCTTCAAGATTAGTTATGGGTGGCTAGGTGGCGCAGTGAATACAGCACAGGCCCTGGAGTCAGGAGGACCTGAGTTCAAATATGGCTTCAGATACTTAACACTAGCCGTGTGACCCTGGGCAAGTCACTTAATTCCAATTGCCCTGCCCTCCTCCCTTCGATTAGCTCTTCATCTGTTACTCCAAGCTGCCTCTCTCTATGTTAATTACATCTGATGTTAATATAGCCCTTCTTAATTATAGTATGATTCCTTGAATATGCAATTCAGTGTCACAGGATCAGTAAGTACTAAATACCTGCCTAGGTCATACATGTCCAACTCTGCATGAAACAGGAGCTACAGCCAAGGTACAGGATGTGGAGATGTGAATAGCATCAGAATCTACCAGTTCAAAGGGGCCCTGAAATGAGGGAAACTGAGCGTCTGTTGAGGCTACACCCTTTGGTCACTCACTCTGGTTCTCACACCTGTTGTTGACTTGTTACTTCATTCCTGATTTAAACTAAGCCCCTCTCTGATGTTTTCTGCATGGTCACTGAACTTTCTGTTGACCTATAGCAGACCTCTCCACCCTTAAAGCATGTGGGTTGACCTGTGTGTATTGATACTTTTTTGGTTTTTTGCTTTTGTTTTACCATCATAAACATATCTCCTACCCTTTACCTCTCTTCATTCTCCACCTCCCAGGGCCACCCTCCCTAAGGAGAACAGAACAGAATCTGATCTTTTTATTTTTTCTTTTCAAGTTTAATAATTTGGGGAGGGTGGAAGGAGAAGTCAGAGGCAAAATAGGCTGGAGTGAGGGGCATCCATTACAAACCAGAATTGTCTTGAGACTTGGATGAACTCCTATGCACAATCCCAGAAGATCCATTGCCACACTGCCACCCTCACATGCTGTAAGAAGGCCACAAACTCTCTCCATCTTGACATTTATCACCAAAATGAGACCTGACAAAGAGATTGTCATTTTCCTGAGATGATGTTAAAGCTCATTTAACCTTTCTCCTTTCTGTGGGCTGGACAGACTGATAATTCACCCTTCTACTGATAAGCTTTTGAGAGATTTGCCTAGAAAGAAGGTGACTCAAATTAGCCTGAGAGAGATCACGAGAATGTAGGCTTTTCCCTTTTAACGTCAGGAACTCATTGCACTACCTTGTCATTTTCAAACTTCTCTCAAGTGGAATTTCCAAGCTCCTGTTTGAAGAAAACATCTTGATTTCTTACAGGTTCAAATCTTCAGGAACATCAAAGGCCTGTAGGATGATGAAAGAAGGGAATATTCTAAGCACAGACAGAGCCCTTTCTCTACTGCCATTTAGACTGTCAAGAGCATAATTGATGTGTCTCCCAGAGCAGCAATCTCTTCACACTTCCAACACCTTTTTGTCCTGTTGAGAATTAACCCTGTCACTTTTGTCTAATTCTCCAATGGTGAAGAACAGTCACAGCTGAGCTCTTGTCATCCAGGGCATTATTACCAGAATTTGATGGCCAATGTAATATTCAATAATTTACCAAATGAGCAGAGTCCTGAGGGGGTCAGTTGAGATGGTGCAGCAAGAGAACTAGCTTGTAAGGCAGAAAAATCATTTCCCATTCCACTGAACCAAAGAAATGGATTTATCCTGGCCTGAAAGTTATATTGTTCAATGAAAAAGGCCCCTGATATAGGGGAAAAGAACTGGATTTGGAACTGGGGAATCAGAGTTCTATTCCCAGCTCTGCTTTCTACCACCTGTATAACTATGGGCAACTCACTTTACCTCATTAGGTCTTATTTTTTCATCTCTAAAATAAGAGAGTTGTTTCTAATGATTACTAAGATCCCTTCTAGCCATAAATCTGTGATATGATCTGGATGGACTACCCTCTCTGGGATACTACGCCATCATGAACTTGAATTCACAGTTTGAATAACCAGAGAGAGCCTGCTACCTTGGGCTCTAGAGATAACCCTACAAATTAGCATTCCTAACACTGTAGCTCAGTAGCCTCCATTGTTGCACTTTGCATTAACAACCAGTCACTAGACTCATAAAATGCCCTCCCCCACCCCATATACCTGGGTGTGTTATCTCACATATATACAAAGTGTTTATGGGGAAGAATGGATTCAATCTTAAGATAATTTGGTAATAAAGTACAAATATAGAATGCACACGTAGCAAAGACCACTTATAACTTCTGGTACTTCAGGAACTAGAGGACTCCTCTCTTTGTGAGGTCCTCACACATTTTCCCTCATAGCGTCTCTCCTGGCAGGGTTGCCCAACTAGACAGACAGGGTGTGCTCTTGTCCTTACTCTGCCACCAAGGGTCCGATTTCTTTTTTGTTTCTTTGGGTTTTGATGTTTTGGGTTTTTTTTTGAAGGGGAAAGGCATGGCGATTGGGGTTGTGACTTGCCAAAGGTCACATGACTAGTAAGTATTAAGTGTCTGAAGCCAAATTTGAACTCAGGTCCTCTTGACTCCAGGGCTAGAACTCTATTCACTGTGCCACTTAGCCACCCCAAAGTCCTGTTTTTTGAAGCTCCTTTTTCCTTTTGAACAAAACTGTCTGCACCTTTGACTATCTGGAATGTATGTATCCATTGCCTGGTATATTCAGTGTGTCCTGTTGGTTGAGAATGCCCCCTTCAAAACTTCATGGCCAATGTGGAAAGGGTGTGTAAAGAGCGATCCCCTACTCTTCTGGCTTCCTGGGGTCTTCTCCCCTGGCAGCCTCTGGTTTGTAATATCTCCCACTCTCATATTGTTATAAATCATCTGGGCTATAGTTAACTGTCCTTCGCCCACCACCCTCTAGGATGATTAATTTGTTGCCTTAGTTGTTTCTCTCTTAGTCAGAGAAGTATTCATATCTTTAAAAAGGATCACAGAATATTAAACCTTATTAACATGTTAAAATCCCGTTTGACATTCAAAATCCTTCATCCCCTAGACTCTTCTTGCCTTTCCTTTTCTTACACCTTACTCCTACCACATACTCCATCCAGTGACAATGACTTCCCTGCTGTTCCACAAAAAACATGCCAGTGGTGCTCTATTGACTACGCTCAAACATAAACTCCTCTGTTTGGCCTTGAATGTCCTTTACAACCCAGCCCCAAACATTCTTTCGAGCCTTGCATTACTTTCCTTGCCAAGTTCAAGAAGGTTAAATTGGCATTCAAACTCTTCCTCACAGTCATACAAAAACAGAACTAAAATGTCCAAACATCAATAAGAAACTAAAGCATAAGCTCTCTTTGTGGTGGCAAAAAACTGGAAATTGAAGGGATGCCCATCAATTGGGGAATGGCTGAACAAGTTACGGTATATGAATGTGATGGAATATTATTGTGCTATAAGAAATGGGAAGGAGATGGACTTCATAATTGCCTGGA
>CM053596.1:134226290-134254171 GCA_028646575.1 Pseudocheirus occidentalis | reverse complement strand
CATAGGTACTAAGTGAACAGAGAAGAGATTATTGTGTTGCTTATTAACTTAGGTTACAGAATGACAAATCCCAATGCTAGGTTTCAGGAAAAGTTGATTTACTTTTATAATATTTTAAAAGTTGTATTGTTTTCACACTGTTTCAGCTGTCAAATGTTGTCAATATTTTCTGTTAAATAAAATTATACTAAAAATAGTCTCATTTTTGTGTTATATCTTTAGAACCTAGTACAACAGTACCAGGTATATAGCTGATATTTATTAAAATGCTTATAGATTGGTTGATTAACCTGACCAAGCAGAGGAATAATGCAGATTAACTAGTTATAGATAATGTAACCACTTTGAGCAAAGTTAAATTTTGGAGGTGTTGTGTCACAGGGGGACAATGGGAGCACCACAATGCTGGTACAGAAGATTGTTCCACTGAGGAGACAGTCTTGCTATAAGGAGACTGCCAAGGTGACATGTGGGGATGTTGGCTTCCATGAATATGAGTACACCCTACCCACGTTGGCACCCTGAGGCAAAGCTCCATTCACCACATGTTAGCTAAAGCACTGAACTTAAAGGCCATTTCTCTCTAGGAATATATGTCATTCCTTATATAGCTTTTCTGCATATGCCTTCTCTTTAGTTCATGTAATCATTGACAAGATGACCATAGTTCAAATTTAGAGATTATTCCCCTGGCTTAATATGTAAATCAATTTAATCCTTAAAATATATTACTTTACATTTTATATTATTCTAATTTGCTGCATTTATGCCTTACTTTGTCCTTAGCTCCTGATGCCAAGTTGCAGAGGACAGAGGATGTAAACCTCTAGCTTTGAATGTAGAGATACGGGTTCTTGATACAATAAATGGGAGAAGAAAAGACAACCAAGATATCAATGAAGCCATTGTACAGACATTTCTAAGACCTTTCTCCAAGTAAGCTATCTTTCCAAGGTTCCTGTTATTAATTTCTAAAATACTCCATGCTTACAATGCAGATCCGGCCAGTGTGGGGCAGACCAGCCCCTATTGTCATTCCTCAGATTTGCTTCGTGCCTTACCAGGCGTGCTATGCTAGAGATCTTGCCTTGGGAGAGGAGTGGCCTCCTTTCTGGAATCTTAGCAGGAAATGCTTACCTCCCCCTCCACTCTGCCCTGCTAGGCTCGCTCCTGGAGTCATGGGTGACAAAGATGTTTCCTGCCATTCTGTACAGGATAAAGAGTCACTTAACCTCAGTTATACTATCAATTGGATAGCTGGCAACTGGACTTCTGCACCTTCTAGTGAACCTGAAACCATTTCTGACCCCCTGAAATCATCCATCTTGGGTTTGTAAGTTAGCAAATCTGTTACTTTCCTGTTTCCTTTGACGTTGATTCTTACACTTGGGGCAGGAGGGATTTCTCGAAATGGCTTTTTTGTTGTTCTGTGCTAATTCTCTAGGTCTAAGAATTGGCTAACTGGCACATCCTGAACTCCAAAAGATTCAAGCTAAAAATAATAGTACCTTGGAATTATCTAGAAATTTTCTTCCTCTCCAGGGCCTTCATAGACATTATCTCATTTATCCTCAAAATACCCCTGTGAAGTGGGAAGCTGCCAAATAATTATATTACCATTCCACAGAGGGTAAACCATAACTTTGAACTGGAAAGGTACATGTCCTTGGTTCAAGCTAAGCCCAGGAATAGAGTCCTAGGTCATCAGGGTCTCAACTAAAACTCTACTCCAAGTACCATCATCAAAAGAAGAATAGAATTTAGGATAAAATATCCAGTTTTCAAAGCACTGAGGAGTGGATCAGAGTAGAATGGGTTCATAAATTTCTTGATCATTCCATGGAAGTCACAGGGTTTCAACATAAGTATACCAAGGTGTGTCCTTTTACAGGAACCCTTTCTGTAAAAATGCAACTAGCTCTGGTTACTCCTAGTTCTACCACCATTTGGATCTTAAATATCTTGCATTTCATATCAGAGATCCCAGATCAGGCAATATTTTGGGGCATCGACACCTGTAATTAAAGCTTTTAGCAAAACAATAATAACACTTTGGGGTTTATTTTTTAAAAATCTCTTGTTACAACCACTCTGTGAGGTGGATACTGCTCATTTTATAGTGGAAGAAGCTGAGCCTCAGAGGGGTTAAATGTTTTGCCCATGGTAATGTCTGATACTCTATATAAGAGGAATATAAACAGAATCCTCACTGGTGATTTTTCTAACCATTCTTCCTTGATATATGCATAGCCTTGGTTATTAGTGATTACTTGAATATGTATTGATAAGGAGGCAGCATCTGCTAGGAGTACAAACCCCTGCCACCATTTTGACCACCACCTCCAACTACTGCCTACCTGTCACCAAATGGTAGCTGTTATAGTCCCTACCTCCTCAGCAGCCTGAGCTATTGAAGACCTGAGGAAAGATGATTCTAGAAACCAAAATCCTTGGCTATGTCAAGTGGTTCAGTATCAGAAACTGACCAGATTTTATCAGTGGAAATGTTACTAAAGAAGTGGCATTAACATCTGCTGTTCCATAGAGTCCTGAGGGTCATTTCTGTCTGATTGAAGCTGAGCTTCCTTATATGCGTGGTCTCCCTCATTTGAATGTGGACTTCTTGGTAGCAGAAAGGGTCTTTGCTTTTCTTTTTAATAGCCCCACAGTCTTTAGTATAGTGCTTTGCAGACAGCCAGCACTTAATAAATTCTTTTTCATTCACTCATTCACACATATGCAAACAACTCCTATAGTCAGAATTGTGGCCATGAAAGCAGAGTTACTACCATAGGAGCCACTGGAGTGTTTGGAAGACCACCAAAAGAGGATAAACATTGAGTCCATTTCTAGGAATGCTGAATGTTCCTTTGATTTAGCCCGAAACCCAGATGTGAATCTTATTTTGTTAGTCGTAGCTTACCAAAGATTCCTTGTAATTGTATTCTGCTAGGGAGAACCTCCCAAGCAAGGAAGCAGTCACTGGTGATGGAGAATGAACCAGAGGAGAGTTTACAGTTTCCTTTTGGGTGATATTCACATGCCACAGATACCTGTCCATGGAAATCACCCTCATTCTTATGAAATAAGCCAGAAAATATAAAAAACATGTCTCCATGATTAATTATCTAATTTTGTCATCTTTGAATTTAATGTTCTGGTACTTTGTCCAAGGATAAACTGAAAATTTAACATAATCCCCAATGATCTACTTGTCCCAGTACAGAATGAGGTTCCAGAGCTCTACAGATGCAGCAAAATCATAACGCATTTATCTAATGTCTTTCATATTAATTGCACATGATCCTATAGATTCTCAGATTGTTCCTTGTCTTTTACAGATGGGAGAGATTTGAAGAGTAGACAAAATAAACTATTTATTCCAGGTCGCCCAGAAAGTCACTAGAAAAAGTAGGAAGTCCATATTAGAATTTGTCCCAATCCTTTGTAAAGATGGTCTTACAAATAACCACTTCTCTACAATATGTTGGAGCAGTGGGACAGCAGAAGGCTGGAGGCAGGACATATTTTTCACATGGGGGATGAGTTTAGAGTTGGCTGAATGCATGGATATAAGGAGCTTCCTTTGAGGAAACTTCTTCTAATGCAGATCTATAAATGTTCTGCAACTTATAGTCTTAGAGAATTGCCTGTGGCACTAAGTAAAGGTACTTGCTCTGGGTCCCACATCTAATAGATGTCCAAGGTGGGACTTGAAGACAGGTCTTGATTCAGAGGCCTGCTCTCTTTACATTATCATTTTCAACATGACTGCCTGTCGCTCTTCCCCAAGCATCTCCAGACAGAGTGGACTGCATTGTGCCCTAGAAGGCAAGGCACCAGATCCTTCTACCCATCCATCAGATGAGGGACTGTTTCCTAGCTCCTTCTCATGTCCACCAGCTGAAACAGGTCCTGGGAGACCTCAGGATGTGAGTGTGGGTTCTTGTTCATCCTTGTTTTCAAAGAGGACAAATGACATCATGGGGCAATGACTTGTGCATAAATTGGAATTAAGTGAGGAAGAATTGTACCATTGTCAGCCTTACTTCTGTCCTCCAGAGTCATTGAAGTTAAGTGGTAAGATAAAAGTCAGGACAACTGGTGAGAGCCCAGCATGCAGTGAATGACCTTGGCATTTTCAATTACTGACCAAGTGCTAAGTGCTCTACAATGCCTGTTTAATCTGTCTTCGTGGCCACTGGATCAAATAATTCTTATGTGTCCATTCTGCTAGATGAAGTCTTCATATGCTTGGGATGGACATCTCCCTAACTCACCAACAGGTTTGAAGCCCATTGGTTATCTTCAATTTGATTTAACCCATTTCTGGAGACGGCCACATCCAGGTAAAAATAATGGGCATGGGCAAGGTCCATGAGAACTCCTCCACTTCATCTCTACCTGCTGACTTTACTGGCTTCCTCTGAGTCTCAGCTAAAGTCTACACTCTACAGGAAGCCTTTCCCCATACTCATTTATTCCTATACCTAGATAGCTTGTTCAGCGTTTTTGCATGTTGTCTTCTCTATTAGACTGTGAGCACATTGAAAGTAAAGCATCTTTTACCTTTTTTGTACTTTACTTACCATGGTACCTTGTACATAGTAGGCACTTAATAAATGCTTATTGACTGATTGATATCAAATGGTGAGCTCATTGATAGTAAAAAGTATCTTTTACCTTTCTGTGTATCTCCTATACTTAGCATAATGCCTGGCACATCTTAAGTATTTAACCAATACCTTTTGACTGACTGAATTCTTCCAGGACTCCTATTCCTTCGACACCAGGTTCCCTTATAATGTTTTTTCCCAAAGTATATTCCTTTACAAATGAGAGAGGGGGTTGGAAGGAAAGGTGGACAAAAGGCAACTGCTCCCATATACCACCTGGACTCAAACACACCACTGGTGAGAAACTGGTGTCCTTCTAGCTACTACAATAGGAAGGAGACCCTTGGCCCAGATAGACCAGGAAGAGATCTGGGAAGAGTTCTGGAGGAAAAACTGTGCTTGCACGTTGTCTGTTTACAACCCCCACTACCTTCTGTTGTTGTTATTGGATCACATAGCAACCCACGTTGTTTTGCTCCCACCTCCCTGAACCGCTCTATGCTCCCTATCTGCCCTCAGTTGGTTATTGTCAGTCTGATAGAATTATCCTGGCCTTCTCCCTACTGCCTCCACCATCATTTTCCCTATTGTCTGCCAGGTCCGGCCCTGACCCTTCAGTATTTATAAATGCTGCTTTCCGCTGCATTATTGTGTGCTCCCTGGGCCCCCAGCTCCACGCGCTTCCTGACGGCAAGGGGAGGGGGAGAGCTACAGCAGCATGTGTCCAGCTCCCAACTTCCTCCATGTCCTGTTTACCAGGCCCTGGAAGCTCCTCTGGCCACTCCTCAAACACAATCCACCAGCTCTGATTTATCCCTCCATAGAAAGTAAGGGGAGAAATGAAATTTCAGCCACAAATTGCCTAACAATAGGGTTAGTTTAAGAGAAATAAGTGAGATGACCGTGTTTGGGCAGGAAGGGAAGGAGCTTGGTTGTAGAAGGAAGAACAAGGAAATCAGATGAGGGAATTCTCCAACACTTACAGTCTTAATTATAGGAGCTGAAAATGTTAAAGGATTGGCACAGTCAACTCCCAGAATGCTGGAATAAGATCAAAGCTGCTGGCCAGAAGAGTGGAGGATGACAAAAATACTCAATTTCTTCCCTTGCATTGCTTCACGGATGGAATTCCTGAGGATTCTTTGTCCCTGAGAGTTCTTTGTTTCATAGGGCTAGAAGCCCAAGGGCAGAACTCTTCTAGTAAAAGCAGCAGTTGTAGACAAGACTGTCCTTGCTAATCAACTTTCTGTGGATGGATGCTGAAAAGTCCTTTAGAAACATTCTGTATCTATAACCCTTGACCTCTCTTCCCCTTATTTTTCTGCTGGTTTCTTCTCTATTAATGAATCTGTCTTTTTATGGAATGATGCATTCATTAAATCAGGTGTGTGCTTTCCTACAGTATTCATATAACCACACACCCTTCAATTTGATGTGACAAAAGGTGACTATGAGACCTGACATCATCTTGCAATCCAATGTTTCCATTTCCACTAGTAAACATTTATTATTATTTTTTTTTGCTTTTTGGAGGGAGAAGGCAGGGCAGTTGGGGTTCAGTGACTTACCCAATGTCACACAGCTAGCAAGTGTGTTAAGTGTCTGAAGCTGGATTTGAACTCAGGTCCTCCTAAATCCTCGGCCAATGCTCTATTCACTGCACCACCTAGCTGCCCCCTTATTAAACTTTTATTAGGGGCCACACCATATGCTAAACCTGAGCCATTCAAGGATAAAGATGAATTAATCCTTGCCCTCAAAGAGCTTACCTTCTATGTGTTTTCTCAGCCCCACAAAAACAACATGTAACAACATTCATTTATTTATCATCTATTATTCTTTAAGTCAAAACTGAAGCTGGGAAGATCTGGCTTTAAATCCTACCTCTGACACATACTAGCCATGTGACACTGGGCTTTCCATTTTATTTATTTAACCTCCCCATGATCTAGGCAGTTCTTTAAGGCTTTAAATTGCAGAGAACATGAGGACCTATCTTAATAGAGGGAGTTTTCTCAAGGAATTCTCTACACCAATGAAATCACAGATCCAACCCCTAACTCTATCTTTATTATTCCAATAAATATATCATGTAATACTAGATATTACAGCTATGTCTCTTATGTTTATTAATCTGTTAGTTCCTAGAAGCAAGGAACATGACCTAATCTAAACTATGCATTGTCTGTAGAACCTTAATCTAGCACTTACCTCTGCACAGAGTAAGTGCTTAGTAATTATCTGTTGTATCATTTTAAGAAGGACCAAAGTACTTGAGCAAAAATTGACTTGTCCTTCAAGATATTCTTTAATTCTGTCTTCTAATATTTTAAGTATTAACTGTGGGTACAACTACTGTGCTTTGTCCTAGAAGAAACAGACAGTTTAAATTAGACAGTCTTTGTCTTCATGGAAGTCTGGTAGAAGAATAATACACCAGCAGAGACAGAAAGACAAAATGCTATGTTAGGTCACAGAAGTAATGTAGCTAACAGCCTAGGGAATGAGGGAAGCCTTTCCGAAGGGGATGGAATTGACTTAGCTTTAGAAAATTGGTAGGAATTTAGTACTGGTAGGAAGAAGGGATAGGAATGCATTTTAGGCATAGAGAAGAGTGTGAACAAGGGCAGAGGGGAGAGCACAAAGCTTTTCAAAGGACGGAATAGAGTTCAGTTTGACTGAAGCACAAAGTATATGAAGAAGAGGAATGTGAGAGAGGATTGGAGTTACCAAGTAATGCTAGAGTGTGAAGAGTATTAAATACCAAATAGAAGAGTTTGAACCGTACTTTCAGGCAGCAGGAGAGCTGCAAAATTTGTTTTTTTCATGTATAGATATAACATAACTAGGTCTACACCTAAGAAAAATTATTCTGGAAGACAGAGATGATTAATAACAGTGCTGGAAACCATACTGTATTAGAACAATTTGAAGGAATTTTCCATACTTAGCAGTTAAATGTCATGGTGAATAGAGCAGTAGGCCTGAAGTCAGGAAGACCTGAATTCAAATTTGACTTCAGATACTATGTGTCCAGGAAAGTCACATAACCTCTGTGCATCTCAGTTTCTTCATCTATAAAATGGGGATTATAATAGGACCTACCATCCAGGGTACTTGTGAAGAAAAACTGAGATTATATTTGTAAAGTTATTTACAAATTATATAAACGCTTATTATTATTTACTACTATTATTGCTGCTGCTTCTGCTAGTACTACTACTACTACTACTACTACTACTACTACTACTACTACTACTACTACTACTACTACTACTACTACTACTACTACTACTACTACTACTACTACTACTACTACTACTACTACTACTACTACTATAATTGACCTGGAAAAGAGAAGACTTGGGGGAGAAATGGAGCATGATAGCTATCTTCAAGTATCTGTAATACTGTTATGTGGCAGAGGGAACAGATTTCTGTTCATCCTCAGGGGCAGCTAGGTGGTGAAGTGGACAAAGCACCGACTCCTTTCCTGAGTTCAAATTCAGCCTCAGACACTTACTAGCTATATGACCTTGGGCAAAGCACTTAACCCTCTTTGCCTCAGTTTCCTCATCTATAAAATGAGTTGGAGAAGGAAATAGCAAACGACTCCAGTATCTCTGCAAAGACAACACCAAATGGGGCCCAAGGTCAACCCTAAAACAGCTAAACAACAACAAGCCCTTCCTCAGGGAGCAAAATGAGGAGCATATGGAGATATATGAAGGAAGATTCTGGCTCTATAGGGGTGGGGGTTGGGGAAGGATTCCTAAGAGTCAGAACCATGGGAAAGTGAAGAAGGCTCTCTGGAAGTTGTGAGTTTCCCATCATTACAGGTGTTTGAGGGGAAACTGGATGACCATTTGTCAGGAATTTTGTAACTGGGAATTCCTCCCAGTCATAAGCTGGAGCAGATACCCTCTGAGGTCCTTCACAGCCAAGTAGATGAGAATCTGATTTTGCTTGTGAAGCAATGTCTACTAAACACTTTGAACTCTTCTAAGAAGGGTGTATTGTTAAAGCCACCAAGTCCCAGCTGTTAGGGATGGACTTTCAAGGCCCAAACAGCTGGAATAAACTGCTTGTTAAAACAGGCACCCGCCCTGGCTGGCTTTTTCTGACGTTTGATCTCTCTCACTGCAGATCCTGTCAGGAACTGAGATTGTGGCTGCTCCAAGATGTTTATTATTTCAGACAGAGGGCTCGCCTTGAATCACATGGAAGGCTGAGGGAGACTGTGATTACAAACTCCCTCTGTGTCTCCTTCCATCTGAGACAAGCATCTCCAGGAGCTACAAAACTGAAAAGAAAATCAAATAAGCCCATTTGGGAATTTCTTCTCTTAAGTCAAGTTGGCATGAGAAACACCTATTTATTCATTCATGAAATAGGCGGTTTTCAAGTTCCTACTATGTGTCAGGCACTGGGTTAGATGATGGGGTACAAAAACAAAGCAATTACCATCCTCAAGAATTTACATCCTACAAATGGACACAGATAAGAGAAACTGGACCTATGATTTAAGTACTGTCGGGAGCTTCCTCTACCAAGACAGGTTGGATCTTTTGTGAAACTTCTATGCATTAGATCTCTTTGGAAGCAGTCTGGTGAAATAGATGTACCTTCTCAGAATAAAGCTTTGTTCCTATGGTCATAACTGAAGGAAATGCTAAATTTTAGTTAAAGGTTAGTAAGAGTAAAGATTTAAGTGTTCCCCATCCAACTTCACAGACTCCCTGAAATCTATCCATAAGAATCCACGTCTTAGAAAATTGTCTAGAGAGCACAGAAGTTAAGTGACTTGCCTAAGGTCACACACTCAGTATGGGTCAGAGATAGGATGTGAAGTCCAGACTTCCTGGCTCAAAGGTCAGCCATCTATCCCCTATAGTCACCCTGCCTCTCATATAGAGATAAGTCAAATCAAAATCTATATGAAGTAAATACAAAGTAATTTGGAAGGGAGAGGAGGGGTACTAACAACCGTTTCATAAAAAGTTATGATAAGGTCTGGCATTTATAGAGCACTTTAAAGTTTGTCAAGTACTTAATGACCTAATTTGACTTGACATGGCCTCATTTGCTCTCCACGGTGACCTTGGGAAGCAGGTGCTAGACATTGCTATCTCTGTTTTAGAGCTAACCTCAGGTAGGTTAGATGCCTTTTCCCAAGTCATACAGTTAATGAGTGTCATAAATGAGATTCAAACCCATGTCTCTCCTGGCTCCAAGTCTAGTACTTTGGCCATTGCAGTTCACTATAATTGAATTGAATCAATTGTATGGCTAGTTCACGGAGTGAAAAAAAAAACCCAGATTGGTAACTCTCTTTACAAACCTTGAACTATTTTTAGAGATTCTTACAGCTAGGTCTATGTCCCAGATAGTATGGTGTTTGATACAAAACAAGAATTTCTTTCTCTTTTGTTGTCTGAAATACCCTTTTCATAATTTGCTCTGGACATACAATGGGTATGACTGAGTTTCCTGTGAGCCTAGTATTGTTTCTGAACAAGTAATTCTGAAGCTCTCATTGCGTCAATTGGAGAGACTGAGTCCGTCAGCCATCTGCGTAAGATTCCCTCTGTCACCCCTGAGGCATATTCTGTTGGATTTAGCAAGAGCATGACTTCAGACACCTGCAATCAAACTGCTGTCTTTCCTCTACATCTAGCCGTTCTTTCCATCCTTCATCACTGAGTGCATCCACATTTCCTTTAGAGCCAAGCCAAGGGCATGATATTTGTTTGTCCCAAGCTACATCAAGCCCTTTTGCATCATCCTCCCTCTCCATCCCTCTCCACCCCTGCCCCTCATCCCAATGAGCATCCTGTCTTACTCATATGGCAGCACTGCTGTCCCGGGCTCCAGAGTTCCCAGATCGGCAGTGGGCCAGGGTCAGTGGGGCTGGTGACACAGTGAGTAATGCCTCGTCTGATCAGCAGGTCAAAGGGCTAGTACTCCTGAGACTGCCTTTCCTTAGATGAGAAGGTACAATGACTGGGATTGCCCCCTTGGAATCAGTTTACAGGAGCTGATAGGCGAGATAAAGCACACTTAAGAAATCTGGGCTTTGATTCTTTGCCAGGGAGGGGTAGGAGTTCGTCTAGAGTGTCTGAATCTCATTATTGCTGCTACCTTATGACTAGAGTTCATTATCATCATCGCCATCATCAAACAACATGGACAAAAATTGCCTAGAATGAGAAGGCATGCATAGGTTGCAATCTGAACTTCAGGCGAACTTAGGTGTTGGGTTAAATTATTCTAATTTTTGAGGCAATCTGAATACTTCTAAGTAATGCCCTCCCCAACCTGGGGTGGAGAAAGATAAGACTATAAATGTGTATAAATCTATGTATATAGGTAATATTCATTAAATGTTTATATGGAGATATGTGATTTGGTACTAAGATGACTGGAATCCAACATGGTAATCAAGAGCCTTCCTGACTGATTAAAAGCCTAGAGAGGCATCAAAGTACAAAGGAAAGAGCTACATATTTGGAGACAGAAAGCCTCAGTCCAAACACCATCTCTGTCACTTACTAGCTGTGCTCACTTGAGTAAGTCACTATCTCTTTATGAACTTCAGCTTCTTCATCTAAAAAAATATGAAGACTGAACTAGATGGCCTCGAAGGTCCCTTCTGGTTCTAAATCTATTATCTTTTGATTCTAACATGGACAAATTCAATCATTTCATAAAACAAAATTAGATAGGGGTGCAGGAGTGCAGTCCTGACAGGAGAAACATAGTCACAGGAGTCAAGACCCAGACAGGTAGTTTGTCTAAAAAGGAACCACACAGAAGATCCTCTATAGAAGCTTACAGTAAAGAACATTGTAGCACAAAAATAAAGAACAACTCTCTGTCTCTCTCTGTCTCTCTGTCTCTCTGTCTCTGTCTCTCTCTCTCTCTCTCTCACTCACTCTCTCTGTCTTTGTCTCTGTCTCTGTCTCTCTTATTAAAGTTATCCCAAACTGTACAGAACTTTCTAATAAAATGATGAGCTCTCTGTGATTGAGAGTGCTGGAGCCAATACAGGGTGAGTCCTTCTCAGGAAATGTTTAAGGCAGACACATCAAACATGTGATTTGTGTGACCTGCACCATTCCTGAGTATGTCCCAATGAGATTAAAAGTTAAGTGGAAAATAGCTGACAAAATATTTTTTAAATAACACAGTAAAATATAGATAATACTACACTGTACATCTAAGTTAATATGTGGCCCACAGGGATCTTTATGTATGTCTTAGTAGCCCCCATTTCTATTTGAATTTGATGCCATTGCTTTAGAGGGTATTCCTACACGGGTGTTATTGTTGTTGTTGTTGTCGTTGTGGTTGTTTGTCCTTTGTTTTCAAAGAGGACCATGGCATCAGGGAGATGATGCCATGACATGCAAATTAATTGGATTTAAGTGAGGTCGGGCTGTGCAAAATCACGAGCCTCACTATCTCCTCCAGAGTCATCTGGGTCCAGTGGCGAGATATAAATCAGGACAACTATTGGAGATAGCCCTGAATACTAGGAGACCTGGCCCTTTTAAGCTATTCCCTCTGTCCACATAGGGTATCATACATGGGAGTAGGAAACTGAGCAAGAAGATATCAAAGATCCCTTCCTACCTTATGATTCTTTACAGAGACCATCAGTGTAAATCTAGAAGACAATAAATGTTATCAAATTCTATGTGAAGATTAGGGGTAAAAAAAGAAAATCTAAGGAACAATGTTCCTTACTGGGAATCAAGAACTCTGAATTCTCCACTCAGTTAAATGAATAGGTGCTGTATGAACCTTGGGAAGTCATTTCGCTTTAGGGACTATTCATTTCTCCAAATGGAATTCTGGAGAATTAACCTCCATCACTAAATTCAAAGTGATCACATGGGAAAAGCTGTACAAAGCTTTTAATCTATTTGTTCTCTATATTTTTGTGGATACTAAGGCAGGACTTGGGTAGTCAACTTATTATTTCTCATTCATTTTACATTTCTGGAGATGGTTTTTATATCACTCTTCATGTCATTCTAGGTACTAAGGTATACCCTTACTTACACCCACCTTATTTTTTTTCCTTTATACTTTATATCACATGCAGATGAGACCACTATTTGTAGCCACCCAGCCTCAGTCAAAAAACTATTAGTGTTAAAAAGTGAGACTTTTGAAGAGAAGCTTATGTGCAGTTTGGCTGTACAGTTTCCAAATTACAATATAACCAAATCGTCCCCTTCTACTCATTTATGGACCTGATTAATTGTTTATGTCCCAAGATAGATATATTTTGGACTCATTCAATGAGGCACCACGTCAGTTGTGAGTCATGATCTTGGCAATGTATATTATTCATCTGTTTTGTTTTTCTCTAATGGGAACTTAGGCACATTTGTTTTGAATGCCAAAGACAGCAGGGGAGAAACCTTGTGAAGGTCTAATGCAGTCAGCACAAAGTCACCATGCCATAAACAGGGAATCACTCTTCCATTTTTACTCCATATAAGACATTCTCCATAACATTCACAAATGTAGATGAGCGCATACATGTCTCCCTGTTTTGTTCCTCTTGGGAGCAGTGGATAGAATGCTAGACTTGAAGTCAGGAAAGCCTATGATGGAGTCTCTCCTAAGACACTAGTTGTGTGACTTTGAGCAGATCATCAAATTCTCTGAGCCTCAGTCTCTTCATTAAAAACAAATGGATTGACATTGGTGACCACTCAAGAACCATTTCAACTCAAATCTGTAATCTTATGATCCTCCCTTTGGAGCAATGTCTAAGATAGTTGAACAAAGTTATCCACAAAATTATCTTCCTAGTTAAATTCCTCATAGAGTAGAGTATAATTTTAAAATGTCAGTGAAATATACCTTGAGGAGACCCTTATCAATGATATTCTTGATACATGTGTAAACCATTCTCATAAATATTTCATGGAAAGGATTAAGAATAGTTGTTAATGACTTCCTGATTGACCTTTTTGCAAGTTGTGGGTGAAGGGAGGAGGAAGGAGACTTACAACTTTTCTAAGTTATCTTGAAAATTGATCCCTGAGGGCCATTGAAATTGGGTTACATTCAGCATGCATTTCCTCTGTATAAGTTTGATCCAGTTGAGGCATTTTTTTTCTGATTTCATTCTCTTCATAAGTGCCAGTATACTTCCTCAACTAGTACACATGGTGTTGAGTTGGTAGAGTAAGAATGTGGTGACCTTAGTACCATCAGTAATGAGAACATATCACTGCAAAAATTTCAACAGAGATCAAGGGATATGGACAGAAAGTTCTTAATATAAGAAATCTCAGTTATCAACAACCATGTGAAAAATTATCCTGATAACTAATAATAAGAGAGCTACAAATGAAAACAGCATCGTTTTACTCCCATCAGATCAGCAAAGATGACAATGACACTTGTTGGTCAGACTTTGGGGAACCAGGTATACTGAGAAATGATTGATGGAGCTATGTATTAGCATTTCCATTCTGTAAAGTGATTTGGAACTAAGCCCAAAATAATCCTAAGATGTGGATACCCTTTGACCCAGTGGTACCACTACTTCTAGGTCTATGCCCCCAAGAAGACCAAAGAAAGAGAGAAAAGGACTCATATGCACAAAAATATTTATAGCAACTCTGTTATTAAAAAATAAAAAATCTAGAAACAAAGAGGATATCTATTATTTGAGAAAAGGGTAATAGTACATGAATGTAACAGAACTCTGCTGTGAAAAAAATAACAATGGAAAGGATGATTTCAGATTTGTATCAACTGATACAAAGAAAATGAACAGAAACAGAACAAATTCATATAATAATACTAATATGATTAGAAAGAAAGGCAACTTTGAAAGAATTAAGAGCTCTAGTGATTGTCTTCATCAACAATGATTCCAGAGGACCAACAATGATGCCTACCTCCAGACAGATGGAAGTGAAGATGAGATGAACTTTTCCAGACATGGTCAGTGGGGGAATTCATTTTAACAAGTTGTTTGTTTTCTCTTTTAAATGGGAATGATGAAGTAGGATTATTTTATTAATAAAGTTAGCAAAAGAAAAAAGAAAAAAGAGAATAATTGAAACATTTTTAATATAAAAAAGAAAATAGAGAGAAAACCAGAAAGAAAGAGACAAAAAGGACGGCTTTCAGAGTATATGTAGAATTTAGTATATGTTTAAAAGGAAAAGTCCACTCTAATAAGAGATTACAGTTTCATATGCAATTCTCTTTTTCTGTTTAACTCATTTTATTTTATACTTACTAGAGTCAGCTAAGTAGTGCAGTGGATAGAGTGCTAGGCCTGGAATCAGGAGGACCTGACTTTGAATCTAGCCTCATACTTACTAGCTGTGTGACCCTGGGCAAGTCACTTAACCCCATTTTTTTTTTCAGTTTCCTCATCTATAAAATAAACTGAAGGAGGAAATGGCAAACCACTCCAGTAACTCAGCCACGAAAACCCCAAATGGGGTCACAAAGAGTCAAACACAACTGTATGACTAAACAATAAAAACAAATTAAATATAACTTTTAACAGAAATCCCAATAGATCCATTCTGTTAAACTTATTTTTGTTCACCCTCTTTCATCTGAAAATGCATTTGACTTAGCTGTGTCTCATACCAAGCTTTCTTCATCTTTTTTCCTCTCAACAAATTATAGATGTTTTATGAGGAGGCATTATTCATATCTGTAAAGTTTTTCCAAAGAGTTTGCTCTATAAACCAGTGTTGCTCCCTGTTGCCCTTTCTCTCTGTTTGACAAAACAATAAAGTTAGTTGGTTGTAGTATATTCCATTTTTTTGGCCTCCTCTACCATCTACTCTTTTGAATTGGTTGACCTTGTCTAAGAAATACTGTTAGTGTCGTTAGCTTTATTTTCTGTCAATTTCCAATATTGAAATATTGTTTAGATATTTTATACAAGTTAATTTAGAAAAACTGCATTTGCATTCAGAATCTGTTTTTCATCTTTATCCTATCATATTTCATCCTTAAACATTTTAACAAATATAACTGAATGCATAATAAAAATGTACATTAGTCCCTTCAAAGTAATTCTTTGGGGAGGCCATTCACTATTTCTAAGGTGTTGTCATTATTCAAAACTTTCTCTTTTGGAGCATTCTTTTAAATATCCTTGTATCAAGTCTTCCACTCTTTAAACTGGTCTTGAATGCTGGAAAGTCAAAAGATGTTTGGAGCCACATCTAGTAAATATAGTAGGTAGCAGATCTGAGTAACTTCCCTTGCTAGAGAATAAGTCATTTCAGATGAACAACTAAATCTTATTTATCTTTATACTTTCTCTTTTGCATAGTAGAACCTTGCAAATATCACAAGTGATTAATAGATATCTATTAACTGAAAGTTTTTGTTTATATATGTGTGTGTGTTATCATGTAATAAAACGATGAGATCAGCTTTCTTGTGTGGTTCCTCAACTGATTCTCAAGGAGTCTTTTTTCTTTTTTTTTTTAAGTTTATTGATACTTTTTTATGTCAAAGTGATTTCCCAATATACCCTCAACCTCATTACACCCTCTACTAACAACAGAAAACCATTACCCAAAATTAACAAAAGAACTAAGTCTGACAATATTATGGACTCCCCACTTCACTACTGATTGGAAACAACTATGTTCCATCCCCTGTCCTTTTGAATCAAGAATTAGTCAGAGTTCAGCTCCTTTTTAGAGTAATTTCCATTTATATTATTGTGGTCTTTGTGAATATCATTCTCTTTATTTAGCTCTGCATCAGTTTAAGTGTCTTTCGATAATTTCAATAATTCTCTCAATTCCTTTTATCTATTTCTTATGGTAGAATAATGTCTCATCATATTTTTTGTTCAGGTACTCTCCAGTCATTAGTCATCCCCTTTGTTGCTGAATTTTTTATTTTTTTTACCCCCAGGATTAAAAATGTTGTTTCAAATATTTTCTTACATATAAGACTCTTCTTTCTGTCCTTGACTTTCTGGGAATTTGAACACTGGGTCAAAGGGTATCAACACCTAAGTGACTTTCTGAAAGCAGTTCCATCAGAGGCTGTAGTAGGCTCATAGGATCCTAAGGCTGGAAGGAACCTCATGAACTGACCACATCAGTTCACAGGTGAGGAAGCTATGGCCTGGGAAGACTGAGTAATTTGCCCAAGGTAGTATGTGTAGTAAGTCAGAATAAAGGGAATATAATTAGAAAAATTATACAGCCTCCCACAGTGAATTTTCTGAAGAATTAAAGTCATTATTATTACTGTATATCCTAGCTGGGAAAAAGTTTGAATGCATACTTTAGACATCTGTGAGAATTTGTAAGAACGCTGGCTAAAATGTGTTGCTGTTATTATTGTTGTTGTTTGTCCTTCATTCTTGAAGAAGAGAGGGAGGTGATGCTATGACATGCAAAAGAATTGGAATTAAGTGAGTGAGGGCTGTGCAGTCACCAGCCTCACTTCCTCCTCCAGAACCACCGTTGTCTTAGTCAAGGTACTACCTTTCCCAGAGAAAAAGCCTAGTACGAGTCACTTTCCTGTTGACCTTAGGAAAATGTGGAACTCATTCTCTATCTGCTAGCCCTCTCGGAATTCTGTGATCAGGCAGCTGACTATATAAAAATATGTCTTCCACATAGCATTTAAATTTTGTGATCCTCTTTTAATCACCAACTGAGTCTCCACCAGAGGGGCAGCATCTTTGGTATCTTGGTTTGTTTTTGCTTTCAAAAATCGAAAGAGATTTCCGCAAGCCCAGTGTGGAATGTGAGACTGGAAAGAGAACACCAGAAAAGAAACAAAACTTCATAAATGCAGAATGGAGGAAGGAAATAAAGAGAGGCCAAATGCATTCAGCTCCTCTGATTTTAACATAACCCGTCTTCCCACCCTGTGGAACCCAGAGACTGGAGGTTTTCCAACCAAGGATCAATTGGCTTATTTCAATTTCAAAGAAAACCAAACTGCCAGGAGATGTCCTCGGCTTTGGAGCAATGGTGAAATAGCCAGTTCCCTTGTTTAGCTGCAAATTGTTTAAAAACGCAAATATAACAAGTCTCAGTGGTGGCTCCCCAGACACAGATTATTGAATTTCCAACTGCTTAGATTCCTTTACCCTGTAAACCTGTCCTCAATGGACAGAGAATGGATCTGAGGTCAAGAAGATTTAAGTTCACATTCTGCTTCCGAGACACACTGTGTGGCCTCAGACAAATCATGCTATTTCTCTGTGCCCCCAAACAATTCGCCAAGACTGCAAGTTTCAGCATTGGTGACAATCTGCAGTGACTGAAAAAGCTTCCCAATCTGGAAACTCTCTACACCAATGAAATCAGAGGTAATGACCCCTACCTCCTCTTTAAAAAAAGAAAAAGAAAGTCATTCTAACTCCCCTTTCTCGCCTGTTTAGGTAATTATATGCCCTTCAACCACAAATAAGAATAAAATGTCTCTCCTTTGTTTCTCCTACTCCAAGGAAAGCAAAAGGAAAAAAAAATACTATCTCTCTCCCTTCTTCATAGAAGAACATTCCGAAAATCTCTTCTAAAGGTTTGTGTATATTGGATTTTACGGAATTAATAAACATTTATTAAGCTCTTATTATATTACTAGTAACTTGGTTCCTTCCTATCTTGCTATCTTCTTATTCATTAAATACATGTGTGCATGTACATACACACACAACATATATACACATACGCATGTATGCCTGTGTGTATATATGCATACACACACATTCCATCATCTAGTAATCATTAAGCTTCTCTTCTGTTTCTTAAACTAGACACTTCATCTCTAAACTCCAGGCATTTTCACTGGCTCTTCCCAGTGCCTCTCCCTCTTTATTTCCACCTCTTGGCTTCCTTCAAGTCTCAGCTAAAATCCAACCTTTTTCAGAGAGCTTTTCCCAATCTCTGGTAAGGCCTTCCCTCTATTAATTATCTCCAATTTTGGAAGACAGATGATAGGTAAAATAGATACTGAATATATACATATATATGTGTGTGTGTATTTGTGTGTATGTATATATATAAACAAGGCATATACATATGTGTGTATATGCCTTGTTTGAACATAGTTCTTTTCATGTTGTCTCCCCATTTTTTCACCTTCCTTTGTATCCCCAGAGCTTAGAAACTTGCAGCCCGGAACATAGTTGGTGTTTAATAAATGCTTATCTCTCTGACTGACTTAATAAATGCTTGTTCCTGACTGACTCCCTTTACCGTGTAGATCAGGACCTGCTCTAGAATTTACAGACTTTTAGAGTAGGGGGTGGGGTTGGGGGGGTGGGGTGTTGTGGGGAGGGAGGGAAGGAAGCAATTATTTATTAAGCCCCTACTGTGTGCTAGACACTGTGCTAAGCATTTTACAAACATCATCTCATTTATTCCTTACAACTACCCTGGAAGGTAGATCAAATCATTTCCTCTCCTCTATAATTGAGAAAACTAAGATAAATAGGCATTAAGTAATTGTCTAAGGACACACAGGCAGTAAGTATATGAGGGCAGATTTAAATTCAGATCTTCCTGACTGTGCCACCTAGATGCATCTAAGAGAGGCACTGAAAGTTTAGTTAGTTTATTCAGTAAGTCACACAATCAATATAGGTCAGGGGCAAGGTTTGAACCCACCTTTTGCTCAAGCTATTCTTAAAGGTTTATCATTGTTCAGATGATCAATGTCCAAGTAAGACCTGGGCTGATAAAACATGGCCTAAACACAGGAAAATGGTTCAATCTGAAAGAAAACATAAGAGCAAACTCTGGGTACAGCAAGGGGTTAATGAGCAGATATTGAAACCAAGAAGGTGAACCCTAGATTTTGTCTATGCTAGAGATCTCTGGGAAATAGAATTACTGGTCTTCACTAAGTGCATGGAGTTCTTATCTACCAGGCCTCAGATTCTTAAGTGTCAAGGTGCCAGGAAGTGAAACATATTCAGGGCCCTCCCCAAGGAAAGCCAAAGTTGGTCTAGTTTTCCTGCAGATGAGAATTAAAAAACAAAACAAAACCTGCCTCCAAAATCATGCCGGTAATCATACAACAAGGGTGGAGTATTCCCTTAGCCAGCCCCAGGAAGTCCTCTATTCAAAGCTATTCATTAGATCAGGGCTGTACAAATAATTAGTTTTGCCTGAATTCATAACCTTCTTAAGCTGGGAGCTGATGGGCCCAGGTGGGACTACCAGGCCGAGAGCAAAGGGAGCAGTCCGGTCATTACTATAGAAACATGAAGGCTTTATTTATTTTATTTAAAAAGCACAGAACAGCTGAACCACTGTCCAGCAGACAATGGGATGGCGTCATTGACAAGCCATCTGGGTGAATAAAGGGTGGCCCCAAGTGACTGGTAAAACCCAACGTGCTTTTTTCTCAGCTGCAAATCCAGATAGACTACTTGGAGAGGAACCACACAGCAAGATGCTTATAAGTCCAGAGCTCAGCTGGGGTTTGGGGGTGGATACATCACTGACACAGCGAGACCCTCAGCAGATGTTTCCTGGGCTGAGCAGGTCACTGTCACCTAAGGAAGGTTAAGGCCCTAGCATTTGGCAGAGGAGAAGGAGGAGAGAGGGCAGGTAGTTAGAACCATAGGCCTTACTAACTTTCCCTGAAAAATATACCAGGATCTGAAACAAAGAAAAAGTTTCCAAAAGATTCTAAAAATCAAAAATAAAAAGTTAATTGAATGAAGATTGAATTTAACAGGCTTTCATTATGCACCTGCTATGTTCTAGGTACAAAGAACCTACAAGGTACTTCGGAAGTTTGGAAACTGCATTTTTAAAATGGCTGATTTTCATCATAATATTTTTAAATAGAAAAAATAATGATCTTAATGACGATCATTTAAAATGCTAATAATATCTATAATATATTAGATAATTATATATTATATATAATATATTATATCATATATAATATATTATATAATGATACATATTATATAATACACATACACATACACATGCATATACAGATACAGATACAGACATATACATAGCATGCCAGGCACTGTATTAAGCACTTTAAAAGTATCTTGTTTTGTCATTCCAACAACCCTGGGAAGTCAGGGTTTTTATTATTCTGATTTTACAGATGGGGAACTGAGGCAAACAGAGAATATTGCCCAAGGTCGCACAGTTAGTCTTTGAGGACATGTTTGAACTCAGGTCTCCCTAACTCTAGGACAGAACTCAATCTATTTGCCCTATGAATAAACTATTAGTATTTTTTTTTCTTTATGCTTTGCAGAATCATAGATTTGGAGCTAGAAGGAAACAGAGAAAATACAGTTCAACCCTTTCACTGAACATATGAGGAAATTGGACTCCCTAAGATGGAGAGCAACTTGCCAACATCACATGGGTAGCAAATGTCAGAGGAAGCATCTGAGCCCAGGTTCTTGATCCCTATATAGAGTGCTGTCTACACTGCCTGTTAACCCATCTTTCAAACTTCACCTCAAGCCCCACTACTTCTGTGAAGTTTTCTCTAATTATTGAGAACCATCTTGGAGGTACTGTCTCTTCTCCAAATTCCTATAGCATTTAGAGTCTATAGCCCATCCTGAGATTAAATTTTAATATTGTTATTTAACTACCTTCTGTGTGTGTGTCTGTCCAATCTCATGAGCTAAATTATAAACTCCAGGGCAAGAAGGAGCAAAAGTCTTAAATTTTTCTCTTTACACTGGTATTCTCCCAAATTCAACAGAGTAAATGTTCAATAGATAGTTATTGAATTAAATTGAAGAAAATGTCAAAACACTAAATTAAATCCTGAAAATGTAGTATAGTATCAAGAGTCCTGGTTTTGGGGTCAGATGGCCTCATTTTGAATCATGTCACCAGTTACTGTGTGACCTACAACACACCACTACTACTTTTGAGTTTCTCTTTCCCCTAACAAGCATGGCAAGGTGGATAGAATACTGGTGTTCTGGTAAATGTTTAACAACTGACTTTCTTGGGGGGGGGGAGAGAAATGTATTCATGACACACTTTTAATTCAAACTATTTACATTTTTTCATCAGTTTGTTAATTCTAGATAATGAACAGAATAAGTCAAACCCTGAGTTGTAGCCTTTGCCAATTTTTGAGAGCTAAATGTTTACCCAAGGCAATTCAGTGGCACAGTGGGTAGATTCCTGAGCCTGGAGTCAGGAAGACCTGAGTTCAAATCTGACCTGAGACATTAAATAGCTGTGTGACCCTGGGGAAGTCACTTAACCTTGTTTGCTTTAGTTTCCTCATCTGTAAAATGAGCTAGAAAAGGAAGCTCCAATATCTTTGCCAAGAAAACTCCACAAATAGGATCACAGAGAGTCATACAAGCCTGAAAACAACTACATAAGAACAACAAATGCTCACACTGAAAATTTAACAATTGGCTCTCAAGGGCCAGTAAGGAGCTGACTCCACATGGCTTAAAGGTAGGAAACCTGGATGTAAAAGCTGCCCTCGGGTACTCCCTAGCTGTGGGAACCTAAGTAAGTCATTAGACCTCTGCTTGCCTCAGTTTCTTCATCTGTAAAATGAGGGGTTGGGCTTGACAGCCTTCCAAACCTAAATCAATAATCCCTTGTAAAATAAAGGAAATAATACTTATACTGCCTATATCCTGGTATTGTTGTAAAGAAAACCTATTAAGCACTATATAGAAATATAAGTTGGGGAGGTTTTCATTGCCAACATCTCTTCATAAAGATAAAGTCCTATCATTCATTTCTTTTCTCACTGCCTCACTAAACAAACATTTATTGTCTTCCGACAACATGTAAGATACTGCACTGGAAACTGTGAGGGGGTGGCAATAATCATAATACATACTCCCTGTCCTCGAGCAGTTTGCAAGGAAATGAGGATAATGACATTGTACTGAAATTCATCACCACCCAACTTGACCACAGAAATGATAACAGGACCCCAGAGAAAATATACCCAGAAAATAGAACGGGACCCCTGTCTCTTTTCATTGGTAAGTAACATCAAGGAAAACTTTATGGAAGAGGCAGCATTCCAGCTGGCCCTTGAAGAATGGGTGGAATTTTAACAGACAGAGACTAAAGCAAAAAGATATTAAAGAGATAAAAAAAATAAACAAAAATAGGTAAGTATGGGCTGTATGTGAATACTAGCACACTGGTATAAAATAAAGTTAGAAAAGAAAAAGTAGGATGGGGGCAGATCAAGTCAAGTATTAGGATAAGGACCCTGTGTTTAGAAGGAGAGTAACAGGAGCAGTGGTGAGCTACTTAAACCAGATTAGCTTGAGAGTAGCCACAGAGAAATCATTTAAGAGGCTGTGTGACCCACAATGAAGTCATCAAGGTCTGGACTAGACAGTGGTGACAGTAGGAATGGGTAGGAAGGAATGGATGAGAGAGACATTATGGAGGGAATTTCAGCAGGGGCCGGGTCACATTAAAACTGTGCGGTTTCCCAAACGCCTGAGAACAATACTCTGAATACAGAAGCTGTTTAATTGGAATGAGTTGTTGAATGTCTTTGTGACAGATTGGACTCGCAGGATGAAAGTGAGGGAGAAGGAAGTGATTTACTCCACCCCCACTCCTACCTGACCATTCCACAAAGTTAACAGCCTTGACAACTGGGAGAACAGTGATGCCATTTCTAGAAACAGAGAAATCATATGATGAAAGGCATAAAATGGAAGTAATCTTTAAGGTCACCCACTAATTTTATAAACCAGGGCACTAAGATCCAGGGGAGCTGTGATATTCCCAAGGCCATTCAGTTAGTGAGTGACTGAGTCTTATTTAAACAGAATACAATAATATTTACACTACTTTTACCATGCTTCTCCAGTCTTACAGGATTGGTTATGGAGCTAAGTTTTGAACATATTGAATTTGAGGAATCAGCAGAGTATTCGGATGGTATCTACCAGGCATTTAGGAATAAAGAACTAAATCCAGAGAGAAATATTTTGGGCTGGATCTAAAAATTAAAGATTCCATTTCATAGAGATACTAGTTTAAAGCCATGAGAACTTAAGGAGAGGAAATAGAGAGTCTAACACATCGGATCTCTTACTACAGTATTGTTGCTAAAAATCCTGGGTGCTTTAAAGAGAAGTAATTAATATGAAATCCCTGAAGTCAAACAAAGCTTTTTATTCTTTTCTACATGACATAATCAATGATGTGCTAGATCAAGGTGCTTTTGACCAGACAAGTTCTAAGTGAATAGAGTGAAATTCTCCCCCCCCCCATTCTAGGAGCTCAAATGTTCAGTTCAAATGTCCTCTGGGAAGAGGAAAGAAATCATAAACTCAAATGCACTAGACCAAGGTAGGAGGAGATGGTTGCATTTTTCAACACTATGCATCAAGACACCTTTAAATGACTAACTTTTCATGCCCTTTAAAATACTGTAGCATTCTTTCTCTGCCCCAATTTTCTCATATGTTAACAATACAAAAATAGGGTGTCTCTTCCCACACCAAAAGGAATAATGAGTTGTTTTCTGCCCAAATGGCATTATTAGAAGACTTTATTATTCTGAGATCTGTTCCTCTTATCTCAAGGACCGTTTCTAAGAACTGGTTGACCTGGTTTATAGATAAACAAGGTGAATACTGAATTTAGGACCCCTATCCCCAAAGTGGTAAGTGGTATTTCTATATGTCCCCCTAAAATATGTGTGTGTGTGCATACGCATACAGTAAATGGAATTTCCATTTTTATTTCTTTTCAGGTCACTGTTCTAAGAAAGATTTGGGGCAACACTGAAGAAATGCAGTGGTTTCTGTCTCTCGTGGTTCTGGGGAGATAAAGGGATGGTTGCACAGATAAATAAACAGGCAAACAGTGTAACCACAGGTACTTGACTTTGATGCTTCTCTTCAAAAAATTTCCATTTGATACTCATTGCTTATTGCTTTCGTTTGTCTCTTGCTAGTCCCCTGCATTCTCACCCAGTACACAGATCGAATTGTTTTACAGATTCAATAGCACTCATTTCACCATTCTTTCATGTCTTTTCTCTTTCTGTTGTATCTTCACATTTCTTGTTTCCCTGGGTAAGTGAAGAATAAAACAGAATGAAATATTCTGCTCCCAGTCCCATCTTGAAGGATTAGTGATGGAAGTGACAGCAATGCTGGCTGCTTAGCACCTGAAAGATACACGTGATTTGATATTGTAGGCCCTTATTTTGCAGTAGTGAAAATGAAGGCCAAAACAGATAATAATGACCTTGACCGAAGTGGCCTTCCAAACCTGGGCCATAACTCCTGTTGCCTCTAGGAAAACAGTAAGGGGAGATGATCAATAAAACTCTCTTCTTTTCATGCTCAACTTCAATCAGTCATGTTTCTCATCTATTTTGGTGCATCATGAATCAAAGGGTGTGAAGAATTTGGAGCTGAGTCACAGATGAACAACTAAATATGAGTATAGGGCCAGGGGAAAAGGTTCGAGCAGAATTGGGGTGACTGGGTCTGGAGAAAAGAATATGGGCAGGACAAACCCAATGATCCTCCTCATATTTGTGGCACATGAAGCCAGTAAATCAGCATCTTCACAGAGGAAATTGCCAAAGGATGTCCTGTGAGCATCTCAAACTCAACAGGTCTGAGACAGAGTTCATTATCTGTTCCACTCCCAAACCATCCCTTTTACCACACTTCCATAATTTTATCAATGGCACCCTGTCCTTTCAGACAGCTAGCTTCAAAAGCTATGAGTTATTATGCCTCCTCATTCTCCCTCCCTTCTGCTCTCATAGGCATGCATAACCTTGGGGTAGATATTCTGACTCTTAATGTGAAAACATTTCCATTGGGGCTTCCCCTTCCTCACAGTACAAAGACCAATGGGAATGTTCCCCCATATTGAGCAATATGCCCAGCTTACCTGCTGTGTACACCCATGCTCTTTATCCAATCAGTTGCCAAGTCTTATCAGTTCTACCCTGACAACACTTCTTGAATCAATATTGTGTCTTGCAACAGTCTCCTTGGTTTTATATGACTCCAGTCTCTCCCCAGGCAACTGCCAACTTTATAAGCATCTATCTGACCACGCAAATGCCCTGCTCAGACCCTTCAGTGGTTACCTTTTGTCTCTCTGATATACTGAAATGCTCTTTGGCATTTAAAGTCCGGCACACTCTGATGCTAATCTCTCTCTCTCTCTCTCTCTCTCTCTCTCTCTCTCTCTCTCTCTCTCTTTCTCTCTCAGTCTCTCTCTCTCCCTCCCTCCCTCACTCTCTGTCTCCCTCTCTCTCTGTCTCTCTCTCTCTCTGTCTCTCTCTATCTCTCTCTCTTAGTCTCTCTCTGTGTCTCTCTTTCTCTTTTCCTCCGTCTCTGTCTCTCTCTCAGTCTCTCTCTCTCTTTCTCTGTCTCTCTTTCTCTGTCTCTCTTTCTCTCTCTCTTCCTCCCTCTCTGTCTCTCTCTGTCTCTCTCTGTGTCTGTCTCTCTCTATCTCTCTCTCTTAGTCTCTCTCTCTGTGTCTCTCTGTCTCTCTTTCTCTCTTCCTCCCTCTCTGTCTCTCTCTCTCTTTCTCTCTCTCTTCCTCCCTCTCTGTCTCTGTCTGCCTCTGTCTGTCTCTGTCTCTCTCCCTCTCTCTTTCTCTGTCTCTCTGTCTCTCTTTCTCTCTTCTTCCCTCTCTGTCTCTCTCTCAGTCTCTCTCTCTGTCTCTTTCCCTCCCTCCCTCTCTGTGTCTCTCTGTCTCTGTCTCTCTGTCTCTCTGTCTCTCTCTCTCTCTCCCTCCCCCCCAGCACAACCTCCACATTCCACTGCTTTTTCCTGTGAATGTCATTTGATTTCCTACCTGTGACCCTTTACATTGACTCTCCCTCATGCTTGGGATGTTCTTTTTTTTTTCCTTAACTCCACCTTTTGGAATTCTAACTCCATTCCAAAAGGAACCCAAAAGCTACACCCCCCCCCCCGTGTAAGATCTTTACTGATCCAAACACTTCTAAGTGTTCTTCCTCCACCAAACTTACTTTGCGTCTATTTGGGACATGTATTATCTGTGAGCATGTTGTTTTCCAGAGCACCTCCTCCTGAACTCTTCTGAGGTGTAGTGAATAGAGCACTGGGTTGAGTTAGGAAGACATGAGTTCAAACTTGACCTCAGGTGCTTACTATCTGTATGACCCTGGGTAGGTCACTTAACCTTTGTTCCCTAAAATGAGAATTGTAATAGCACCTACCTCCCAGGTTTCTGTGAGTATCAAATGAGAGAATATTTGTAAAATCACTTAACACAGTGTCTGGAACATAGCAGGTAATATATAAAGGCTTATTCCCTTTGCTTCACCTTTTTCTCTCCTCCAATTCCAACAAATAGGCAGAGCACCCAAAGATTTATAGATACTTCTCACCTCAGGATTCTAGGGGTAACTCTGAGAACTAAGACTCATCATATGCACTCATCCATTGTACTTCCCAATATAAATGAACCAACTAATGTCACAAATATCAATAGACCAGTTGGTATCAATTAGCAAAGGAGTAAATTACTGAGAAAGGATAGAAAGAATAGGAATTACCAAAAAAAAAAAAAAGTCCCCCAAACTGGTAGGTACACTGTCCTCTCTGCATGTACTCTGGCCATGTAGACTCTTCCCCTCCCACCACCCATTTCTTCTCTGAGTAGGGACATACTTCTTATACCTGAGAGTCCTCTAGGCCCTTCTCAGGGTCCCCATCAAGCTCACTTCTGGGTTGGCATAGCTGATGGATGAATTCTTTGCTCCTTTCCTTAGCTGTTTTGGCTATCGAGCTGATTCAACCTTGGGCTAAGTCAAGCAGGTCACTTCTCAGGGCTTTGCTGGCTCCTGGCCAGTCTCTACTACTGTTGCCCTTGGCTTTAGCCCTCTGGCAATAAGTAAGATCTCAGGTGACTCTGAAAGATTTCCCAGTCTCAGAGGTCACTGGGGTTCATCAATCTCAGAATACTTATTCAGCTATGAAGAGGAAAAAATAAATTCAAAGAAGCCAAAAGAAACAGGGATGCCACAGATTCATGAACACACATTGGCCAGGTAAGAAATAGACCAGTCCATACTTCCCCCACCCTGAGAAATACAGCCCGCAGAGTATCTGAGAGGGGAGTTATCATCATTCTCTTAAGTCACATGTAGCATATTCAACTTTGGTTCAGCAACCAAATAAAAGGCTTTTTTTGTCACTATGCAGTAAACTGACAGGAAATAGTCAGAGGGTATCTTTGCAGGCTCTGCAATGGGGGGGGGGGGGGGGGGGGGGGG
>CM053596.1:134201736-134225790 GCA_028646575.1 Pseudocheirus occidentalis | reverse complement strand
ATCTATGGCTTGTAGGCAATCTTCATGTTTCTTGGAAGCATTTGGTGTGGGAGTTCTGACTGTGTTGTCTTCCTCCCGTTCCATGCTTTGATCCTTTTTGTCCCCAAAAGAGGATTCTAGAGTTTTATTGCTGTTCTTATTTTGCTTCTTTTTCCTGCTCATATTGGCCAGTCAATTAGTTGCTTGAATTTTTTTAGATCTGTGGAACTCTGCTTCCAGGGGAGAAAGCTCCATCCCAAATCACTGAGGTTTTCACAGCTGCCAGAGCTATTAGGGGGGTGCTGCAGCCCCCATCAGATTTGGTTCACTGAAAGCGTACCCCAGGACCACCACCCAAGACCACAATCCAAATCCAGGCCACTCAACTCAAGAGCGCTTGGCCTCAGATCAGTCGCCTTGGCCCCCCTGCAATCTGCAGGCCAGTAGCTCTGAAGCAGCCAAATGGAGGTGGTTGCCACTTGCAGCCATTTCTGCCACTACTGCTGCTTCCACTGCTTCCTTGCCGTTGGGGCAGTTTGGCCAGACTGCTTTTGTCTCCCAAATTTAGCTGAATTCCACTGAGTTTTCTCAGCCTTATTTCTCCTGGCTTGATAGATCTGGAAACTGCCACAGGTGCCACCAATCTGCTCTCCAGAAGACTCCAGTTGCGGCTCCTCCTGACCACCCTGGGGCCAAGCTGCAGTTTTAGGCTGGGGTGGTTTCAGCTCCCAGCCTGCTATGATGAGCTCTTTGTGCTGAGCTGCCTTCAGCAAGAGATATGTTTTCTGTATTTTTGTGAGTTCTGGAGCCCTATAATCTGTTTAGAGTCATATTTTATGGGTATTTAAGGTGGCTGTGTGGGAGCTGCAAAACCTTGTTGCTTCTACACCACCATCTTGACACCACCTCCATTCTACTTTTTAATATCACTAATTGTTGGGGTATATGGTATATTTAAGAAAAACTAACACATCTAGTATGAGCATTGGTCAAGCCCTTTTCAGGACTGCTTATCCATGTTTGGTACCTACCTGGCACTCAATTCAAACCTATGGTTACAAGAAGCTATAGCATATGCAGTGGCCACACCCTGATAAACCATAGGGGCAGATGGGATAAACTAAGTTAAGGGTAACTGAAGGGTCTCAAACCTATCAATAAGTTAGGGAGGTATCTACCTCAAGCACGTGAAGACTTTCCTCAGTGAAATGGTAGATGAAAACAATTTGTTCCAACAGATATGCAGAACTTAAGAGTTTGGTCAGACATTGAAGACACCAAGGTCATTCACTGCATCCCCTGGGATCCCAGGTCATCACGTGTCATCTTGACTTTGTCTTGCCATTGGACTTTAATGATTCTGGAAGACAGAGTGAGGCTGATGACTTTGCACAGCCCTGCCTCACTTCTCCAATTCACACACAGTCAAGTCACCCCTTGATGTCATTGGTCCTCTTCAAAAATGAAGGACAAACAGCATCTCTAATTGTTAGCAATTTTTTCCTTTCATCAAGCTGAAATTAGCCTCTTCACAATTTCTAGTCATTACTTCTAGTTCTTCTCTCTGGGGCCAAGCAGGACACATTGCATCCCTCTCACAAATGACAGCTTTTCAAATACTTAAAGACAGTTATCACGTCACCACAAAGTCTTCTCTTTTCCAGCCTAAACACACACAATTCCTGGGACTGATCTTTATAAGGCATGAATTCAAGGTCCTTCGTCATACTGGTTGACTTCCTCTGGACCCCGAGTAATTGACATCAGCCTAATGGGATTTACCTGCATGAGAACATTACTAACATCACCCTCTCCTTTCCATTTAATTTTGATTTAGTCTTCATTCATTCATTTAATAAATATTCATGAAGCATCTACTATGTGCATAGCACTCTAATAATTTACATTTGTATAGCATTTTAATAGGAACTGGCATTTCTATGGTGCTTTAGAAAGCACTTTCCTCAAAACAACCCTGTGAATTTTGCAAGAATTATTTCCATTTATAGTAGAGGAAACTAAGACTCAGGAACTCTCAATGACTTGCCCAAGGTTACCTACAGAATGTCAGAACCATAATAGAAACCCAGCTCTTCTGACGTTTACCTCCCAGCAAGTGACCTTCTCCTCTACACCCACCATGTTCTATGACTTGAAAATGTTTTCATGTTCATTACCTCATTTGAATCTGAAAATAAAAACAAAACCTTGAAGGGGTGGCAAGGTAGGTATCACCCTGCTTTTATGTAGGAGGAAAGGGAAGCTCTCTGAGATAAGTGACATGCCCAGTAAATGGTGAAACCCTGACTTAAATCTTATCTCATGCACTTTACATTGCATTGATCTCCAGAATCTATGATCTTTTCAATCTGCTTTTGCTAGGGTGGGTATTCATTCCACTGACATAAATTTCAACTTCCCTACTTTCAAATGGACAGTTCTTAAGAGTTAAAATGAAAAATTCATCACTTGATTGCTGACCTTCATCTACAAGTTTAACTAGGCTGTTGCCTGGACAAAACATTGTCACTAGGCCCAAATCTTTGCTGTTTGGTGGGATCTATTAAGGCTTTTATTCCTCTAGCACCCCTTAGTTATACCCTTTTCCCAAGTAGAGACATTGGGACAGGATTGTGGAAGAGGCTCAGAAATTAAGGGATTGGCCTGATATTTATAGAGTATTTGCCAGTTTTCAAAAACAGGTTTTCATAACTCATTTGATTTTCAAAACCTAAAGGATGATTTCCTGGGGAATCTGGGTCTTCAGTTAACTATTGTGGGTATTTTTCAACCCAAACACTATGAAATGGGGAACAAATGAAGGCCATGATCTGCCAGGGAGGACCAGTTTCAGCAACCAAATCAAACAGCTCCAAATACAATTTCCACTCTAAAGCCATGATCTTGGTGTGCGTATTGAAGTTAGCAATATAGTTGTCCAGAATTTCATAGTAGGGTAACAAGGTGTGACCATTCCAGCCAAAGAAAAGTGGAGGAAAAAACTTGAATATTTTGAACAAACTTATGTGGACAGACACAACTTCAGGCAGGGACGAGGCAAAGGCAATGAGGGTGATTTGGCAATGGAGAAGGTTTTGGGGTCATTTTCAGCTTTTCAGGTAGAATAGAATTTTTTGCAATTGAACAATCTAGAAACATTTTATGAATTTGGCCTAAGCCACCTTTTTGTTTCTAGGCAAGTAAAAGACAAAGATGTGGCCACTGTGTTGTTGTAGATGGAGGGGAAAATATTACACAGACATTTGATAATTTTTTCCAGAGACTGAGCTTTGAAAGTCAAGAATATCTTCTTAAATCTTGGTAAAGGGAGTGCTCTAGAGAGACAGAAGCAAAAGGCGCTAAAAGACAGAGACATTGAAATGTAAAGGCAAAGACCTTCAGATGCAAAGTAAATATTCTAAACTCTGTAAAAAGTCTGAGACTTGGAGAATTCAATTACATATGAAGAGGTCAATGAGACAAAGAACTTTTCTCCAGAGCACAGACTGCTTTCATCTTTAGTCTCTCATTTATAAAACATCCCCAAAGGATAAAGGAAAGGGAAATTGATTGAATTAGAACAGCTCTCCTAAGACTAGGTGGAGAACCACACTAAAGAAAGAGTTTTTTGAGCCTGAGTACTTAAGATCCTAGCCATCTCTCAATCTATGGATGTATATTAATGCAGCGCCCCTTAGCCACTTCTCAAGTTCAGTGTAGCTGGTGGGGGACACCAATTCAATTCAACACGAATTTTTAAACATCTACTAGATTGGAGAAATTGTTCTGGAGACTAGGGACAGTGTTACAAATAAAGCATTCCCTGTTTGTGGATAAGATGAGTGAGGTGAGGGGAGGGAGGGAGAAAAACAATGCATGCAGAGATAAGCATAAAATTATCCAAAGTAAATACAAAGCAATTTTTGGAAGGATGGGGGGGGGCGAGAGGGTTGGGGAATCAAGAAAGGTTTCCTGTAGAAATGACTCTTGAGGTGAGATATGTAGGAAGCTGTAAATCCCAAGACCAAGATGGGAAGACAGAACTTCTTAGGCTTGTTAAAAGATAAGGAGGTCAGAAGGCAGAATTCAGTTTATGGAAGACTATTTTCCTGATATTTCACATTGTTTCCCCTCATGGATTCTATATTCCAGTCAAACTGGCTGGAAAGTAATGTGAAGTATGTCTGGAAAATAGTTGGGAATCAGATTTTAAAGAGTTATGTAGGTCAAATGGAACCATTTTGTCATTTGTCTTAGAGGTACTAGGGAACCACAAAAATCTTTATTTGTTAATTTCATTTATTTGTTTATTCATTGATTTGTTTGCTTATTCATTTGCTTATGCATTCATTGTTTGCTAATTCATTTATTCTTCTATTTGTTTATTTGTGTATTCATCCATTTATTTATTTATTTTATTTGTTTATTGGGGGGGAGGGAAGGGGGCCAAGGAGTGGTAAAATCAGAGCTGTGCCTCTAGAGCCAGGTTCTCAACCTGTGGGTTATGTTCAATTTGTAACAATGAAAATACGTTCTGTATATCAGATAGATTCCTAACAGTAGCAAAATTACAGTTATGAAGTAGCAACGAAAATAGTTTTACAGTTGGGGGTCAACATAACATGAGGAACTGTATTAAAGGGCTGCAGCACTGGCAAGGTTGAGAACCACTGACTGTTAGCTCGACCTCAATCTGGAAGAGGGATTGGAGAAGGTAGAAAGTAAAGACCATTTAAGCTACTGCTGTTGTAGTACAGAAGAAAAGTGAGGAGGATCTGAGTTAGAGTGGTGACTGGAGAGAAAGGGACAGATGGGAAAGCTATTGTGGAAGTTGAATCAACTGGACCTGATAACTGATTAGATACGAATTGTTTTCAATCTTAATCTAACAGCCCTATTATACCCCACCCAATTACTAGGCCTTGAAAGAACTTCTTTATAGCACCTCCTCATGAGTCAGAGTCCGCATCCTGTAGGTGCAGGAAGAATCCACACTAATGAAATCATACATGATCCAGCATACTGAGATAAGTCCTAAAGATAATAAAGGGAATTTTTAAATAGTCACCAAAATTCTAGCACCTTCTCAGCAGGCCTCGGATCCTTGTCCTGTGATCATAGTAGTTCAAAGAGAGATACTGCTGTAGGGTGCTAATGGAGTCATTATTGGGGCGACCCCCAGTCCTTGCACCCTAATGGACATGTAGATGTATACCCTCACCATTAAAGAGATAGAGATTAGAAAATGTTCTCCCCTGGTAAAAGCCAAGGAAGAAAGTTGGAAAGCAAAGAACAGCCTTGTACATTTAGGACAAAAATCAGGTAATCACTCTTTTAAACAGTGATTAAAAACTGTGTATGTCTACATCCATTGAGCAGCTAGGTAAATTGTGAGCACAGCCCTGGGCCTAGAGTCAGGAACACCTGAGTTCAAATATTGCCTCGGCCATTTACTAGCTCTGTGACCTTGAGCAAGTCATTTAATACCTGCTTTCCTCAGTTTCTTCATATGTAAAATGGGGATAATAATAGTACCTACCTTCCAGGTGTGGGAAAACCTGGGTTCTATTTGGCTGTAACTATTGTCACACAGACGATGAAGGTGCTCTCAGCAACCTGACAACTACCCAGCTGTGAGGATCAAAAGAGATTAGATTTATGAAGTGCCTAGTGCATAGTAGGACCTACATAAAGGCTAGTTGTTACAGTCATAATCCATGTAGTGATGCTACCCTGTTTCTGCATTACCCCCAGATGCTGCCGGGTTAATGGGAACACTTTCCTCCACAACCCAAGCAGAACCCGGGTGTTCAACTCATTGTTTTGCTTGAAGTGTCCAGAAGTTTCTTTTTGTTTTTGTTTCTCCCCAAGATCCTACTAATATCAAGGATCATTTGCTTCGAATCACTTTCTACAATGGAAAGCTTGTTTCCCTCATGCCGTGTCACAGGCCAGTCAAGTCAGTTAAAGAATTCCTTTCATGTGGAAGAATAGAAAAATCAGGGCAAGACTTAAAATATCTTCACACTATAACAAACTTCCTATGTCCATTGAAATGTATTTTCTATAGGATTTAGTCCATTGCATGATTTCATTAGTGTAGATTTTGTAACATTTAAGGACTATGAAAGCTGGGGCCAGTACAGGGAGGCTGTAGAAATTTCCTTAGAGATTACCAAATTTGGGATAAAAATTAACAAACAAACATCCCCTCCCCTCAAAAAAACCCCCCGACAACAATTTGGGTTCAGTTTCTAACTCTGTCATTTATTAGCTACATTAGAATGGGTAAACCACTTAAATGATCCTTAGTTTACTCCTCAGAAAAATGGGGATAATAATACTTCCATTATATAGCTCATATGATTACTGTGAGAAAAGTATTTTATAAATCACAAAGATATATTGATGTATATATAGATATAGATATGCATATAGACATTGTGTGTATATGGGTAGCAGTGGTGGGAGTAGGAGTAGGAGTAGTAAGGGAACCGTAACAGATGAGATGCTGAATTTTTAATCAAGGAGTCCTGGGTCTAAATCTTAACTCTTCATTTTAAATATTGCATGGCCATGAATGAATTCCTTAATCTCTTTGAGCTTTAGGCAATTGTCTAAGATATCTTTACCAAAATAAGTTGTGATCTGTGTTGGAGAGTCAAGGAAATCAAAGATTCTTAATGCATATAGATATATAGAGAGATGGACAGACAGATAGAATGACAGAATGACAGACAGATGGATAGATAGGTAGATAGACAGATAGATAGATAGATAGATGCATAGACAGATAAAGGAAAAAGAGAACAAATCAATTAGAACCAAAATTAACCTGGGAAGAGCATTAAAGAAATTAGGTTTGTTCTAATGGAAACCTGGCAGTTGCCCTAAAAAGAAGTTACTTTCTTTTCTCCAGTTTCCTTATTTCAGATCTTACAGTTTTTCTGTATGCTATTGCATTAAGCTATTAATTGTGTAGATGAGTTGAGATGCAAGTTGAAAGGTGATCTCACACTCATACACCTGTTAGATCCAAGTGATTAGATGTTCCTGTTGGGTGCAGAGAGTGAGCCTAACATCGGTAACACCAAGGGTCTATGCTTATATAACCCTAGTTAGTCAGTAAACATTTACAGGTACATAACAGGCATTGTGCTAAGTGCTAGACTATGAGGAAGATTTATTTGGGGTGGGATACTCCCCACAAATCCATCATTCCTACTTTAAGACCCAATTATGTATAGTTTGATTTTTTTTTTCTGTTTTCCGACTAAAATCATTATATTCATGACTAGGGTAGACATGATGTAGATTGGTTAGAGAGGACCAAAAGCAAGTCGTAGGAAGGACACAGAGGTGTCTGGCACAACAGTAGCAGCCATGGCTGAAAGAAACTCTCTGATCTGCCTTTACACTGTATACATCTGTCTTTTTATATTCCTGTCTTCAGCCTCCAAACCACATTTTTCAGTCTTTGCTCATCTGGCTCTGCTCCAAGTTCTCATTTCAAACCTCCCCAACCCCCCTTACTCTACCTTTTGCCAGAAGAACTTTCCATTCATGTCCAATGAGCCTTGTGATCCCAGAGATTAGGATCCTGGTTTCACTTTGCTTTCAATGGCACTTCCAACTCTTCTCTGACTCCTGGTTTCCCAAGGAAGCGTGTTCCATGTGCTTCCCCAACCTGTTCTCAAGGCTCTCCATCTCCAGATAAAGGTCTTTAAAAAGGAATTGGGCTGTTAGTGAGTTCAACCAATGACAAAGTTCCCAGCATGGAGAAGATAAAATATTACACCCATGACTGACCTTAAGAGTAGACAGAATAATAGTAACAGATAATGTTTATTTAACATTTACTGTGTATATGCTGCATTCTTTGCTAAGGTGTTTATAATTATTCTCTTATATGATCCTTACAACAGCCCTGGGAGGTATGTATTATTATTATTATAAAGAAACTGAGGCAAACAGAGGTGAAGTTGCATAGGGTTTGAGAGCTCCTAAGTATCTGAAGTCAGTGAACTTTGGTCTTCCTGAATCTAGGTCAACCACTCTATCCACTATGCTTCCTAATGGCCCAAAATTAAGTGGAAGCCCAGATTGTAGGAATGGGAGACAGTCAAATACTTTCATGTTTGAGGTATTAGACTCATTCTGTGCTTCCCTATTGGGTAGAGTTAAAACTAATGGATAGAATGTACTAATAGACAGATTATGGAGTAATATTAAGATACAACTTCCTAATAACTAAAGCTATCCAAATGTGAAATTAGTTAGCTTTAATTTAAAAAAAAACTCTTCATATAAGTTATAATAAGACCATAGAAGACATCAAGAGTGTTATTAGATAGTCAAGGACAGAAAAAAAGTCATTTCCATTAAGATACAAATTTATGTAATGCTTTGTGGCAGGGATTAATGTATCAGATTAACCCATTAGATCCTATTGTCCCTCATTAGAGTCCTGAAGGAATAGGATTCCAAATAGTAGAGACAGAAGGGAGAGCTTAAGGTACACAATATGGGGACCTCAATCCCTTCATGGTAAGAAGAAGAAGCAAGGATATTCTGTCTGCCTTGGTATTAATGGTGGTGGTGAAGGAAGAAGAGGAGAAGTTAATGAGGGAGGGTTTTGAAGAAGAAGAGTTTTGAAGACAGGGAAAAGGTGCTAGTGACATGAACTAACTTTTGCCTACTTCACAATCCAATCTCAAGTAGCCTTCCTGGATCATGTCTTCAGATGATATATATTTAGATATGAAAGGGGACCCCATAGGTCATCTAGTTGAGTGGTGTCACACTCATAATGACACATCACTGGGACCTCCAAGTGACTTAGAAAACCACAAATTAGCACTGTTTTATCCTTTTTTATTCTGCTAAGCATTTCCTAATTGCATTTGAATTTGTTTTGGAGGCACTCTGAATTTTACCAGCTGTATACATACTTCTCATCTAGTCCAAGGTTTTAAATGGATATTGATCAGTATCTGATTGTAGCATCACTTCCAGAGCTTTTACAAGCTAATCAATCATGGATTCTGAGAATGACAGAGTTGGAAAGGACTTCATAAATAATTTAGTCCAATTTATTCATTTGAAATATGAAAAACTAGGGGACAAACTTGATGATTTTCTTCAGATTACATAATTTAGTTGCAGAACAGAGACTTCCATTCTTATCTCCTGACTTAGAGTCACTGTAATTAAATAAACAATTATTAAAAACTTGAAATGCACAATGTATTTTGAGATGTGCTGGGGTTAAAAAGAAGAACAAGATTCCTACTGTCAATGAGTTTGTAATTCAGTAATGAGAATAAGACAAACACACACACACACACACAGAGTTAGTACAAGTTTTAATAAGGGCCTAGATGACATCAAAAATGTTATTAGAGAGTAAAAAAGGAAGAGACCATTTCTAGATGGAGTGATCATGGAGGATCGTAGAGAGGGTCAACCCTAAGAGTAATCTTAAAGGAAAGAATGATTTCTCTTGGTTTTCTCATCAAGCTTCTCTGACTCAACTGAGGCTATGCATTCCATATGTTTGGGTTTGTTTGGGAGGAGGGGAGGTAAGGAAAGGGGACAGTGAAATACAAAAGTGATATAACTCACGGTTATGTGAACAGGACCAGGGAGCTAAAGCTTGACATATCCCAGTCCAAAAGGCCATGCTGTCATACCTCTATAAGTGAGGTAGGTAGCAAAGTGGGACTTCTGTATTAGACCTTCAAAAAGAGGCCTCTATCCTTTTGTTAACTTAAAAATGGACAAATCTTTGGGCCACCGGCATGCAGAGTTGACTTATTTGATGTTTATCCTTTTAAAAAGAACACAAAGGCAAGAAAAGGACAAGTGTCTTCCTCTGATTCTAGCTAGTTCTTGATTTCTTTTTCCACTTTATCTAAGTGAAACTACCGAATAAATGACCTTCAATAGAGAGAAGGTCTTACAAGTGTTGACCATTTAGCACAAGTGGATATTTCAAGTTGAGGAGTACTTTTTTTTCTGAGAGTCCTAGAGTTTTCCTCAATATAGAAATGACCACGAACTTGTCTTTTTTACTCTTATGACAAGGGTTAGTTTCAGTACAATGATGTCCAAACTGATCTCTTTTGTGCTGCTGAAACTCCAGGTGTTGCAGGGTACTATTTGAACATGAAACCAAAGCAATGGGGAGAAGCACTTGTATACCCAAGTACCTATTTTATCAGTCCCAATCCAGTGTGTTGCTAGAATTGGAAGAGGGTAATGAAAGGGACACCCGATAGTAGTTATTATGGAGCAGAAAAAATCTGGGGGAAGTGGATGGCATAGAGGGAAGGAGTAAAAGCAACTAAAAGCCTAGAGTTAACAGCAGTGGTTTACAACAGTGGGGTTCAGGAACGGCAGTGGCAGAGATGGGCATGAATTTCCTTCAACAAGATGAAAACTGGCAAAGGACACCAACTTTGTCCCAGTTTTCAAGAAAAGGGAAAAATAAAAAGGAAGAAGATGGGTGGTTCCAATTACAACCTAGTAAACTTGACCTTGACTCCTGGTAAACAATTCTAGAATGGAATATTAAAAGAATAATTTCAGCATGCTTGGTTATGAAAGAGGTGCTCACTAAAGCCATCATGAATTTGTCAAGAACGCAATGCACCGGACAAACTTTACTTCCTTTTGGGACAGGATTATTAAACTGGTACAGTAGAAGAATGATATGATGTGCTTGTATTTCAGCAAGGCCATTGGATAAGTCTCTCAGGCTATCTCAAGGGCCTAGAGAGATGTTGAATGGATGATAGAATAGTTAGGAAGATGAGAAAATGTTTGCTAAACTAGACTCAAAGAATTTTGATTGATGGATCTATGTCAACTTGAAAGATAGTCTCTAATTGAGATTTCCAAGGTTCTGTCCTTGGTCCTCTTTTGTTCAACTCTTTTCAATGACTTAGATGAAAGCATATCTACATTAATCAGATTTCAAGATGATGCAAATCTAGGGGATAGGACGTGATTCCAGCACATCGAATGAGAGAACTGAGAACTCAAAATACTCTGGAATAAGCTGAAATAGGGAGCCAAAGATAAAATAAAATTAAATATCAACAAATGTAAAGAATTGCATATGTTTTGAATGACTAAATGGAACAAATACAAGGGATATGACTAGAAAGCAATCAATATAAAAAAATAGATATTTTCCTATACTACAAGTTCATTATAGGTCATCAATATGATTAAAAAAGAAACCTAGTAAAATTTTAAGCTGCATCATGTATATGTATACATATATATAGATATGTGTACATATAAACACAATATACATGCATACATCTAGATATGCATATGTGTGACATACATGGGGGGAGGGGTTGTCTAGAATACATGCAACATGACTTTAGTGGACAGAGAGTTGATCTCAAAGCCAAATGGACCTGGGTTCAAGTCACATCTCTCTTATACTGACTGTGTGATTGAATAAGTCTGAATGCTAGTAGTTCTAAACTTCTGAATGGTCTAATCAACTCTCTAAGACTTTAAGTTACAAAGAAAGTGCTGACCTCTATTGATAGAGGGTGTTTTCTCCTCTGTGAGCTACCTATAACAGAGAAATCACAGCTTTAGTTCCTATCTCTATAGTGTTTACAACAAGGGATGTAGTAGTCTTACGTACTCTTTTCTGACTTTACCACATCTGAAATATTGTGTCCTGTGTTCCACATGACATTTTAGGACAGATAATGCCAAGTTGAAACATATACAGAGGAAATGTATCAGAATGAGGAGGGGACTAGGAACCAGGGGACACAAAGACTGCTCAACAACGTGGGGATTTTTAACCTGGAAAAGAGAAAGTTTTGTTGTTGTTGAGTCATTTTAGGCATATCCAACTCTAGGTGATATCATTTGGAGTTTTGTTAATAAAGATGTTGGAGAGGTTTGCCATTTCTTCTCCAGCTCATTTTTACAGATGAGGAAACCAAGGCAAATGGAGTTAGGTGACTTAACCAGGGTCACACAGCTAGTAATTGTCTCAGGCCAGATTTGAACTCAGGAAGATGAGTCTTCCTGACTCCAGGCCTGATGCTCTATATATATACTGCACCACCTTCCTGTCCCGAAAAGATCACTTAAAGTGGACAAAATAACTCTGAATACTTGAAGTATTGTCTTGTGGAAGAGGAATTAAAATGGCCCCAAAGTACAGGACTAAGATTAATGGACAAAAGTTATAACAAGGAAGGTTTGGAATCCACATGTAGAAAAACTTCCTCACAGTTAGATCTGCCCAACAATAAATAGATCACCCTTTCTTTCAAAGCTATGAGTTCCTATCACTGAAAGACTTCAAGCAAAGGCTGAATGATCACATTTCAAAAATCTCGTAATGAGTTTCAACTGGATGATTTCTGAGGTCCCTTCCAACATTCCATTCTACCATTTCTAAAGCACAGATATGACCTTGTCACTCTCCTGTGTAAAAAACAAAACAAACAAACAAAAAAAATGAGTGGCCCTCTACTGCCTTTAGGATAAAACACAAACTCCTCTGGAGTTTTTAAAGATTTTCATAATCTGATTTCAATTTCTCTTTCCAGATAGAGCTCCTGTTATCAACCCTTACACAGTCTATTTTCCAACCAAACTGACCTACACACTCTTCCTTGTACATGATTCAATCTCTTTTCTCCATTCTTTTGTCTAGTCTGTTTACCAAATCCTGGAATGTTCTTCCTCTTCACCTCAATGTTGTAGATTCCTCAGCTTCCTCCAGAGCAGAGCTCAGATGCCACCTCTTCCAAGAAGGCCTTCCTAATTTCCCAAGTTGTTAGTGTTCTCCCCTCCACCACCATCAAAATTACATTTTGTTTCTTTTTCATACGTTTTCTATTTCCTGATCTGTATACATGTTGTTTTCATCAGTAGTATAATTGAGGGTAAGAATGATTTCTTTTTTTAAAAAAAATTTACTTATTTGTTTATTTTTAGTTCATAATATTCAGTTCCACAGGCTTTTGAGTTCCAAATTCTCTCCCCCGTTCACCTCCCCTCTCCCCGACAACATGTAATCTTATATAGGCTCTACATTTACATTCACATTAAACATATTTTCACATTAGTCATGTTGTAAAGAAGAATTATAACCAATGGAATGAACAGTAGAAAGAAGAAAAAAACAGAGAGAGAGAGAGAGAGAAAGAGAGAGAGAGAGAGAGAACAAATAGTAGGCTTCGATCTATATTTAGATTTTGTAATTCTCTGGATAAGGATAGCATTTTCCATCATGAGCTTTTCGGAGTTGTTTTAGAACCTAGGGCAAGAACTATTTCATTTCTTTCTCTGTACCCTTAGCATATGGAATAGTATGGAAGATATAGTAGTCACTTGATAAAAACATGTTGAATTGCATTCTCTAATTATCTTGCTTTGCCGCTATAGTGCTACCCTGAACAAATGCAGTGTTCTTAGCATGGTTCTGTTGATTCTGTTGTAATTCCCTATTTTTAGACATTCAGAGGCAAGAGGATTAGAGAGTATTTTTTATTCTTCAATTCCAGGAGCAATTTGGGATGTTCCCTAATGATCTTTTCAATGACAATTCAATTCCTCGTAACTGTTATTACTCGTCTAGATAGTGTACTATTAAGCAGCGAGGATCTAACTTGAAAAATGAAAAGTGGTTCCTGTCTTCAGGGATCTTATATTCAACTGGCTAACAAACACATAGGTAGACAAGTAAACATAAGATTATCTTGAGGAGGGAGAAAACACTAACAACTGAATGCCTGAGGATTAGGATTACACAGAAGGTGGCTGACTGGGATGAGTGTTGGAAGAAGGTAGCAATTATAATGGCAATCCTAACTGATACATAGTACAAAAAAGTTTGTAAATATTCTCATTTAACAGGAGAGTAAACTGAGTCTCAGAAAACGCAAGTCACTCACTCATGGTTAACCAGCTATATATTTCAGAGGTAGTATTAGAACCCAGATTTTCCCAAGTGCAGAACCTAGCATTTCTACACCACTCTCTAAGAGATAGAGATAAAGGAAGGACGGAATTCCAGGAATGAGTGGAAGTCTGTGCAAAGTTATAGCATTAGGAGATGGAATGTGGAGTTTAGGCAACAATGTGTAGGGCGGTTTTGTATGAACAGTTATTGAAGATTCAGTCCCCCAAATCTAACCTCCCAGAATAATCTCCCCCAGACTTTCTAACACTTAACAGTATTGTTAGAGTAATAACTTTGAGAAGTGAGAACCATTAGCTTGGAGAATGGCCACATTTCATAGTTTGTATTTTAACTTGCCCAGAGCCTGATTCTTTTTCGTGTCCTTGTGGACCCATATTAATTTATATGGCTGATACATTTGGCTATTGTATTTTCAAAGAGATGATGCCGGGTGAATTACATAGAACATTTTGTTCAGCCTCTTCCTTTCACTGTAAGGGAATTGTATGGGAAACTGAGACCCAGAGGGGTGAAACACTTTGGTTAAAATCACCCAGCAAGATATTGTCACAATGGAGCCAGGAAATCAACTCATGTCTCCTGACTCCTGGTCTAGAGCTTTCACCACTGGATCATGATAATGTATTTCAGTTGGTAATGAATCCAGAGTCATTCAGTTTCCAATTTCCCACTGTGTGTCATTCAACAAGCTCCAGGAATGTCTCACAAAATTGGATTATGTTTGTTTTTTCAAATGTATATATAGTTTCCATGCAAAATACCACAGGGCCTCTTCTCATTACCTCATGTAACCCTGAGGTCCTTCTCTCTAGCCCTTCTTCAGTCCAACCACAAGTCCTCACTGCTTTCAAACCCAGGACTCATCCCCCCTGGGACCAATAAATGGAGACTGGAGTTTCTGTAGCAATTATTTCTGAATGGGCCAATCAAAATGGACTATGATTGAAGCCTAAATTCAATCCATGTTAACATCCAATAGTCAACCTCTTCTTAATAGTATCAAAATACTAGAGCAGAATGGATTCTGTCCAGGTTCCACTCCTTCCGACTCCCATACTGACCACTGCTTTCTAATGGCATTTGCTCACCCAAAGACACTTCTTACTCACATTTCATCCAAAAAGAACCTGTAAAGAACAAGATCTCTTCACCAGCAGGGACCCCAGTCCATCTGGGACCCATCACAACCTGTCAATCCAGCTAACTTATTAATAAGAGAGAGAGCTGGCAAAAAAAATGGATAAAAGGTTATCAGCTCCTCTTCTCTTCTCCCCAGCATCTTTCCAATGGCTTTGATTGAGGCCAGATTGCCTGGCAAGAAAGTGAAGTGCTATTTTTAGTTGGCTCTGAATCTGAGGGACTTTTATTTCTACTCTTGAACCTTTATAAATATTTAAGAGAAAGAAAAAGCATGAATGGGAGAACATGTGGTCTCATGGAGATCCATCAAAGCTGTCTGTAAAAATTAGAGATATGTATTTAGAGAGCTGGAGAGCTCTCTGGAGGTACGGAGCCACGTGTGCGTAAATAAAAGAAAGCTTTCTGAACCTTGGAGGGAACATCAAAGAGAAGAGCAAATCAAGGCTAATAAGGTGCACACTCTGAGTTTCCCCCATTCAGCTGGCCTTCACCACCCTCTGCCTCTGTTTTCAGATGGAACCCAGGCCTGCATGCAAGCTTTCTCCCAAAGAAATCCTCTTCTAGCATAGGCTTGCCTTTATTGCTCCAACTAGTATTCAGAAGTTTCACTCATTTTAGAAATTCAGAAGCTTCTTGGCCCTTGATTTCTTATTTGATGCATTTTACATTCAAAATAATTCTATTTATGAGTCACTATCATCAACATACTATGTGAGACTCTATGAGAGGGACAGTTCTGTGAATAACTGAGGATGAACATAGATTCCCTGCTATAATGGAAAGAGTTCTTGAATTATGATCAGAGTATAAGTTTGAATCTCTTCTCTTCTTAGAGGGCAAATAACTACTGGTGTTTTCCAATAATACTGAGTCTGCAACTGAGGTTTTCTGTCCCTGAGTTTCCTTATCTACAAAGTGAAGATGTCAGACCTTCTCCAAGGTCCCCTTCCTTCCTTCCTTCCTTCCTTCCTTCCTTCCTTCCTTCCTTCCTTCCTCCTTTCCTTCCTTCCTCCCTTCCTTCCTTCCTTCCAGAAACCTTGAGGATCTTCCCCTCCCAGACTGAGTCTTTTATTTATGACTAGGTAAAAAAAGGCCATTCTCTGACTCATTTCATATCTAGCCTTAATCACCGAAAGGGCATGGCCTCAGTCAAACTGAGACCCGGGAAAGACCTTAGTTTGAAAAGGCCAAGGTCTCCTTTGCATGGGGCCATCTCCAGTCATGCCCAGACACTCTTGAGGAGAAAATGAGACTGGTGACTTGACACAGCCCTCCATCACTTCAGTCCAATTCACTTGCATGTCATGGCATCACCTCCCTGACATCATGGTCCTCTTCAAGAATGAAGGACAAACAACAATAATAACAAAAAATCTCCATGACAGTAGGGATTATTTTATTGGTTGGGAATTTGCATCCTGAACACCTAACATTGTGTCTGACATATAGTAGGTGCTTAATAAATGTCTGTTGCTCATTATTAACAATAAAGAATATTCGTCATGAACAGGAACTTAATTCGGTCCTTCGGAGTCTATCATCAACAGATTCCTTTCACTGCTCTTTAGAGTAGACTAGTAATTGCCAGTTCCTGGTCCCAGGTACTAGGGATTTGCCCTATGTGACCCCAGAAGTTAGAACCAGAGCAGTGGGTAGAATATCAAGGAGACAAATTAAGGCTTAAAGTTGGAAAAATGTACTCAAAATTAGAGTTGTTCCAAAGTGTAGTGGATGACCTTGAGAGGCAGTGGCTTCTCCCTCATTGGAGTTTTTCAAGCCTAGTAATTTTGTAATGGGAGGATTGGTGGAGATTCCTTTTGTAATGGGAGGATTGGTCAAAGGGAGCTTAATCCTTTTGAGCATGCTTAGTAGTCTTTGTCTGTTGCAATGAGGACTTCAGAGGATGAGAGGGCATTTGGTAGCTGTTTCAGGTTCACCTGTTTGGCTGTTGAACTGGAACTGAACATCCACACAAAAGACACCCAGGAAGGAAACTAGAGTCTCTCCTTCCTGGTTGTGATTAAGGGAAGACATTCTGTATATGTCTAGGTGGGGAAAATATCTTCAGATCATCCCCACCCAAGTCAACATGTGGCCTCTGAATGCATACCACCTCTGTCCTTGGTTTCTTAGTGTAGGCTATGTAAAATGTTATTAGAGAAGGTTATGACTTTGTGAGCTTTGAAATGTTGGAGGAGCAGAGGTCTAGTGACAGGACTCCATGCCAGAGTTTGTGGTCAGCCAAGTTCATTTCACAGGCACAGCCCTGGGGAGCAACCAACAGCCCAGCAGTGGATTGACCCTGCAGCCAAGACACTGGATCCTACAAGGAGTGACTCCTTTATCCGTTATTCCTCCATATTTGGAAGTGAACTTGGTTGGGGTAAATGCTTTGTAGTAAATTGCTCCAAGTTTAAGCCTGCTGTCCACAGGAACTGATGTGCTACAGAGAAGAATAAAGCCTAATTTGGTGGTGGGGGTGGGGGGTTGTTTATGCTTCTTCTTGTTGTATCTTCTAAGTAAAATAGCTTTGAAAAACTGATTCATGTAAATAATTTAAAAGAAACGGAAGCATTAATCACTGGATCAATAAATGATATAAGGAAAATAATAAGTCTAACTGGTGACAGATATTGTAAGGAACTGAAATGAAGGCTCAAGCTGATGGCATTAGAAACTTACCCCCCCACACACACACTCCTTAGTAGCATCCTTAGAAATCTAAGGGGGAAGATGAAACTAGTTAGCCTTGTTCTCAATGATCCTGACACAGCAGTGAAACTGGGAGTTAGGATACAAATGCCTAATGTCTCTAAAGGCTATACTTACCTCTATGGGTTGGGGTAGATGGCTTCTAAGGTCCTTTATAACTCTCAAATTCTTGATTCTATAATATCCTGAGAACTTAAAAGCACTAATGTTCTTTGGAGCTATAGCACAGTCTTTTTGACACTATTGAGTGCTCACTACCAATGTTGAAAAATAGACTACCCTGGGCTTTTAGGGGTGGCTTTAACAACACATACTGAGTACATTACTAATATACATTTATATATATATATATATATATATATATATATACACATATATACATATATATACATTTATATATATATATATAATTTACAGAGTTAGAAAAAAATTATAACAAATTTCATTTGGAAGAACAAAAGGTCAGGAACTTCAAAGAAACCAGGCTAAATAAAAGATGTAAAAGAAATAGATTTGACAATATCAAACTGTATTATGAGGCTGATAACATTATTGAAGTATAAAAAGGATAATTTCAATTATTTAAATGAAAATTTTCTTGTATAAATAGAGCCTATGTAGCCAAGAACAGAAGGAATACAGAAAATTTGAGGAAAAACTTTCATAGACTATCTTTCTGATAAGATGTGATTGGGTTGGAATATTGCTGTGGTGTAGAAAAAAATGAGTTGGTTGTTTTAGAAAAAACATGGAAGGACTTAGAACTATGAAGGAAGATGTTATCCACATTTAGAGAAATAATTGATAGGAGGAAATAAGGACAGTATGGCTTACATATATGTAGATGAGTATTTATGTATATATCTATATATATGTATATGTATGCATATGTATACATGTGTGTGTGTATATATATATACATACGTGTGTTTATGTATGTATGTGTGTATGTATATATCCAGACCTAATTGTGGCCTTTTTGGGGGAGAGGGAAGTAGGAGGGGAAAAAAATAAAGTAAAAAGTACACAGCAGAGAATAAAGAAAACACACAAGGATTCAAAGTAAAACTATACAGTTTTAAAAACAATGTGTAGTAATCTATTATATATAGTTGTTGCTGTTTTAAATGGAAATTTATTGTTTTATATTGAATCTTCTCTTATGATCTGCTGAGCACATAGAAAGGTTTTTTTTTCTTTTCTCATTTTATATATAAGCTTAAAATAAAAAAGGATGAAAAAGAAGAAAAAATATTTTTAAAAGGGGGGGGAAACCACATATTCAGCATAGTATTAATGAAAAAATGCACTTTTCCTATCCTTCCTGCCCCATTTTGCCCTATAACATCGGACATGTAACTTGCATGTCCTGAGTGTCTAGAGGGGGCCACAAAGAGAGTACATAAAAGAAATGTAGTTCAAAACAATAAACATACATCAGTGTGAATGTGAATATAATATGAGAATATACAGAAAGCATTAAAAAACAATATTTCCCCCATAGCATAGACATTATGAGGAACTGCAAAGTGATATAGGACCAGAGAGTAGAGAATAGCTTGTTAGAAGACTTTATTCAGGAAAGGAGTTATAGATGGAACTTTGATGCAGTAAGGCAGTTATTGTCACAGACTTTGATTGAAGTATTTCTTTTATTGACCATGACCTCAATAAATTATAACAAAAGTGCCAACATCATTGACCTGTCAGGTCTGAGAACCTCTCTGAGACACAGGGAAGAAACCTATCTGTTGTCCTCAGAGACTATCACATGAGGGTCTATCATCCTTATCACTCATGGGGTGGAGAGAGGTTGGGGGGGGGCAGCTTTCCAGAAAATTATGCCTGTTGTCACCATGTTTATCCATGGCCCAATTTTGGCCTGCCACAGAAAGCTTTAGAACAAAGGTAAGCTTTGAGTTGTTTTTTTTTAAAGGAGGTGATAAATATGGAAAGGAGAAGAGAAGAAATTGAAGAAACAGACTCAGTAATCTGCACAATCATGGAATTCAATCTCTGGAAGGAATTTCAGAAGTCAGTTCTACCAACCTATACAGGAAAAAAAAACACTCCACTATAACATATCTGGCAAGTGGTCCCCTAACCTCTGCTGGAAGACTTTCAGTGAGAGAGACTCCCTTCCTACTTGAGGCAGCCCATTATCCTTTTAGACAGCTTTTATTGTTAGGGGATTTTTCTTGACCCCAAAACTAAATATGCCCCCTTGACACTTTTATCTATTGCTCCAGGGCCAAAAAAAGGAATAAAAGAAAAGATGATAGCTTTTCAGATAATTGAAAACAATTATTATCTCCCTGTCACCTTCCCCAAGTCTTCTCCAGCTAAATGTTCCCAGTTCCTTCAGATTATCTTTGTATAAGACAGACTCCGGGCTCTTCTCCAGCCTGATTGCATGGCTGTGGACAGTGGCCAGCTTTGCAATGTCTTTCTTAAACTATGACACCCAGAACTGAATATGATACTCCTGTAGAAATCTGACAAGGAGTGTCAGTATGGTGACACTATCACCTTCCTATTCTGTAAAAATGGAGGTACCTAACTGAACAAAAGTTGATCATAGTTCTCTTATGGTCTCATCCCCAGTACTGTCCATATTCAGACTAATCCACTTAAACTCTACTTCCTCTAATAGAATTGAGCCTAGAATACAAATCCTTTCAAAGTCTTTATCTTCTTTTGGTCTTCACGGGATCCTATGGGGAAATTTGGGGCTAACTGGACAAATAAAAATGTACAGGAATTCACTAGTCCTTTTTCTCCATCCCCTTCTTTCTACCAATCTGATTAACTAGATGAGCTGGCCCTCAACATCTGGTAAGCTACAATGGTTTTAATACCCTGATGGCTGCCCAGATATTGTTTGTCATCCCAGTCAGTGGATGAGTGACAGGAAAGACAAGAAAAACAAAAAATGTTAGAACTATATCATAAGATTTAAAGCCAGAAGAGGTCTTAGAGATGATCTTGTTTTGCCCATTCATTTTAGAGAAGAAATTTAGGGTCAGTGAATTATCATGGTAACATAAGTAGTAAGTAGAACCATTGAGATTTGAACACAAGTCTTCTAACTGCAAATATGGGATGTTTTCACTAAACCGTTGCATATCAAAGCTAGAAGAGATTTCATAGGTGAGCTGGTTGAATCAGTACCTGAATAAAAAGTCTCTTTACAACATATGTGATTAATGGATATCCAGCTTTTGCCAAAAGAATGCTAACGAGGTCACTTCCAAGTGAAATCTAGAGGCAGTTTATTCCATTGTGTAGCTCTAATTATTAGAAAGTTCTTTCACTCAATTAATCAATCAACAAGCATTTATTAAGCTCCTACTTTATGCCAGACACTTTACTTATCCCTGGGGATATAAGTATAAAGAATGAAATAATCCATACTCACCAAGAGCTTGAAAATACCAAACTTAAATCTGCCTCCTTTCAAGTTTCACCCATTGTTACTCTGGGAGCAAAAAAAAAAAATTTAATCTCACCCCCATATGACAGTTGTCCAAACTGAAGAAAGCTTTTTGTGTCCCACCAGCACCACCACTACAACCACCATGCTCCAACCTCTATCTTCACAAGGCTAAATATCTTCTTTTAAGTACTATTCATGTGGAGAGGGAGTTGACACTCCCCAATAGGTAATGCCCCTGCATGTTTCATGGTAGTTACAGCACTTCCTATTTGCCTCCAGTTCTGAACATTACAGAAATAATGGTCATGGAAATAACATGACCTTCTAAAAGGATGTAACAATCATGCATTCCAACCAAGGAGAAGAAAGTAAAAAATAATAATAATGATGACGGTAATTTCTCCACAAAAATCAAGTGTTCACTGACTACTTACTACACTTATCCTTAACTTTTGGATGGGAAACAAGAGTATAGGCAGAAAACATGGGCTCAATAAAGACCTCAATCCATGTACCCACTCCCTCTGACCCTCTGCTACAAAGGTTTTGTTTGATGTCATGGAATTGCACTGCAGCCCAGATCATCCTGTTGTTTGAGACAGAACTGGATTCGATTATTTCCTTATCTCATGTTCCACATAGAATGTTGGCTTATGAATTTCATAGGGCCTACCAGACGGGGCAATATTTCCAGTCCAGGACACGTGATCAGCTTGTATCCTTTAAGCTACAAAACAAAACACTGGCTACATGATGTTTAAAGACCTACTTCATAAAAGATGGAACTGAAGTGGAAAAAAAAACTAGATTAGTACCCCATTTGTACCCACCACTGTTATGTTAGGTGATTTAGGAGCAAACCAGCCATTCAGTACCTTTTTTCCTATGTACATTTTCTCTACATAAAACTGTATTTCAAAATGTTTTTCTTCTTTTTTACTCTTCAGTGATGGAATGAGTTCCTTGATACAAAGAGTAGATTTTTCTATTCCTTTGTATACATTTTGTGCTTTTTAACTTGAATCCGTATTTTATTCCCCACAGTAGAATGCCAGCTCCCTAAGAATAAGAATTATTCTCATTTTGGCTTTGTATGCTTAGCACCTAGAATGGTATCTGGCAAATAGAAGGTGTTCAATAAATGTTGGTCAGATTGAATTGAACAAGTCAATTTATTGTAATCAATATTTTAAGTGGGCATCATCTAGGTGCTTAAAATTTTAGACAGAGGCAGTAGATTTTTAGGAATGTAGGGAGTAGCTTCTACACTAAGGTATCGAAGACCTGGAATATGATATTCTGGAGATGAAAGTAGCTAGGATTAAAACCAAGAACCACCTAGCCAGCAAAACTGTGTATAATGTTCCAGGGGAAAATATGATTATTCAATGAAATAGAGAACTTTCAAGCATTCTTTTCTTTTTAATCAATTATTTGTTATTTATTCAGTATTTAGGGTTAGTATGACACTTGAGGAATTGGTTACATTGTTGTACATATACAGATCTGTTTATATAATATGGAAATTTACAACTATTGAGGTGTGTGTGTGTGTGTGTGTGTGTGTGTGTAAGCAAAAATCAGGTTCTCTGGAAATGTGATACACAGGGCCATGCTGTAGAGCCCTAATGGAGGGGAGCACAGGGGTAATCAATGTATCAATAAAGAACTACTGTGTGGATGAGAAGCAGGAGGCGGAGCCAAGATGGTGGTGTAGCAGCAGCAGCGTCCCACAGCTCCCACGCAGCCACCCTAAACACCCAATAAAATATGATGCTGGACAAATTCCAGGACTCTCAAACTAAAAAAATACAGAAAACACATCTCTTGCTGAAGGCAGCTCGGCAGCAGGGGATCATTGAGGCAGGACACCACCCACCCAGCTTGAAACTGAACCACAGCCAGGCCCCAGGGTGGTAGGAAGGAGCCAAGCCTAGCCGCAGCCAGTCTACAAGAGAGAAGAGCTACAGCCTCCAGCAACTCCACATCTACCAAGGTGTGAAAATAGGGATTAAAGAAAGGTGTGAAAAATAGGGATTAGAGAAAGGCAGTTGGCAGGAGGGGCTCCTACCAGGCATGGAGATGATACCAGCCCAGCCTGAAAATGCTGTGGTCAGGCTCCAGAGCGGGCCAGGAGGAGACAAGCCTCCAAAGCCACAGTGTGAGTCTACTTCAGAGAAGATCTGAAGCAATCTGCATAAGCCAGCATTAAAGGTCAGTGAAAGCTAGTGAAGCTTTCAAGCTATATTTGGGGGAGGGAAAGCAGTTCCACCAATCTACCCCCAGGGCAAGGAAGCAATGGGGGAAGGGCAGAAACTGCTGCAACCTACGGATGCCCCCACTGGACTGCTTCAGAGCCCCTGGCCTGTGGATCCTGCAGGGGGGCTGAATCAATTGATCAGGGCCAAGTGTTCTTGCATTGAGTGGCCTGGATCCAGATTGTGGTCTTGGGTGGTAGTCCTGGGGAGCACTTTCAGCAAGCCAAAGCTAGGGGAGGCTGCAACACCCCCCCTAATAGCTCTGGCAGCTGGGAAAACCCCAGTGATTTGGAACAGAGCTTTCACCCTTGGAAGCAGAGTTTCACAAAGCAAAAAAAAAAAAAAAACCAACCAATTAATTGACTGGCCAACATGAGGAAAAGGAAGCAAAATAAGAACGGCAAAAAAAAAACTCCAGAATCCTTTTTTGTGGACAAAAAGGATCGAAGCATGGAACGGGAGGAAGACAACACAGTCAGAACTCCCACACCAAACGCTTCCAAGACACTTGAAGAATGCCTAGTAGCTATAGATAATCTAAAAAAGGACTTTGT
>CM053596.1:134153614-134201236 GCA_028646575.1 Pseudocheirus occidentalis | reverse complement strand
GAGAACAGAACAAGGGGGGATGAGGGGGGGAAAGGGATAGGAAGGAGAGACAGATGATCACTGTCACAATATGTCCACTATGAAGATGTCCTGTATAATCACACATCCATAGCCTGTATTGAATTGTGTCCTTCCAGTGGGGGTGGGTGACAAGGGAGGAATCGAAAAATCTAGAATTTAAAGTTCTGCAATACCTGCAACTAGGAATTAAGATATACAGGGGCTAGGATAGGGAGACCCTCCCTGCCCTACCAGAAAAAAAAGAGAGCAGAGCAGGGGAGGGGCTTTACAGTGGGATTGCTGTTTTAGGGTTGGGGCAGGGGCAAGACAGGGAGAAAATGTGTAATTCAAAAATGTAATGAAAATAAGTAATGTAAACAAGAAAACAAATAAAAGCTAAATTAAAAAAAAAACTTTCAACTGAAGAAGTTTTGAATGCCATTAGAATGCTCTCAAGTAGCTAAATGCCTGGTGGTGATTCTATTTCAGCAAGGATTTACAAGGCAGGGGGTCCACTGATCATACAAAAACTGACTGAAATTTTCCAGGTTAGATGGCAAGAGGAGGTTATCTCCCAGGAGTTCAAGGGAGATTGTCCATCATGATAAAGGAAAAGGAAATAGACTATCTTGTGACAATCAAAGGAGAAGTATTTCTCTCAGTCATTGTCAGCAAGATTCTTACCAGAGATCTACTTAATAAGTTGATCCTTCACCTGAAAGATGGTGATCTACCTGATAATTAAGACTAAGAAAAGAGAGGGTCTTTACCAGCCAGAACCACACCATTCATACATGGAACTATCAGTTATAGCAAATGGAGAAATCTTGAATGCCGTGGATTATTTCATTTGCCTTGGCAGTATATTTTGCGTGGATGTATACACATAGAAAATGAGATTGCCACAAGCATCGCCAGTGCTAGCTTAGTGTTTGGGAAGTTCCAAAGGAATATGGGAGAGAAGGCCAATCTCTATCCCCTAATGATCTCACTTAACACTTCAAAAACACACTACCTCCCATGTTCCTGCAACAGGGTTGAACAAACTTACTCATGGAATTGCAACAGAATTCAAACATTAATCCCCACCCTCACCCCACCCCACACTGACTCTCCCATTGCCAGGGGAAACCAAAATGCAGCAGTGCATCAAAGCTCTGCACTTCAAGAAAGCCTAACCAAAGAACTGATGAACAGAACGAACTAGGATAGGACGCATGTATAGCATTAGAGTAAGCTTGAGGGAAAGAGTGTAGCATCTAGGTAGGCCCAGTTTCATACCCCCAGAAGCCACTTGGGGCCAAGGCAGAGGCCTGTGAAACATGAATAGCATGGAATCAGGTGAGGTTGAGATGACTTTGAGTTATAACCCCCAGGGAAACTGCCATCAAAGAGAAAGGAGTCAGAAAGTGACTGATAGGACAATATAAGAGAGAGAAAAATTAATGAAATTACCAAAAAACTCATAAGGAAGAAAATTCAATTAAGGAGCGTGAGCACAATAAGGGAACTTGCTTCCTAATAAAAAAAACAAAAAGGTAACATGGCCTCCAGATCAGCTAAAAGAGTCCAGACTAAATATCTCAAGACAAAGGATAGTGAATCGGCAACTGAAGCAGAGAATACTGTGTATTCTCAAGAAAGCATAGAAATACTTTGGAATATTCCTAGGTAGCTCAAAAGAGAAATCAGAATTATGCAAGTAGAATTTATGGCCTGCACAGCAGAAATAATTGGCAAAATAGAAAAATTTGGATCCATGTTGGCAAGTCCGAGTAAGTGAAGACCAGAAAAGTTCAGTGACATGCTCAGCTTCACAAGACCAATTAATGACAGAGGAACGACTGGACTTCTGTTTCTTCTGGTTCAATATCAAGTACTCTTTCCAATACACTAAGTTGCCCTTCAAATTCCATTATCTGTCATTGAAGCCCTTCTAAAATTTGGCACAATCCAACCTCTTCACATTCTTTATCTTCTATCGCAATCCTCCATCCTCTCTCTATACCAGCTGAATAAGTCATTCTCTGCTTTGCAAATTTGCTTTCATCTTTGGGCTTTTGTTCAGCCTCTTTCCTATACTTAAAATGTTCTCTTCCCATTGTTGAATTCTTATCAATCCTTTTAAGTTCCGTTCAAAAGCCACCTCCTCCATTAAGCTTCCCCCATTGATTGTCTCTCACCAATTCCACCTAGCACTTTATTTCATACTATACTGATTCTGTTATTACCTCATGGTAGGGTATGTGTGCATACTATCCATATATATTATGTGTATGTCCCCATGGGTCTAGAGGGCAGTTAGGTGTCACAGTAGACAGATTGCTGGGCCTACAGTCAGGGCAACCTGAGTTCAAACGTGACCTCACACACTTACCAACTGCGCAACCCAAGTTACTTTAGCCCTGTTTGCCTGAGTTTCCTCATTTATAAAATGAGTTGGAGAAGGAAATGGCAAACCAGTCCGGTATCACTGCCAAGAAGACCCCAAACGGAGTTTAGAAGAGTCAGATCCAACTGAAAATGACGGCAACAACAAAACAACAAAATCATATCTTCCTATATTCGAATTTAGCCTCAAGCTCTTATTAGCAGCATGACCCTGGGCAAGTCACTTAACTCTGTTTGCCTCAGATTTTTTTCTGTGAAATTAGCTGGAGAAATTGGAAAACCACTCCAGTATCTTTGCCAAGAAAACCCCAAACAGTGTCGCAAACAGTCACAAATGAAACAAGTGAACAACATGGGCCTATCCATATCTTGCAGGGAGACATACATAGATATTCCTAGCATCTTCTCCACACACACTTCTCCAAGAGTCTTATATTCCTGCCAGGAGAGGAAACAGAAGATAAGTCTGGAGGTGGACTGCTTTGCTCTTCTGAGAGAGAGAATTCCAGAGTAGAATATAGCTGCCCTCCTTCCCTGCTGAATATTGTTAGTCTAAGGGAAATAAGTTTCAAGTTTAAGCTGTAGTCCTGATAGCTTAATGGGGAAACAGAGCTCCAAGCTACATATTCAAAGTCTGTATATTGCTTCTCAACTAAATTCCAGATACACAAAGACCATGCATAAGGAATAGCAAATAAAGCCATTTATCTAGGCTGATTGCAGATAAAAATCAGAGAAGTTATTCAGATGAGAACATACTAAGCTCTTTGAGGGCAGGACCCATGTTTATCTAATCTCTATATCTCCCCCAAGGCCTAGCACAGTGCTCTGGGCACAGTAGACACTTGGTAAATGAATATTAAATGAATGGGTAGATGGATAGATAGATGAAAGGGGCAGGGACCATCACCAAAGCTCCCTCTATATCCCTCATATCATCTCAGCACAGTTGAACATACAGAAGATAGTCAACATCTGATTTATTGACTGGATTAGTTTTATTGATTTATTAATTGTATAATAAGTTTCCTCTGGCTCTTGAATGCATACTAATATATTCTTCTATGATATTAGGTATATTTTGTTATTTAACCACCCTAGGGTAGAATGTCCAGCAGTGGTGATTCTTTCTGTGCAGATGAAGGTTCTGCCTCCCCGTCTTCCAGGCCAAAATCAAATCAGTTTTATCCAGCTCAACAGTGGTAAAAATGATTAGGGAATTAGGGGAAACGATAGGCCTGGAACACAAGCAGCTGAAGCCAAGAAACCATCGCTTTGTCCAGCCAGTATGAAGGCTTAATGTTTATAACAGATCAGGTTCTCTTTGCCCCATATGTTTGCTGGACACTCCAGGAGCCAAAGGTCAATGTGAGTAAATGTGAGCAGCCAGTAAGACCTCACAGAGGCAAGAGACAGAGACAATTGGAGCCATCTCAGCCAGCCTGAACACAGCTTCCATGCAACAGGCCCTGGAGCAGGGAGAGAGAGAGAGAAAGAGATATCTATCATTTTGTATGGGTAGCACGGAAAGGGGAGGGGACATTAAGGCCACAGAGAAGTTGGATAGGGTTGTCAAAGTCCAAAGAGAGGCGCCCTGGGGGAGAGAGAAGAGGAGAAGATCTTTCTGCCCTGACCTGAAGTGGGGGAGGACACAAGGTGAAAGGCCAGAAGGCCAGGCTCCAAGTAAAAGCAGATGTGAAATAGAAGCTGTTAGTGTCACAGTGGGCAGCAGGGGTGTGCCTTGGAGGAGATGACCCCTAGTAAGATGCACTGTCAATGACTATTCTTTATAGTGACTAGAAGCTCTGCAATTTGGACCCATCTTTGGAGGACTGAAAAGAATAACCACAAATGTATGGAACATTCACACTGCCTGCATCCAAAGGGGCTATGTTATGACCACTGAGATCACTCATCTGTTGCTTCAGAAGTCACTTGATCAATAATTTTTGAAACTGTACTATGTGCAAGGCTTGGTGGAGGATGAATTTTTTTCTGTCTTCAAAAACTATCAAATCCAAAGGCTCTATTGGATCCAGGAGGTCCAGTCTTGCACTTGGTTCGCATCCTATCTAGAAGTTGAATTACATGATGGCTGGAAGTCTAAGACTGTTCTCTTCTCTTTGGCCATTGAAGGGCATTAGGTTATTTAAGGACAGTGAAGGAGCTGCCTCTGAAAGAAATCATACCCTTTAGCACTCTCCCTGGAGTTCCTCCTTCAAGGCTCACAAGACTTCAGTTTGATTCAATAAGTATTTATTAGGCACATATTACAGGACAGGCCATGTCCCAGACACTAAAGATAGCAAAACAAAACATCCTCAGCCCTCAAGGAACTTGCATTCTGCTAGGGAAAACATTTAAATAATTAAACATTTAAACAGGCAGTATATATACAAATACATACCAACACCTGGGAAAATCTGGAAAAGCCTTAAGGCACTTGAGTTGAATCTTGAAGGGAGATAGGAATCCTCCAAAAAACAGAGGTGAGAAAGGAGAATGTTCTAGAAATTGGATACAGACTGTGCAAAAACATGGCAGGAGGAAAAATAATGCTTTGTACAAGGAATATCATGGAAGCCAGTTTGATTGGAATGTGCAGTGAATGAGTGGGAGTAATGTGAAATCAACCACAAATTCATTGTTTAGTTGGTCACATCTCCAGCTCTTACGCCCAAAACAGAAATACTCCCACATAGGACCACATGATTCTACCTTGTAGAATCCTAACCCAAAAGAGAATTTAGGGAGCCATAAACACTCACCCAGAATGCTCTTCATTCAGTCTTTACAGAGATGCCTCATTAAACCTATGGAAATAGGTGAAGAGATACAGTTATAATCATTCACTGCTTCTCTTGGCCCAATTACAGAAAAGCCTAGTCGACTGGATATGGTGCGTAACCAGTGAAGTGTTAGACATCAGTTTTGGGTGGAGTTAAGTTCCTAAAAATGCCAAGGTTCTATCCCTCCAAAAGGAGGCTTAGCCTGTCAGCCCCAGTCATGATGTTTGAATTAGTGGGGGCTAATTGAAGTGAATGTTGTATGGATTTATGCTATCTAAACTGCTCTTATTACTGAGATAATGGGCTGAGGAGGAAAGGAGCTTCAAGAGCCAACAGCCTGGGCATGCAGTTGTTTTTCCAATGTTTTGCTCGATAATGAAGGAGGGAAAAAATGGATGTTCTATACCGTTGCCAAGGAATTTCCTTTCTATTTAGAAGGGGGGGCGGCAAAGAAAATGTTGCAATCTAAGTCAGCCTCCACTGTCAAGACCAGCTGTTTTGAGCCCCTAGAGTCCTCTGGAGCTGCCCCCAGGTTCATAAAAACAGAGCTGCCACTGGCTGCTGGCTATTTGGAGGAAGAAAAGGGTTCATTTTGATAAAAGACTGAAAACAAGTCTTGATAAGGACTGAAATCCCAGGAAATCCAATTTAATTTGTGTGAAAGAGCCCAAGACATAAACGAGTCTGCCTCCAAGCCTAAATCTGGCTGCCCTGCCAGGCCTTTCACCCCTAGTCCATAACCAATGGGGTGGGAAAGTAGCCTCCTGGGTAGATGAGAGTTGAAGGTGGTAGAGAGAGGGGAACAAAGTCCCCTAAAAGACCCATTCACTTCCTAGACACCCTATAAATTATCATAAAGGCTAGAAGTTTCTAAAATGGAATTGACTTTCTGTGATGTTGAGGACTTCTGAAAGATTTGTCAACCACAGCTCAAATTCTTTGTTTCGGTTTGAGTTGGCCTCCAGGCCTCTGATTAATTTTTAGTGGTCCCTATTTCACAAAAGGGGAAAACTAATATGCAAAAATGTTATGCAGTTTTGCATTAAAGACTTTGAAGGTGGCATCAGGAAAGAAATTCTAAGCAATTGTAAGATGATTAATTTTTTAAAAAACTAGTGACTGAAAATTTACAGTAGAAAGATCATAAGTCTTGAGACCAAATCCTGATTCTCCTGTGGTTGAGATTTATGACCTTGGACAAATCACTTTTAACTGATACAGGCCTCAGTATTTGCAAAATGAGTAGACTTGAAGAGGCACTTTGTAAAGTTGCTTCCAACTCAATCCTAAAGTCTACTTTCAAGTGTTCTTGTCTGATGTTGTATGGTCACATCTCTCTCTTTTGCATCTACATATGATGAACTCATCCTTCTTATTTCATATATTCAAGGTTTGTTCATTGGTCTCTAAAATCATTTGGGACTTAGTTTAGTCGCAAGATTACAACTAAAAGAAAATAGATTCTGTCCCTCCTTTCCAATTCATAGGACTTTAGGTCAGGAATGACATTCTGAGGGATTAACCTCCCAGTGATCCTAGTTGGTAAAGGAGGGAGTAACCAAAGAAAGAAGGAATGACAACAGCTAATTATCATTGGATCATGGACTTAGAGTGGGAAAGGAAACCAGAGGTCATCTAGTTTAACTTTCTCCATTTCACAGTTGGGGAAAATGTGGCCTAAAAAATGTGACTTTCCCAAGGTCACACAGATAGTAAATGGCAGTATTGGGATTTGAACTTGGGCCCTATGACTTCAAACACATTGTTCTCCCCACCACGAATGAGCTTTGGAAGGTGGTAATGGTTTTGTTTGTTTGTTTTGCTTTTTGGAAGGGGGAAACCAGGGCGATTGGGATTAAATGACTTGCCCAAGGTCACACAACTAGTAAGTGTTAAGTGTCTGAGTTCAGATTTGAACTCAGGTCCTCCTGACTTCAGTGCCAGTGTTCTATTCACTGCGCCACCTAGCTGTCCCAAGTAATGGTTTTTTTGAATCTGGTAAATTTTAGTTGGTTAAATGAATGTCTAAAATGAAGGCCAAAATCTATTCTGCCTTGTATGATATCAATTTGTATACATTCCCTATCAACTGTGTTTGACTAGAATGTCCCTAAAGTCAGCTATGTTTGTTTTTTTCACCTTCTTTGTATCCTAGATTCTTAGCATAATTTTTTATGCTCGGTGTACACAATAAGCGACTTCTATAAAGTGAATAATCAAATATTTCTGTCTCTCCATTCCTGTAATTGAATTTGAGCCTGAGTAGTTAAAAATATCCAAGTGAATTACCTAACCATGGTCAACAGTGTTAAGCTACCAAACCTGCAGTGGAGTGTCTGTAAATTCCATGCTTCTGTTTTGACCTTCTCTTCTCCTTCCCCCCAAATATTAGCCAGCTCTCCCCTTTAGGCTTTAATGTAAATATCACAGAAATATCTCAACTTCCCTGGTTCTCCTAGTTCCACATAGGCTCAGACATCTAAAGCTCAGAGGTGATCTAATGCATGCCCTTCATTATACTCATGTGAATACTGAGACACAGGGAATTTAAAATAGGTCATCCAAGCGGCTGAGTGCCAATAGTAGGATTCAAACCCAGGTCCTCAGAACCCAGAGCCAATACTCTTTCAAAGGTAGCAATCTATCCCTCACAGATTGTCTATCATTCAAGTCATCTACGGTTTTGTATTATTAGGAAACCAGTTCAGGAATGTCAATCTAATCTTCCTTCTGAGATTAAAAACCCCTTTTCTAGGAACTATATTTTGTCTATCCTTACCAATATTTATATTGTTTAGCACAGTTCCAAGCACTAGAAAGCCCACAATAAAACTCAGAGCAGAAATAAGTTGGAATTAACGGAGGTAGCTGAAAGAGTACTGGACTTGGAGTCAGGAAGATCTGAGTACAAATCCAACCTCAGACACTTACTAGCTGGGCAAGTCACTTAACCACCATTTGCCTCAGTTTCCTCATCTGTAAAATGGAGGTAATAATGTCACCTATCTCCCTGGTACCTGGCCTGTAGTCAGGCTTATACGAATGTTAGCTTTTATGAAGAGAATGTTGGATGGTGAGAAAACCTCTTGCTGCCTTATGTGATCAGCTCTGTAGAAGATCCTACTTGATGTAACAAAGAAAACCTGAGACTTGGTTCTAGTTGAGTTTATAATCAGAAGCGGAACCGAAGGGACTGAGCTCTTCTTATTTCTTGGGAACCTGATTGGTCCCTTCTTTGGTAAAATGAGATGCCTGAAGCTCCCTCAGTGGTTCCTCTTCCAAAACGAAAGGTTTTAATTCCATTCACAAAAACAATGTCCAAAATAGAAGGAAAAAAAAAACCCACCCACACAAACTTTTTCCTCTGATCAATGGGAAAAATCATCCAGTGAGCTTTTGCTGGCAAAAGGCCGGATGTAAGAGCCAGGCTGTGAAAAAGAGGGAGAGAGATTCTCATGGAAAACAGCAGTTCCACCCACTCCCAGTTTTATTTCACTGAGGTTAACCAGAGGGCCCTCGAGCCACCTACAAGCCTTGCCTTTCACCCTCTCTCCACCCCCAGGTACATTACTCTCTCCAGTGGCTCTTCTTGCCATCAACACCCAGATAGCACAAGGGGGCTGAGGCATTAGGATCTTATCTTTCCTATTAAAAGATAAAACCTAAAATTCAGCCCTTATCAATTTAAGCTTCAAGCTCTACATTCCAGGTTTAAAAGGAAGGCAGACAAGATGGGTCTGATCCCCCACAGCAACTTACAGCCCAACACCATGTGTTGCTTTCAGTACAGCAGCTTTGAAAAAGGTAATTAAACATGGAACATCCTACCCGATTTCAAAATCAGCTGAGCCTTTTCTTAGGAAACACGTGGGCAATAAAATGAATGGAAAAGGGAGTGAAAGGAATTAAATCAGCATCCTTTCTTGGAGTCAGCTGTCAATTTTCTATATTATCTCTCTCAGCACAGTTTGGTAGAAAGAACATTGAATTCAAGGTCAAAAGACCTGGGTTTGAATCCTGACTCCAATGCTAGAAAGTTGTATGATTGGGGCCAGTCTCTTAAGCCCTCTGAAATTTGCTTTCTTTGTCTATAAAACAGGGACAATATATAGATGTGACCTCTTTTAATAAGCCCTTGCTTTGTACCTCATCTTCCACCCAGCACATTCAAAAGATCATTGATTTCAAATGAGAAGGGACCCTAAAAATAATATAGCCTAACTCCTTCGTTTTAACATGTGAGAAAATGGAGCCTTGGATATATGAAATGAATTGTCCAAGGTCCCATAACTAATAAGTAGAAGAATGAGGATCTGAGCCCAGGTTCTCTGACTTCAATACCAGCATACCTTCCATTAAACCACACAGTTTCTCCCAACCAATAAATGCTCAACAAACACAAAATAATTTTCATACTAGCCTAACAACATTAAAATAGTTGTTACCTTCTTAACAGAATATCCACAGAGTGCTTTAAGGTTTGTAAAGTTGGCTTCTTGTTAGATCCTCCCAACAACCCTGGAAGATAAAGGCCATTATTATTCAAATTTAACAGATGTCAAAACTGAGGCACAGAAAGGTTTGTTGTTTTTTTTTTTTAAGTGACTTGTCCAGGGTTCCAGAGCTTAGTAAGTGTCTGGGGCAGGATTTGAATTCAAATCCCCCTGACTCTAAGTCCTGCCCTGTGCCACCAAGCTGCCCCTAAATTAAATCTCTTATGTCTTTTTCACATGAACTTTTTTTTTTTTACTTAGAAATAGTATGTTGTAGAGGAAAGAGCACTGTACCAGAAATTAGGAGATCTTAATTCAGTCTCAGCTCTACCAGGAATTCCTTGTGACATTGAATATTCACTTCACTGTTGATGGCTTCACTTTATATTCTTGTTTTTGGAGGGGGAAGGCAAGGCAATTGGGGTTAAGTGACTTGCCCAAGGTCACACAGCTAGTGCATCAAGTGTCTGAGGACAGATTTGAACTCAGGTCCTCCTGACTCCAGGGCCTGTGCTCTATTCACTGTACCACCTAGCTGCCCCCAAGTCTTCAGTTTCTTAATCTTCCAAAATGAAAGGCTCTTTAAAAAAATAAAAACAACTAGATAATCTCTAGATTCTTCCAGCTTTAAAATTCTGCAATATACTTTTTTCCTCTTCTAGCAATGCCAGCCTCCTGTATTTCTGGAGATCCAATCAATCACCACGTCCTTTAGATTTTGAATCTAAATCATCAACAAATCTCCTTGTCATCCTGTCCTTCGATGTCCATTTAATTCTGATTAGAAATTGACTTAAGATTAGAACATGATAATGTCCAAAGGAGGACAAAACAAGACAGCCTCCCATTGGTTATCTCTAATTTACTGAATCACCTTCTGGTTGTCCTGGATTATGACACCAGATCAGAGATCTAGACCCCACTAGAATCTTACCCTTCCTGTGGTGATGTTAATGCAGCAGCTGGCCACATATACCCAGAGAACCTCAACATCACACGGATAACATGTAGTCCTTTAAAAAGTGGAGCACCAGGTTTTCTATTTAATTCAACTCAGTTTAACAAATATTTGTAAGTGTGCAGAGAGTGTTCTAGGCAATGGAAGAGATATATAACTTAGGTAAGGCTCTCTACTCTCATGGAGTTTAGAGTATAATAGAATGAGAGATGTGTACGGATATACTAGAACAAGAAATATAATGTAAGCATAGAAAATACAAGCAGACTGATTGAATCAATCAACCAAACAAAGCAAGCCAGATGTGAATAAGTCCTAGGTCAATTACAGGTGTCTCACCCTACCCCACCTTGGATGAAGGGTAGGTAAGGCCACACAGGAAAACAGTATCTTGTGACTGGTGAGGAAGAACACATCTCATCTCCTGGGCTGTATATAAAAATAGTAAGCTAGTTCAGTCAGTCAATCAAAAGATGAGCCAGTCTAGTTGTGAAAGTTGCAGTTTTGGAGATTTAGAATTAAGCCCTTGAGGGGAACTCACTTAGCTTTGGGGAAAACCCCTGTTTTTGAATTTGTCATTAGAGAAAAAGGACCAGGAGAACCTTTAGGGCATCTAGTTGGAATCAAAGAATCTGAACCAGAAGAAAAAGCATTTAGCTAGAAGCCATAATCACCCGAGAAATGGCACTTTGGGGGAGAGTGATATCTCATAGTAGAGAGAAGTATAAAGAATGAACTTTATAAAGTCATGGACTCATGAAGTTCATCAGAGAGCTATGTATGTACTCAGGGGAATTTCATGAAGAATCTATTAAGAAAAATATTTCCAGTCAAAGAGTTGAGTTATCCCTTTACTCAAGTACTCACCACGTGCATGCCTCATTACCTTTGTACTTCAAATTTTGTCCATTCTCCCTGTAGAACCTGTATGTATCTGTGGAAGAATGTACTCAAGACTTTTGGGGGGAATGTTTTATAACTACTATTCTTGCTAAATACCCTCTCAGAAAATATTTCCTAATTAAGATTGGTTAATAGCGGGAAGTATGTTTGGTGGGGGACGGGGAAGAGGAGAGCTCATAAGCATCAGTACTAGGAACACAGACCCTCAAGGGCACCCCTACAACTCCAAAAGAGTAATAGCTACCTTTGGGGATCCCAACCTCTTAATGAAAATGCTTAGTTGGGAGGGGAAAAAAGATCTTGAAGGTGAGGTTTGAGAAGACACCATCAAGTTTGGCAATTAAAAGATCACTTCTAACTTTGGGGAGAGCAGTTTCAGGGAATAGTGAGGTCAGAAGTCAGCTTGCAAGGGTTTAGGAAAGGAAGTAGAAACACTAGGTGTTGACAGATTCTTTGAGAAGTTTGGCTGAGAAAGGCAGGAGAGATGCAGGATGATACTGAGCAGGGATGGTGAGATCTAGTGAAAGTTGGGTTTCTTTGTTTTGCTGTTGTTTTTAGAAAGGCAGATTTGCTGGCATTGGGGAAGGATCCAATAGCTGAGAAAGCATTTTTTAAAATATTAAGAAATGGGGCAATCTGATGAAAATCCAAGAGGGAATGAGGATAAAGGATGTGTGGAGCAGGTTAGACTGGGTGAAGAGAAGAGACATCTCTTTATCAGAGACTAAAGTAAAAGTGGAAATAGATGGCAAACATGATGTCAGCTGGTTTCTGAGATGTGGATTAAGGAAAAAGGTAGAATTCTGGGTAAAGGGTAAGGGAACTCATCTGAGAGGATGGAAGGCAAGGCTTTTGTGAAAGGTTTTAGGAGAGAAATAAAGATTTTCTTTGTTGTCATATTTTTCAAGAATGTTGTTATTGTTGTTAAGTTATATCCATCTCTTCATGACCCCTTGAATCATACTGTTCACTGAATTTTCTTGGCAAAGATACTTTAGTGGTTTGTCATTTCCTTGTCTGATAAATTAAAGCAGTTAGAGGCTAAGTGACTTGGCCAGAGACTGAGGGCAGATTTGAACTCAGGTCTTCCTGACTCCAAGCCCATCTACTGAGCCACCTAGCCACCTCCAATTACTGTTTTTACTGTAACCTTTTTAAGATTACATTTTACTAATCATTTGTTGATTATCCAAATAAACAAATAAATGATTGAATAAATGAATGAATGAATATATAACATTTGATTTGGGAGAACAAAAGGATTTCTTAAAAACTGTCTCCTTACCAGGAAACTTGAATGATTTTGATAAATGAATAGAAATCTATTGTTGGAAGAAAATCTTTAAAGCAGAATTTTTCTCTATTAAATCAAATGTTATCTTTGCTGTTTTATTAATAATCAATAAGTAATAACTAAAGTACAATCTAGTACTCCCTATTTCTGTCAACGAATTTTGTTTTGGGAAAGATATGATCAAACAAGGACAGGTAGATGGCTCCAGGTAAGTCAGGAAGACCTAAGGTCAAATCTGACCTCAGACACTTACTAGCTGTGTGATCCTAGGCAAGTCAGTTTACTTTGCCTCAGTTTCCTCATCTGTAAAAAGAGTTAGAGAAGGAAATGGCAAACTACTTCAGTGTCTTTGCCAAGAAACCCCCCAAATGAGGTCATGAAGAGTCAGATGTGACTGAAAAGTGACTGAGCAGCAACACACATGATCAAATGTGAACTATTCCCATTGAACGACCGCCTGTTCTATTCTAACAGTCTACAAGAAAATGCCCTTGACATACGTGATGATTCTCATAAACATTTTTATATGGATCAGAAAGTAGATATAGAGGTCAATTGTTACTATGTGCTTTTAGTTGACTTTTTCTCAACTATTAATGTCCAAGATGTTTTACACATCTTTGGTATCCTCACCTCCTTCAGAAAACTATTGAATCAGACCCCTGGAGTTTTTACAGGTATGTTATCTCCAACATTAGCTTGTTAACTACAGGGGCAGCTAGGTGTAGTGCATAGAGCACTTTCCCTAGAGTCAGGAGGACCTGAGTTCAAATTTGGCCTCAGATACTTGACACTTGCTATGTGACCCTGGGCAAGTCACTTAATCCTGATTGCCTCACCCCCCCCCCCAAAAAAAATGTTAAGTACAATAACCTAACTGTAGGCCTGGTTGAATCCAGCTATTTTTCACATCTTTGTTCTCTTTAGCATCCTTTCTACCTACATCCACCAAAAGCATATCTAAACTGGTAATGCTGAAGTAAAAACAACAGAGTTAGCAGTGGGAAGGGACTAGAATACAGCTCTTCTGACTCCTTGTGCATTATTTTGTCCTCTATACAAGAGGAGTCAAACACATGGCCCTGGGCCTACCATAAGTGCAGTCCAAACCAGATTAAAATGTAACTGAAAAGTATTTAACAAAATAAATTAAAAACGCAATAGAACATTTGTGTTTTGTCAGTCAATTCAGTCATGTCCAACTCTCTGTGACCCCTTTTGGGTTTTCTTGGCAAAGAAATTGGAGTGGTTTGCATTTCTTTCTCCAGTTCATTTTACAGGTGAGGAAACTGAGGAAAACAGAGTAAAGTGGCTCACCCAGGGTCACACAGCTAGTAGGTGTCAGAGACCAGAATTGAACTTCAGTTTTCCTGACTCCCCTTCAGGTGCTCTGTACACTGTACAATCTAACTGCTTATAACAACAACAGGGATCTTCACGTACAGCTAACAGGCCCTTGTTCCTGTTTGAATTTGATACCACAGCTCTGCACCATGCTAGTAAATAAAACAGTCCTGATGTACTCATTGACATGCCACAAGAACTTTCTCACCTCTGAGACAATCCCACAAGAACCCCAAAGATAGCATGATTAGTGAGTCTCTAGAGTGCTTTTGTGAACTCTGAAAGGCAAGTAGACAAATATCTCACCATACTGACCTTTAAAAAGTTATTAATCTTTCTTTTTTACATCGCTTTAATTTCTGAATGTATCCCCACCCACACCTCTACCTAGCAAGTCATGTTATCCAACAAAGAATAAAAGCTAAAGAAAAAAGAAAGAAAAAAAATACTTCACACATCAGCCAACTATAATATCCCTCTCCCACAACCCCCCATCTCTACAAAGAAAAGAGGGAAATGTATTTTCTCATCTCTTCTTCTAGGCCAAGCTTGGACATTACAATCATGTATCAACATATTGTTGAAGCTGAAAACATATAGAAATGTGAAAAGAGCTCTGGCCTGCTCAGTCTTGGACTCACTGTATAAACCTGAGGATATCATTTCACCTCTATGGCCTTATCTTCCTCACCTGTAAAATGACAGGTTTGCTAGAAATTCTTTAAGGACTTTTCCAGGCATAAAAGCCTTTGATTCTACATTTCCTTTAGAAGCTGTTTCCGTGAAGAGTCAACAGGGTACTGGTGTCCTATGAAAACAACAAAGAAAATATCAGGCATTGATAATTCAACCACTAGCCTGAAATACTTTACACATCACCTCCAAAACTTGCCCTTAGTCTGAGTAGGTAAACTAAGATGAAATTGATCCATCAGGGCAGACCTACTGCAGCCAAGGTTCAGAACCACTCTCCAGGGTCTGGTACTCATTAAGCACAACATAGATTGTGAAACTGATCGATGTAATCACATCTGGGAACCAGAAAAGCATCACAGGAGACAATCAAACAGTGAGAAGAAAATAGACACATGCACGCGCACACACACACACACACACACACACACACACACACCAGCCAATTGAGACCTTTGTGAATATTCTCTTCTCTTCCCCACAGTATTTTATTCCCTGCTACCATGTTCCAGACATAGCTCCCACGACAGACTGGGCAGAGGTCTTTGGGGACAAGCCAAAGCTGACTCCTAGAGAGGCAAGCTCCCTTCTAAGGTACCCCATTGACATAGAGCACCATTGTACCATGTGGCTGAGTGGGCTGAGCCCAGGAATCTTCCAGTACTGCTCATTAACCCCATCTTGTTCATAGCTCAACATATGCTAAATACTAATCAGATCTAATTAAACAGAAATGGACTCAGACGCCCAAGAAATTCCATCCTAATATAAATTAATAAAACTTCGATCATTGATCTATTTCAGATTTGCTGTGTGGCTACAATAAGGTTACTCAATAAGCCTATTAAACACTTTGCTTTATCCATAAAATTAAAGGGAAGATGGAGAAGAGTAGTGTTTTTCATCTATCAGTCAGTGAGCATTTATAAAATACCTCCTCTGTATGAGCACAGTGCTAGGTGTTGGGGGTATAAGTAAATGCGAAGAATAAAACAGTCTACTCAAAGAATTTACATTGAAGAACTGAAAAAGCCATGAAAACATATTTAATTCAAATCCTTTATTTTACCATTGTGGAAACCCAGCAAGGTGAAGTAGTTTCCTTCTTGTCTCATCATTGAATGGACTTTTGTGGATGGAATTTTGTGGGGATTGTATCTCCTCACAACTTTTCTCAGCTCAGCATTAATGCCACATACTCAGGCAACTGAAAAAACCATAAGGAATCTGCAAGTGACCACCATGGCCCTAGGAGTGCTCCTACTCTATGCTAGAAACCGATTGGATCAGCCCACAATGCCTTTCTGAGGAGGTCTGCCGTGGTATTGTTTCAGAATGGCCCCAAACACACCAGCCCCCTTGGGAACTTCCCAGGACTTTGGAATAAGGGCTGGAATTGTCATCACATTCTTCACATTACTGTGCAGGGCCTGAATTTTGTGTGGGAAAATTCATCCTAGGAGACATGTTGTTTTGCTTTGTTTTGATTTTTCTACCCTTTGCTGTGACATTTGGCATCTTTTTAAAGAGCCCCAGTCCTTCTAGATCACCATCTCTTGAGGTGCCTTAAAGAGAAAAAGGGAGTGAAAGAGGATGAAAAAAATCTTCCTGTTTTCAATCACTTTTTCCTTCCCATAGAACATACAGGTGCTTGGGGTAAGTGGACAGGGCAGCACCTAGTCTTGAAGGCAAAGATTGCTCTGAGTTCAGTTCCAGTACCCAGCAAAATGCTTTCCCCACAGGGAGTGCTTGATAAATTCTTGTTGGATAGAATTACATTCCCCCTTTTAGGAGATACTGCACAGTTGGTGCTGCCTCTGATGTTTATTTGAAGTCTACGGAATATAAAGTCCCAAATAAATAAATGTTGGTGGCAGTCGACCTTAGCAAAAACCTTTACAATAAAATTCAGTCTTTAATTAAAAGTTTTCATTCCTTGTGAAATTCTCCTAAACATTTCAGTTAAGGCAAATTTGTTGTATGACCCTATGACAATGACTTCTGTGTTGTACAAGATCTATGTATATATTTATCATGGATAGAGTGCTGGATTTGTAGTCAGAAAAATCAAAGTTCAAATCCTGTCTCAGACATTTAACTAGTTGTGTGACCCTGGGCAAGTCACTTATCTGTAAAATGTGGATAACAATAGTACCTAATACACAGGCTTGTAAGGATCAAACAAGGTAGGTAAAATTCTTTGCTAACAATGTTTCATACAAATGTTAGCAACTATAATTATTTTTATTACTTGTGCATGCTGATCTTTTTGTTAGGTCTGCCTGTGGATGGGTTGATTGACTGAATGGAAACTCTATGAGTAGGGAGCAGTCTCAGAATATTTAACACTTTTTCTATCACCAGAAACAAGGGATAATAATTTTGCGTATCTTTTCTCTTTATATCTCATTCTATGAGTCTCTTGGCTGATGGAAATTCACCTGAGGATCTTGGGTATCTGGTTATCCTGCCAAATACATCTCTGATTAATATCACCACCACCACCACCATCATCATCATAGCAAGCATTTATACAATACATTAAGTTTTTCAAAGTATTTTATAAATATCTTGTTTTATCTTCCTAACAATCCTAGGAGGTAGGTGCTATTGTCATCCCCATTTTGGAGATGAAGAAACTGAGGCAGGGCAATATTAAGACTTTTCCAAAGTCCCACAGCTAGTAAGCTTCTGGGGCCAGATTTTTACTCAGGTCTTTCTTACTACAGGTTCAGTATGCAATCCACTACACCATCTAGATGCTTCCTGAGATTATTTCCACTTCCTCTGCTTCCTCCCAGAAAGTATCTACAGGAGTAACAGGGGGCTTAGAGTTACCTAGTCAGGTGAGTAAGTCACAAAAGCACAGAACTAGAGGACTGGAAGGGAATTTGACAGTCATCTAGTGAAATATATGCATAAAAGGAATCCCTACTATAATATCCCAACAAGTGGCCATCCTGCCCCTGCTCTAAAATTTCAAGGCTTGGCATATATTTTCCCATGCCTATATGACTGTAATGTTCAATAATGAAGATGATAATGATGATGACGATAATTTTAGACAAACTCTTTTCCAGATTTTTTTTTTACTGCTATTGGTAAATGTACTTTACAGGGTCAATGCCACATGATGACCAGCATCACCATAGAAAAGAATTAATAGAGTGGTGTGGCATAGAGGAAGAATGACTATGATTAAGGTTTTATATTTAAGTTGAGGGTAGGGGAAGCAGAGATGGGAAGAAATAGTCATGGGTTTTTATGCTCCTGAGATATTTCCTAGTCAATGGAGAAGGCTGGGAAAAGCAGATGGGATGGGGTGGGAGTCATGGAATAAATGACATTTTTTCCACATTGAAATAATTAAACCTCTTGCCCTTGGAGTGTGGCATATAGACAATAAAAACCCTTTTTTCTTCCACTTTTTCTTTTTCACAGATCCTTAGTTCTTGTTCCTATTTTTAATCCCTTTATGTTCTTCCCCCAATTACAGAATTCCTTTTAAAGAAAAAAAAAAGAAAAGAAAAATGTTCCTTGGAATTTCTTTCATGCTCTGTTCCCAGCCTGTGTGTATGTTTCCCAGTGTGTTTTAAGAAGGTTGCATTGACTCAGCAGCCCAATAGCCAGCTACGTGACAGTTCATCTCTGGTTTCTATTACCCATGATTAATGCCAGGGATTGTGTTTATACTCACAGAGTCTACACACTAGTTAGGGGTCGAGGGAATTTAGGCACCAGGCTCTGATAAAAACTTCCAGTGCTGCGGGGGTGTGTGGACATAGGGGACAAATTGCTAAGTAGTGTCCCAGAGGCGATTCAGAAAGAAGGGGGAGGAGGCGGGAAACGAAGAGAACTCATCCAAACTTGAATTCTAAGTGAACATAGTATCTCTCCCAACTCTTGATGACTGCCAGACTTTATCCAGTGACACTCATAGGGGATTATGATAAAAGTCAGAACTGAATATGATAGTGGTTTCGTATCATTACCTCCATTTTCCAGGGCAAGAGCTGACATCATCAGCAAAGGAAAACCACAAACAGCATTCAATTAAACAAGCCATTTGACAATAGATCATAATAGCTAAATCTCCTTTTAAGTGAATTAGGATATATGAAGATTATTGGGAAAGTACTTCCCCCAAAGGCACCAAATTTGTTGGGCCTTGGTACTTATAATTGGTTCAGAAATATTGATATTTAAAGGTCTTACATAGGGTAAGGTTGGGGTTGAATTTGAGAGATGCTATATATAGGTAAATTAGACAGATGAAGCTATAGGATTCTCCCCTATATGAGCCATATTCATGGCCCAGGCACAGTCAGATTCCAGTTTCTTCTTCTTCCACTGTCTCCCCACCTCACCTATCTCTAAATATCTCACTAGCCTGAGAAAACTGGGTTATAAATATGCACTCCAGCACTCAGCTGAGAAGCCTAGAAATGGCACGATAAGGACAACTCTAGACTCACATAGCTTCTTCATATATCCTATGCTATCTTTGGAACATTTTTTGGCTTGAATGAGAGAGAAACTCACCAACTTTGACACATTATTTTGGAATTCTGCTGGAAGAATTCATTGATAATGAGGCTAAGAAATATGACTGAGTCAATGAACACTGAAGTAGCACAGTACAGTGGGAAGAATGTTGTACACAAAGTCAAAGGACCTTAGTTGAACTCCTACATTGAACCTTACTACTGTATGATCTTGGACAAATCCACCTATGTCTCTGGACCCTAGTCTCTTCATCTATCAAACGAAGGGGTTAGGCTAATTAGTGTCTGGGTTTTGGTCTAATTCTTGATCTATGATCCTGATAACTAATTAGAGAATGCTCTGGGCTGGCTCCTTCTCCAGAATTTGGTGACTAGACATGAGAAACCTTTCTGGTTCTGACACTGGTGAATTATGACGATCTCCCTCATGCTTCTCCGGTCAAAAGTAGACTTGAGTCTGACAGTATCACTGTCATTTTCCTCATCACCTTTTCTCATAGTTTCCCCAGCAACACTTAAGTTCTTTATCTTACTGTCTAATCTACTCTCAACTATGGGGTGGCCCCTCACTTTAGCTCTGGAGAGACCTGTTTATCTGCTCTTTACCTAGAGGAGCAATCATAATGCTCCTTGCTAAAAGTCTGCAAGCAGCAAGATTTGTGTCCTTGTTTCCCTCTGCCTGGCTTCAGACAAGTCATGAATCAGAGAACTTTTCCCAGGCTGATTAGTATACTCTATTAATCAATGATTAATAAAGGAGGCTGTTGGGGTGGTTAGGTGTCACAGTGAATAGAGCACAAGCCCTGGAGTCAACAGGAGCTGAATTCAAATCCAGCCTCCACACTTAACTGAAAAAAAAACAAACCAGAACAAAACCCTAGCCTTGTGACCTGGGGCAAGTCACTTAACCCCAATTGCCCTGTCCTCCCCCCTCCAAAAAGAAAAAAGAAAGAAAAGAGGCTGTTTAGTTTCTTGTCAGGTAAATGAAGAGTTGAAGAATCATGAGTAGAACCCTCTTTATCCTCTTATTTCTCTTTTCATCATTTCCAGGGGATGGAAGTCATTCATTTTCTGTTTTTCAATGTCTTTCTCTGTCTCTCTCTTCTTCCCCTATGTCTGTCTTTCTTTGTTTTTCTGTATCACCTCTCTGTCTCTGCCTCTGTCTGTCTCTCACTATCTTTGAGTCTCTCTCTCCATCTCTTTTTGTCTCTTTCTGCTTCTTTATATCACCTCTCTGTCTCTCTCTCTCTCTGTGTCACTATCTTTAACTTTCTTTCTCTGTCTGTCTTTCTCTATTGGTCTCTGTCTCTCATTGTGTGAGTGTCTCTAACTCTTTCTCAATCTCCATCTCTCTGTTTCTTTCTCTGATTCTTTTTCAGTCTGTTTCTCTGTCTTTGTCTCTCTGTCCTTTACTATATAATTGCAGCAGAATAGGCATAGGATCATAGAATCTGGGATTTTAGAGTGGAAAGAACCTTACATATCATCTAATCCAACTTTTATTTTTTAGATAAAGAAACTGAGTCACAGAAAGAAGTGACTTGCTGGGAGTCATGCAGCAGAGTCAAGTTTTAAATTAATATTCCATGTCCATTGCTTTGTCTAATAGACATGCAAAGAAATTTCCACTGAAAGTATGTATATCCGAGGGAAGTAAGACTAGGTATGTGTGGCATGATCAGTTGATGCAGTCCCAGATGGGGAAGAGCTGGGGGAGCCTGCTTCTAGAAAGACATGATGATGTATAATGGAAATACCTTGGAAAGGCTTGGAGCCTGTGCAGACATTCTGAAACTAATCCCAGTCAGCTAACTTCCTTATGAGGAGGATCTTCTTGGATTGGCTTCGGGGCTTGAATTGACTACATTCACAAAAAGACACTGATCAGCCAGAGCCAGTTCTTCTGTGGGGTCTTTCCAGACTGGAGAAAGGAAGATAAGCCAGGAAGGGCCTCCCAGTGGCTTCAAGTTCTCTTTCACCCAGAGTCAACATGAAAGCAAGAGTTCAAAGCCCCATTGTTCTTTCTCTACATCTATTCTTCCCTCTTCTAAATGAAGGATATTAAATGTAGATATGGATGTGTGAGCTTTGAAAGGTCAGAAGAATGAACTACCAAGAGGTCAGCGAGTGGAGCTTTTGCTGGGTTTAGTGGACAGTCAGTCTAGTGTTGATAATCCAAGGCATGACTTTGGGCACTGCAGCGGCAACCACACTGGCATACTCAGGATGGCTGCTAACACAGGTTCTTAGATCTCTTTTGCCAGGAAACACAGCTTTCTTTTACTAGGAAAGGGGTTAACAATCTTTTTAAATTACACTCACTGGTTCAGGGGAAAAGTCAGCACCCTGAACTTCAGAGAAAATACAAGCAGAGAAATAAAGACGAACAGACAGGGCTATGACTGCCTGAATCAACTATATACTTTCCATACACCCCTGAATCAAGAGAACCTTTACATTCTGAGCAGGTGGGGAGCTCTGAACATACAGCCATTCAGAATCTTGACCAGGGAATCACAAGATCCTTCTCACAAGTGAGCCCCCAAAGCAAAGACAGAAGACATCACAACCCTTCAGTACCTAATTAGAAATTAGTTAAAGTGTGGAATGCCTTCCTACAAGTAAGCCTCCCCTAAGTAAACTTCCCTTAATGGGCTCCACATGAGGCCTATTAATGAGTGGGGAAGATCTTAAATCCATTAACATTAAAGGCACCCAGCCCAACAATACATGAGAGACAGAATCTTCCAGCATTAAAGCCACATTTGGATATGAAATTTGTGGGACCAAAGCTATTTTAAAAACTGTAGTGATTGTACTCATTCTCCCCAGAGACCAAGGAGCTGTAGGGAAGAGTGTGCTCCTCTAGGCATTGGTGGGAAATGTTTTGACTTTTATTCATGTTGTACCTGTGAAGTAAATAATCTAAGTCTGATTAGCTCAAATAATGGATCCTTTGAAGTGGCTGAACTACTCAAATTCGCATTTTTCAAAGTTATAATTATGTGATATATGGTAATTAATTCCAGTCCATTGGAAATATGCCATGTAAATTTGGATAATGCAATCACTTCAGGAGATTCCTTATTCTCCCTAATCTGGACCTGGCCCAGCCTATTTTAAAAGTTAATTTATGTTAATTTGTTAAAGGGAAACAAAGTCTTAATTACTAGTAGCTAATAATGAGGGGAGCATAACAGAAGGAGGGTTCAAGTCAATGGCAAAAGGGAGATACCTCAAATATCTCAGCAGTGCCCCAAGAATCTTGAAAAGGGGGTATAGCCAGTCAAGTTGCTCTTGAAGAATGAATCCGTAGCAATAACTACACAGGAATATAGTCACTCTCTTCAGATGCCCTGCAACCATCCAGGTGAATTGGTTCAGTTATACCACAGTCTAATTTTTGACCATGTGCAGATAATAATTTCTGCTTCTTTGCACCATCTCTTCATCTCCATCATCTTCTGTCTGTGTATTTTTACTTGAAATATGATTCAAAGGGCTTAACAGAAGAATGAATAAACGTATGAGATTGTGACCCTCAAATCAGACTTTAGATATTTTCAGGGAATTCAATGGATTTTTCAATCTCATACATGCCATACCTCCCTATATAATCCTTCTTCATATCTATGTCCTCCCATTAGTTCACAATAGGTGGTCCATTTAACATGCTAGAAGTCTTTATTTTGTTCTCCTAAAATCAAAAGGATACTTATGTGGTTTCTCTTACTATCTCTTGCTGTTGGACTTCATTGGAAATATACAGGAATGCTGAGGATTTATGTGAGTTTATTTTATATCCTGCAACTCTGCTAAATTTATTTATTGTCTCAAGGAGTTTTTTACTTGATTCTCTAGTATTCTCCAAGTATATCATTGTATCATCTGCAAAGAGTGATAGCTTAGTCTCTTCTTTGCCTAATTTGATTCCTTTGATTTCTTTTTCTTCTCTAATTGCTACTGCTAACGTTTCTAGTACCAGATTGAATAAAGGGGTGATAGTGGACATCCTTGTTTCACCCCTGATCTTATTGGAAAAGCTTCTAGTTTATCCCCGTTGCATATAATACTTGTTCATGGTTTTAAGTAGATGCTGCCTATTATTCTAAGGAAAACTCCATTTATTCCTATACTTTCTAGTGTTTTTAATAGGAATGGGTGTAGTATTTTGTCAAAGGCTTTTTCTGCATCGATTGAGATAATCATATGGTTTCTGCTAGTTTTATTGTTGATATAATCAATGATACTGATGTTTTTCCTAATATTGAACCATCCTTTCATTCCTGGAATAAATCCAGCCCGATCAAAATGTATTATTCTTGTGATAAGTTGCTGTAGTCTTTTTGCTAATCTTTTATTTAAAATTTTCACATCTATATTCATGAGGGAGATTGGTCTATAATTTTCTTTCTCTGTTTTGTCTCTTCCTGATTTAGGTATCAGTACCATATTTGTGTCATAAAAAGAATTTGGTAGGACTCCTTCCTTACCAATTTTCCCAAATAGTTTGTAGAGTATTGGGATCAACTAATCTTTAAATGTTTGATAGAATTCACTAGTAAATCCATCTGGCCCTGGGGATTTGTTAGTAGGGAGTTCTCTGATAGCTTGTTCAATTTCTTTTTCTGAGATGTGGTTAAGTAATTTACTTCCTCTTCAGTTAATCTGGGCAACTTACATTTTTGTAGATATTCATCCATTTCACTAAGATTGTCAAATTCACATGCATATAATTGGGCAAAATACAAAAGGATACTTATGGAGCACCTCAATTATCTATCTGGTAGCTCTCAAATTTACTATTTGACTGACCCATCTTTATCTCTCCCTCCCCTCCCCTGCCAATCATACATTTATAGCATATCTCTAGACATACTGTCCCAGCCCACATGTGCACCAGCAGGTTGAATTCCCCAAAGCTTGGCTGGCTACACCTCCCCCTCAAGGTTCTTCTGAAGAACAGTAAGGTTCTTCTAATGCTATTGATTCATGCCCCCATTCTGCTGTGTTCCCTCCAATATCATCATCAGTGGTTAGTCCCTCAATATAGTTAATCAATTTTCTTTTCAATACAATTAGCATAAATCAACTTTTATGAAGAACAATTTGTTAATTTATGGCTTGAATAGAAGTACAAACACAACCCCTGAAATAGGGCACATTTTCTGCTCAACCAACTCAGTCTCTGAGAAAATTGGATTCTTACTTAAAGCAGCTACTACAAACATTTGCTGAACCAAATTCACTTTTGAATAAGCCACCCCTTTACTTGCAAAATCCAGTACCTGGGTGCCTTGGCTGCTCCTCCTGGGCTGGGTCCAGCAAGTCACTCTTCAGGGCTGAATGAATTTATCTGTTGGCAAAATCTCTGCTATGGACTCCAGTTCTCAGACCTCCTATGATTTTTCTAGCCTTCTGTAGCTCATAAAATCATAGCCTAGTCCATTTTGTCTCCTACACTCATTCATGTAAGAGCAAGAAAGAACAAAATACAATGCATACAGAAAAAACAACCATTCCATGCATGCATAGCTTCATGTTTTCCCAGGGAGAAAGAAGAGGCCTCTGGTGCCTACTTCTCTCCTCTCCCAAAGGTTTATAGAACTCCTTGCCTCATTCTCTACCAGGAAAGAGCCAAATTTAGCCTGTTTGTAAATTTTTTGTATACACAGTTCTAGTTCAACCACCAGCTAAAAAGGTTCTTCTTTGCCACACAATGAGCAGACTCACAGAATAACCTAAGAATAAGTGCACATGCTCTGAAGAAAAGGGCAAAATTATTCAGCATACAGGCCTAGAAGTAAGCTCCGCAAGTATCCACACGAGTTGGCATCAGGCAGAGCGAGTTGTCCATGGCCCCTCCCCAATGCTCATTTACCCAACATCCATAAGACGTGAAACAGACATATATCTTGTAATTCCAAGTCCTCTCTTCAGAAACCAATTGGTCAGATCATTTGGCTTACTGTACGCAATGTGATGTCAACAGAATCTTATTATCTCTCATGAAAAAAAAGAGCTGCTATAGGGAAACTAAACATCTTTTCTACTATAAGACTCCCTCCAGCAGAGAAATTTACCTTAGACTCTCAAAGGGTAATCAAGAGTGGCAAACCCAGAAACAACATTAGGATCATAGATTGAAAGCTGGAAGAGGCCTCAGAGTCCATCTAGTCCAAACCCCTTGTTTTATAGATGAGAAAATGGAGTCCTAGGGAAGCTAAGTGCCCAAAGGCCCAAAGGTAGTGAGAAAGTAGAACTTGAACTGAGGTCTTCTGACTCCCAAGCAAAGTTGGTTTGGTTTTTGTTTTCTCATTATATATCCTCTCAAATAACTACATTTCTAGTTGTATAGAGGTAAGAAAGAGAGGACACACAAGACCACAAATCATGGAAACCTTAGCTTCACAGACAGAGTTTATGGAACTTGTCTTCTGATGCTCTAATAAAAGCACAGGCACCACTTGCCCGTATGGCTAATTTATTCCATCATCCCCTAACTCATCACTGTTAACTTCTCTGGATGATGGTTAGCCCCAGACACAAAATACATCAACAATTCTCCAGCTGCTATTGTCCACTCCAGGCAGCTATGCATAGGTGGATTGATGAGTCAAATCTTCTGATCTCACTCTTGACTTTTATCTTCTGTTCCTGGATCGTTCAGTCCTTGAGATCCATGGAGAACCATAGCTGGAAGAATGCACATCTGTTATACTTTTCTCCTGATTGGTTGCATAAATTACAACCAATAAGCCAGATTTTATAAAGAGACTTCCTGTTTTGCCCACTGCCACCTCAAATGGCATCACCATGCATCCTGGAGTTGGGGTAGCTGAGGCAGGCACTCCTTCCCTCCTTGTAGAAAGTGCTCAGGCAGTAGTCATGTCTATTATTTGCAATCCTTAAAGAAAATAATAACTCACTTTTATACAGTGCTCTACACATTATAAAGCACTTTTCTCAAAACAGCCTTCTGGGGGTATTATCTGGGGGTATATTATTATTATTGGAGTATTATCATTCCATTTTATAGGTGAAGGAAGGAGAAGAGGGTCCAGTTGATTTGCCCAGGATCATATAACTAGCAAGCTTTGGGACCAGGGTTCAAACTCAGGTCCCTTGATTTTAGAATTCAGCACTCTTTCCACAACATAACAAAATGGAGTTTTCTTCATTAAGGAACTCTTTGAAGCAAACTTTGTCTCATATATGGTGCAGAGTTCCAAGTGTATTGAACTATGTTCTCTTATCACAGTTATTCCTGCCACAATTGTGACTTTTTCCATTATGATTTCAACATATCACAGGTCAGCATAAGAAATTAAATGGGAATTTTGAGGAAGTTTTGTGCAAGTGGCAGATGATGCACTAAGACCAGTGGATGACACAGAAATGCTTAGAAACTCCGAAATGCATAAAATATGTTGATAGCATTGTATAATATCAATGCAAATTTTATAATAAGATACTGCAAAAAAACTCATAAAAGAAAAAGAAAAAATTCAGACTTCTCTGGTATGAAGGGTCAAAAAATTTTATGTGGATTTTCCAGGCACAGATTTTCCAGTAGCACTGCTCCCCTAACCCTTATAATTTGGAAGGGATAAATGTATTTGTATTACTTCAGCATAGTAATTATTTAGTAATTAAGCATAGTAATTTCCTAGAAATGGTAATACTTTTGTAAGTATACAGAAATGTTTGAACATAGAAAAGTGGAACTTGAATATAGTATGTATACATATATACATATATGTTTGTATTAATATATATACAAACATGTGACTATGTATGTGCATACTTATATATGATCATTTAAACTGGTTGAGATAACCTCACCCCATCATATAGAGGTTGAAATATGACATACCTTTAAGATTGTTAGGTATGCCAAAATAAAATCTTCTTTAAACAGGAGTCATGAGAGGATCTTCTATTTTTGTCTTTGTACGCTACAAAGGAGAGCCCTTCAGCCTAGGCTTGCCTTTCCCTTCCATCCCTCAATTTGTCTTGAACAGTGCAAGAATGTCAATTTTAATTCCAGGGTTAGAAGATATGATTGAGGAGATAGGATCAAGACTCTTGAGAGATAGTAGCCCCAGAGTACTCCTCCCTAAGATCAACATTTTGAATGTTGGTTAAAATATGTAAATGATCCAGAATGTTTAAGAAAAGCATAGCCTTGTTTTTGATGAAAGTCACCTCCACCAGCACCACCAGCAACAACTTTAATAAAAACTAATTACCACCTAGATCTTGAAGCAGATAAAATCAAAGTGGGTGTATCAAATGACCATAGAAACTGAATTTGATCTCCTGCTTAGGAGTGTTGGCCTTCTGCCCCCAGTGGAGAAATTCACATGCTGAGGGCAGTGGATGATTCTGGGTGAAAAAAAAATTACCCACTACAATTTCTGAAAGATGTATCGATAGAGTAAAGGTCTTGAAATTCCATTTACTACTCATCCTCCCACACTGAGCTACCCTCACAAGAAGAAAATCCACAGTTCTAAAAATAGGTAAAAAAGTAATTAATCATTCATAAAAATTTTCATTGCAGGGCTCCTTTACCTAGAGATAGCATGGTATAATGGATGGTACTCTGTACTTAGAGCTAAGAAGACCTGCTTTCAAGTCCCACATCCAATACTAGCTATTGAACTGTGGGCAGTTCATCTAACCACTGTAAGCCTCAGTTTCCATCTCTGTAAAATTATGAGTGTTAGACTAGATGGCTTTTAAGGTCTCTTCTAATTCTAAGTCTATAGCCCTATGAACTAGTGACCTGTTCTGCTACAGTTAAAATATATCAACTTCTTGACTTACTACATGAATAAATTGGGCATTAATATAAATTAGCTATCTGCTAACAAAGCTACTTCACTTATTTTTTATTTGGTACTATTAACTCAGACATTCCTAATCCTAATTCATGGAGGAATTCCCCACAACCCTACAGCCAACAAGGCTAAATAAGTTAATTTCATTAGTATTTAGCACAATAGAACTAATATAACTTTACCCAAAGGAAAAGAAGTAAGTTCACGAGGTATTTCTACCAGTGCAGAAGTAGAGTTAGAGCTCTTTTCTATCTTTGGGAAAACAAAACAAAATAACAAAACCCTTCTCTTCCTTGCTATGACCAGGGGTATGACCTTGTGTTGTCTTGGTTGGGTCACTTCTCCCTCTCAAAGACCCAGTTCTTTATCTGGAAAGAGACTGTATTAGATTAACCTTGTCTCTTTGAATCTTAACATTTTATGAATCTATGATTTTATTTTATTCCTAACTTTTTTATCTGGTTCTGCTTAAAAATCCCCATTATCTTTATCTCTATATAAGAATTTACACTCTCCAGCCCTCTTCCTTAGAGAAAGAAAAATGAAGACCAGGATAGGATGTCAAAGATTTTTCTGCATGCATACAGGATTTGGCAGCAGCAAAAATTATTGAATTCCTCCCATGCTCCTGGAACCATGCTGCTGATTCCCAGCTCTAGTCACAGTGTCCTTGTAATGGTAGAGAGATGCTACCCCTTGATCCTGGTCCAGTAGTTTCTCCCCAGTGAAACTCTCCTGAAGAAAAGAAATGCCTGCCATGTGTCTCATGTTATCTGGCCACTTTTTTAAAAAATAAGACCAGAACAACTTCAAATCCTCCCTCAGAGGGAAATCCTCATGTCCCTCTTTTAATTATGTGATGAATTAAGCCCTGATGAACTGCTTTCATAAATCAACTGGATAACAGTTGGGATTTCAGGAGATAACAAGGGAAAGTCTGAAGGTTCTATTCGAAGAAGGGGGAAGAAAGAGTGAATAGCTATGGGCCTGAGGAAAGGGTCAGATTTGAACTGGCAAGGAACACAGGAGCAATGTAATAACTTCTTTTCCAAGCTGCGTTATTGTTGGCAAGCTCCTAAGATTCTGCTTCAGGGACCTCCCATGATGTCCAGCAGAATTTAGAAGGAGATCAGAGTGAGGGGGTGTATTCACTTTAATTAGGGTTATTTATAGGATTGGGATTGTTGGGTGTTTTCTTTTTCTTCTTCTTTTTCAAGGGGCATCGTCAGCTTTTCTGGTCTTCTCATTATGGAAACAAACAACACAGTGACCACACAAATTTTCCAGTCATCCCCAGCTTGGGGGATTGGCATGGGGTTCTGATGATTCCTGGGGCCTCTGCTGAGTCAGGTAGATGTTGAGCTGAGCTTGGAAGAATGAGGGACTGGGAGGCTTGTGCAGAGAAGAACAGAGAGAATTACTGCCTGTTCCTTGATATTGCTGGAAGGGAATTCTCCAGACTAATAGGTTTCCAATCTTTTAAAGTATATGTTCCTACGCACAGTAGTAGTTACACAATTAGCATCATTGATTGAGGTGAGGGGAAGAAAAACAAACTTGAAGTTAAAAAAAACTGCTATAAATTCCCTGATGATTATAAATGACTTTTTAAATTAAATCACAATTGCAAAGTGGTTGTCATGCTTGTTCAAACCCCAAGTCTTCGGTACACGACATATGGAGAAGCCACTCAACCATTATGGACCTCAGATTCCTTATCTGTAAAACGAAGGGATTAGACTCTAATAGATAGCTTCTGAAGCCCCTTCCAGTTTGAAATCCCTTTTTCTTCTTGTTCTAAATCTTTTCATTTTTATTATTATTTATTAAATAATTAATAATTATTTATTAAAATGTTTATTAAATGTTTTAAATAATTTTTAAAATTAAAATATTTATTAAAATTAAAATAAATTATTGTTTAATTATTAAATTGTATGCATACTATTTATTTCATGGATATCCCTTGCAATGTTTCTGAAGAAATTCAATATTCTGAAGCCCATAAGTTGGAAACCCATGCTCTAGACTTCTGGACACTGGGGACTTTCACAGACAATGCATTAGAGATATAATTTGGTTCAGCACTATGCGCTACGTGTTGTCTCTCAAGCTATCGCTTCCCTTCTGAGCTAAGCATCTTAAAAAAGCCAGCTATGCTTGGTGTCTTTACTTTCCATTCTCTCACTGTTTTCTAAACCTCTGCAATCTGGCTTCTGACCTCATCATTCAAATGAAAAAAACTCTTTCCCAATGATCTATTAATTACCCAAACTAATGGCCTCTTCTTGATCCTCATCCTTTTTGGTCTTTTGCATGGTTGACCAGCTTCTCCTTTCCAATACTTTCTCCGTATTGGATTTTGAAAACTATGTACTCTCTTGGTTTTCCTCTCTATGCCTCTGATCCCTCCTTTTTCAATCTTTTGCTGGATCTTCATCCATGTCATAAACACTACTTTGGATAACTCCAAGGGTCTGTCATGGGCTCTCTTCTCTCAGATGTAATCTTAGCTCCCAGTAGTTAATTATCATCTCTAAGCAAAAGATTCCCCAAACTATTTATCCAGCTTTAGGCTCACCCCTGAGCTCCAGTCCTAAATCACAAAGTGCATATTGGACATTTTGAACTGGATTGAACTGGATTCCAGTGGAAGTTACAAAGTAAACTTGGCCAAAGCAGCACTTACTATCTCATCTCCCAAAGCTTACTTTCTTCTGAACTTCCCAATTACTGTTCAGGATACTGCTATCCTTCCAGTTACCCAGGTTCACCAGCCTTGATTATCATCCTCCCTCTCTCTCCATCTGTCTCTCTCTCCATCTCTCTCTCCACTTCTACACATGCACACACACGCACACACACGCACACACGCACACACACACACATATATGCTCAGTTGCCAAACCTTAAAACATCTTTTTCTCCTTTTTCTCATAATTGCCCTTCTCTCCATCCACAGTCCAGACCTCATCTCCACTCACCTGAACTACAGCAATAGTCTTTTACTTGGCATCCCTGATTTCAGAAGCAGCTAAGTGATGGAGTGAATAGCTGGTTACCCTGGAATCAAGAAGACCTGAATTCAAATGTGGCCTCAAATAGCTATAGAGCTGTATGATTTTGGGTAAGTGACTTAATATCTATCTGCCTCAGTTTCTTCAACTGTTAAATGGGGATAATAATATTAGTACTTGCCCTCCAGGGCTGCTGAAAAGGTCAAATGAGATAATGGTTGCAAAGCACTTAGTGTAATACTTGACAAATGCTCGTTTCCTTCCTTTCTACTCCAAACCAATAGCAAAAGCAAACATTTATAGAATATTTCAATGTTTGAAAAAATCATTTACATACGTGATTTTGCGTGAGTCATACAATAACCTTGTGAGACCCATACTATAAAGATATTATCTCCATTTTTCAGATGAGGAAACTGAGGTTCAGGAAGATTAAGTGCTTAACCCAAGGTTAAATGTCAGAGGCTGGGGAAAAACAAACAGAACCTTGGAGGTCTTTCTGACTTCATTTCCTCACTCCCTCCACTATGACATGCTGAAAGAAAGAGAATGAAGACCCATCAGTTGGGAAGCTTAGGGTTGGAAACTAGTTATCAACCATAAAGACACTGAGTTTCATAAGCAGCCTGACCTGGAATGTCATGGGGCCTGGGAGCCTGCCCCAAGTCCTAGAGCAAAGACCTCTGAAATAGCCAGCCTGGGCAGTACAGGGCACTATAGGAAAACCATCAAGCAAAAGCTTCAGCATAGTCCCAGCCCCTATTAGTCACATCGTGTGTTTATCTGCTTTCTACAGGCCCAAGTAAAAAGAGGCACCTTTAGTGACACTTCCATCCAGGCACTATCTCCTCTTACCATTCCTCACTTAAACTGCCCTGCTTATATCCCAGGAATCTACAATATTCATTTATATTTATTATAATGATTTAAGTACATTTCTCCCAATCCCAAACCTCAACAGGCACACACACACACTCACACACCCCCACACACTCACACACACATACTCTCTCATACATGCACACACACACACACACACACACAGTTCCCACTGTCACACTGACTTCAGACAGACTCTATTCTATCAGCTTAACTTACTCTCTTTCAAAAGGAGAGGGGGAAAATGGGAAATTGTTTTCCAGAGGACCTAGCTAGCCAAAGACTGCATCTTTTGATTTAGATCAAGGCTAGAAGGAGGTAGGAGGTTAACAATGATGTAAATTAATTTATAAGAGGAGCAGTGGTCTATGCCCTTCCTTACGAGGAATATTTCCTCCAGCTATTTATTAATCTCAAGAATTTGGTTCACTGCATGCAGCTGAAGCCAATACAGAGATCTTCCAAGCTTCTATTTTGTTCCCATACTCTCAGAGAGCCATTCCTTGGGGTGTCAGGGGATGACCATCCTCCTACTGGCCTCTGCCAGGCCCACAGTTGTGCAATTGTCAATTTGCAAAACCAAGCCACTGAAAGTTCTGCCAGACTAAACTTAACCCAAAAACAATTCAAGTGCAAATGCTAGAGATTTTGTTTTTTCGTTTTGATCCCAAAAGATAATCTGAAGAGACATTTGTCCTGTAGAAATTGGCTAAAACAGGTCAAGTCAACAAGTCCACAAGTATTACCAATGCCAGGCCTGTGTTAAGCACTGGACAAATAAAGTAAGGCAAAAGCAATTTCTGTCCTGTAGGAGGTCACAATCTAATAGTGGGGAAGGAGGAGAAAGAATTTACAAACAGCACTTTCCAAATTATACACACACACATACATATTCACATATAATATATAATTATATATACATTATATAACATGTAATTATATATATAGCAAATTGGAGATCATCATCATCACTAACATTAAGGACTGGGAAAAACTTTTTGTAGAAGATGGAGTTTTAGCCAAAATTTGAAGGAAACCAGGAAACTGACCCAAACCAGGAACTCCTACCCTGGCAAACACACGAGGTTATTGCTAAGGTTAGAAAGGCCCATCTGTGAAGTGATTTTCAGTCACTTGTGTTCATGAAAATAAAACCAAGTTGAAGAGACAGTCAGAGGTCCAAGATCCAGGCTCAGGCATCAGCTGCTGGAAAGCAGTTGCCATGACTGCTGAGTAGGGGGAATAGGTAGATGGAATGACTCCCTCCCACATGTGAAGTCTAATAAAGAGACTCATAGAGATTCTCACACACACATACACACACACACACACACACACAGAAAGAGGGTCAGAGGGTGGAGTCATTCCATTTGAACTATTTTGTGCCGCCTTTCAGGGGATCAAGGGAACAATAAGAGGATTGCTTCATCATTCCCAAACACAAGTCCTTCAGCCATAAGTCACATGTATCACCAAAAGGGGCCAAAAGAGCTCAGCTCTATGGAATGACCTCCCATAGGCCTAAAGCCACTCATGCTACGTGGGTCTGTGCTCCAATTAAATCCCTCCTACATTTATATACCTCTGCATCCATCCTCTAAACCCCAATGCAAAAGTCATTTCTTCCACGAAGACTTTCTTGATCTTCTCCATACCAGCTCCCAGACAGTAACCACCTTGCCTCTTGCCCTTCATTTAGACCTTCACTTATACCTCTCTTGTAGTTATTGTTTCTTCTTTTGTATTGGAGTTATATGTACTTGGGTCATCCTGTTGCTGGACTAAGGTCTACAAGGGCAGGCAAGAAACTTAATCTAAACGTTATATTTATGCCTACATCTAGCCCAGAGCTCTGCGAACAGTGGATAGCTTACAAATGGTTGTGAAATTGAATTCTACCCCACAAATTATTTCCTTAGGTCCAGTTTCAGTCTTTTCCACTTCAGCCTGCCTTAGCTAGTATGAAGTGGAGCTGACCCAATGGCAATAATTTCCCCACACTTTTTTTGGTAGGGGATTAGGTATTCCTAAGAAAGAAACATTTTCCCCTCAATGCAGTTGCTGGCATGACGACACCAGGATATTATGAACAAGGCCCTAAATCCAAACCAATGAAAGGAACTAAGACTTCATAGCTTCCCAGATGGAGAGCCTAGCAAAATAGACAAAATACTCCAAATAATTTTCTTTCTCTAAGTATGAACTTGTTCCAAAACAGCTCTCTGATCTCAATGACCCCAAAGATAAGAATCATTCTCCTTTATCTGATACAGTCTTGAATCCTAGGCCAGACACCACTATTTACTAAGTTACCCTGTTTCCTTTTCTTTACCTGCTGTATCATCTATTTGTGGACTTGCAAAGGTACACATCTGGCATGAACACAAGCATTTGCCTAGTGGATAGAGCTCTGGACTTGAAATCTAGAAGGCTACTCTTCATGAGTTCAAATCTGGCCTCAGACACTAACTGTGTGACCCTAGGCAAGTCACTTAACCCTGTTTGTTTCCATTTCTTCATCTATAAAATGAGCTGGAGAAGGAAATGGTAAACCACTCCAGTATCACTGCCAAGAAAACCCTAAATGGGTCATGAAGAGTCAGATACCACTGAAAATGACTGAACAAACAACACCAAAAGGGAAGAGTTACAGATTTCTTTTTTTTCCCCTTCTTTCTGAGGTTTGCTCTGTAGTTGCTGTAGAAGTAACTTTTTAAAAGACTGTCTCTTATCCAGCTATTAGAAGGTATGCTCCATGACTTGGACCTCTATGAACCCCTCTTCCTCTCCACAAGCAACTTTTGTTAAAATTTCTTTATTATTATGAACTTAAATGTCAACAAACATGTGCCTTTCCATATACAAACCCAAAGAGAAAAAGGGGGTTGTCTATGAAACCATGAATCTACTATATACAGTTTGGTTTTCCTTAAGTATATATGAAATTGACCAGCAGAGCGGTTACTGCTCTCAGCTTGTCTGTGTCCCATCCTGAAAATTCCTTCTAATCTCTTCTGTAGTTTTAGAATGTTTCTTCAATGATCTTTCTTCCTTCCTTTTCTTTGAAAACAATATTACTATCCTCTCCTTTCCTAGGCCAGCCCATTTGCCCTACACCACCACACACACAAAAAAAATTAAAACCCCTTCCTTGTGAACTAATAAGTATACTCGAGTGAATCAATCCATTGGCCATGTCTGCTAACGTATGTCTCCTTCTGCACCATTGCTTCTGCATCCATTCATCCATCTGCATTCACCACTTCTCTGCCAAGAATACTCATCCTTTTTCCTAAGCAATGCAATATGTGTCTTTTACTTGGGCTTAGTTGGGCAATGGAAGGATTTTTAAGTCATGCAGTAGCTTTCTTTCTGTAATCCTGGCTGTAAATATTTTCATCTTATTCTTTTAGTGCTATGGTAGCTTTTGCCCTGGAATGTGGGCAGGGGGCAAGGCTTATCAGCACTGAGGAAAGGAAGCAAAACAGAATAAACATTTATATAGCAACTTATACATGCCTGGCATTATACTAAGTATTTTACAGTGGAGGAAACTAAGACAAATTGAGGTCAAATGACTTGCTTAGGGTCACACAGCTAGTAAGTATCTGAGGGTGGATTTGAACTCAAGTCTTCCTGACTCCAGGCCTTGAACTCCTCTGCATAACCTACCTGCCTCTAGCTGCTTGAGAGACTGACATTAATGTTCCTGATGGTACATGTTTATATTCTGCACAATCTGGTCTCAGATTTTTAGTAGCTATGTGACCCTAGGCAGGTCACTTAACATCTGTCTGCCTCAGTTTCCTCAAACGAAAATGGAAAAAGCGCCCTATTTCAGCATTGTTATTGAGGATCAAATGAGATAATATTTGTAAGTTTCTGGTGTATAATATGCACTTAATAAATGCTTATTTCTTTCTCCCACTCCCAATAAGAATGGAGCCAGAAGAGTCACACAACTATTCAAGCATCATATCCTTCATACTCTCCAGGGCTGGATAAAATTATATCTGTTTTCAGAGTCTATAAATGCAAGACTCCCAACACAGTTCTCATCTGAGGACAGAACTGAGCTGTTGCCCAGGTCTGGGGTGCGTTCCAAAAGTAGCACGATAAAGAATAGCATTGAAGGACATAGAAGGTTAAGGCAACTTATAATGATAAAAATTGCCATTTTTCATCTTACAAGTCAAATCCCATCACCACCAAATATCATTATATATAAATTCTCTACACACTAGCATATTTTTCATCCACTTAGCCAAGAGCTCATTGGTTTCCAGCAATACTTGCCGTAGCTCAGTTCAAGGCATCATACAGGCACGTACACACACACACACACAATTGGACAGGCCCTCATTAATTCCCAAATTCATGGTATTATGTGGGTTAGCATCTATTCCAGTCTCCAGCTCCAAGTTCCCATTCCATCAAACCTATATACCATATCAGAACAAATAACACATGAATATAAAACAAGACAGCATGTAATTTAATTAAAAATAGAATAGCAAGGCAAATAACACCAAATTGAATCAAGTAGCAAGCATTCTCAATAACCATGCCAAACGACTTCAAATTGTTTTGCTTGATCTCTTCTGTCTCAATCTCAGTATTACAGCTTAGGGAATACTGTTGACTTCTTGCAAATAAGAAGTAAAGATTCTTACTACGTCTCTCCCCACTTCCACCACATCTTTCCCCATGTTCCCACCATCACAAGTCTTGCCAATGCCTACAAAACTTCTATCACCTTTTAAAATGAGTGTTTAGGGTGCACATTTATCTGTTAGAATCTGTAGAACCCAGGCACAACTTTCTGGGTGATGAGTTCAAAGACTCCTCCAATGTACAAGGCTTTCTATAGATGGTAAGAATCCGAGTTTAAAAAAAAAACTGCCCTTTTACAGATGCAAAGAGCATTCCAGGACTCTTCCTAACAGCAGGCTCCAGGGCAAACTCTCAGGCTTCTGCTCTTGGTAAACCTAGCAGACAACATTACCTTTTGGCACTGTTGATACCCATCTCTTAATAAAATTTGAAGTCACTGAATGAGAGTGATACATAGCTCATATGTCTTTGGAGATTTTGTTTAACACAACATTTTTTTTTTTTGAGGAGGGAAGGCAGGGCAATTGGGGTTAAGTGACTAACCCAAGGTCACACAGCTACTATGTGTTGAGTATCTGAGGTCAAATTTGAGCTCAGGTCCTTCTGACTCCAGGGTCAGTGCTCTATTCACTGTGCCACCTAGCTGCCCTTTCTGTTGTCTTTATAGCACCCACAATTTGAAGTTTTAAAGCTACGGAATAACCTGAAATGCTATTTGTCTAATATCCCAATTTCCCACTTTGTGTTCATTTGTGTACTAAGTTTATACACTTTGTGAAGATTCACAAACCAAATCGATAGTGTAAACAGGTGTACTACATGTTGACTCTGGGCTCCCTCTCTCAAGTCCTACGGAGACTAGCAGGCTGGATCTCTAGAGGAACGGTATTGCTTTCCTCCAAGTTCTCGAAGAAACCCTGAGGAGTATGAGGGAGGTTTCTCTAGTGTTGTATCTCATGATCCCCCATCAAGGTGTATTCCTCCAATGATATTGCCAGTTAACATTTCCCCAATATCATTTAAGCATTGACTACTGTACCAATATCAATTAACATCAATTATATAGCATGAACTTAAGTATAACCCCGCCCCCAAACAGGGCACATTCTCTCCCCTACATACCCCATGTAGACTCCGGAAAAGTGGCATAAAACTTGTAGTATTTGCTACAAAGTAAACTACCTAGTTTAATTCTGGTTGTAGTATAGACAGTAGGCATCACTACTCTTCTCGTATGACATGGTATCCCCACTGCCAGGTCAATTTACTACTAGAATGAACCAAGCAGGTTGCTGCTCAGGGCTGGATCCTCACCAGGCTAGGCTACTGTAACTTCTGTAGACTCTAAGATGCCTCCCCTTGCTGGACCTGCACTATTTTCTGATCTTTCAAAGCTCATGAGGTAGGAATATGGTCAATTACATTTCTGAAACTAATTTAAGATCAGGGTAAAAGAAATAAGACAAAGACTGAAGAAACAGCAGCACCAAGTGTTCAGAGACACATGATAACCAAGTAAGTGAGGGCTTCTCCTAAAGCTTACAGCATTTCTTCCTCCTCATTCAAAAGCCTGTTCATGTATTTTGTATCAACATCTCAGCAGCCAAATTAAAAGGCTTTTCATCACCATGAGATAAATCTTGATAGCTGACAAGAAATAGAAGATATTTGTACATGCTCTTAAACATGAAGGTAGGACCACACCTTAATCAAATACTTTTTTTTTTGCATGGGGTGGGGGTGGGGGTCTTTTTGGAGAGGAGAAGGCATTACAATCAGGGCTAAGTGACTTGCCCAAGGTCACACAGATAGTAAGTGTTAAGTGCCTGAGGCCAGATTTGAATTTAGGTCCTCCTGACTCCAGGACCAGTGTTCTACTCACTGCACTACCTAGCTGACCCTCAATCGCATACTTTTAGAAGTAGGTTCACCAAACCTCCACATTGATACCATCCAAAACAAATCCTTCATGCTTCAAGAACTGGAACCCAAATGGCCAATGGGAAGTAGAAAGAAGACTGAACATGGAATCAGAGGATTGGTTTGAGTTTCATACCTTTCATTTGATTGCTGTTTAATTTGGGACAAATCACTTAATATTTCTGAGTCTCCATTTTTTCATCCATGAAATGAGGCTAATAATACTTGCACTACATATCTCAAGAGGCATCATTATATAGCCAGTATAGAGTTGACCTCCAACTCTGAAATACCTGGACTCAAATCTTACTTCTGACATGATACTTTGCCTCTCAGTGCCCCACACAAGACTATACCACCATATTTGCAGAACCATCACTTGTCTGCATTAGTAAAGGGATTTCCTCTCTGGAAGTTCCCTCCATCAATAAAATCACAAGTCTGGACACAAACAACAAAAACTACCAAATTTATAGGATTGTTGTAAAGAAAGTTCTTTGTAAATCTTAAAGTTACACAACGGTGAGCTATTACTATAGTGAACTATTTTTAAGGATGTAAGCCCACTAATTGCACGTAGATAGATACTACTGATTAAAATTATCTCCTTTAGTTTTCCATTTCTTTTTTTTCCTCCAGTGGGGGGGGGGGTGACAGGGAGGAAAAAAATAAGTGCTTCATAATATAAAAAAAAGAATTAAAATGCATATGAGCAATTCAAAGAAATGTGGAAAGACTTATCTGAACTGATGTAAAGTGAAGAAAGCAGAACCAGGTGAACAATATGAATAGTAACTTCATTAATAGAAATGAAAATAACAGTAAGAGGCATGTGAACACATTAAATCAAATGGCCTAAACTAGTGCCAGAGAACAGTTGATAAAACCCACTTCCCTTCACCTTCCCTAGAGGCACAAAACAGTATGTGTGGAATGTTGTAAATACTTTCAGAAAGGACATTATATTAGTTTTGCCTAACTCTTTTCTTTATTATAGGGGAAGGTTGTTTGGAGACAATTAGAAGGAGGGTGATGTTAAATTAATTGTGTTGTAAAAACAAAAGGCATCAATGAAACATTTTAAGTGACCATCTTTAATATATGCATATACATGTATATATGGATATAAATGTGTGTTTATAATTTGTTGCTGTCCATCCATTTTTCAGTTGTGTCCAAGTCTTTGCAACCCTGTTTGGGGTTTTCTGGGCAATGGAACTACCGTGATTTGCCATTTCCTTCTCCAGCTCATTTTACAGATGAGGAAACTGAGGTAAACAGGATTAAGTGACTTGCCCAGGGTCACACAGCTACTAAGTGTCTGAGGCTGAATTTGCATCAGGAAGAGGGGTCTTCCTGCCTCTAGACTCAGTATTCTATCCACTGCAACACCTAACTGTCTATATTTATAATATATGTACTTAAAAATTCTTTGCTAAGTTTGAATCCAAAGCTGCAGTTGAGCAGAAATCTACTGTCTTTTAAAATTTTTTTTATTTATTTCATTCTGAACTTAAGATATAAAACAAGCATTTCCATAACATATTAGAATAAGAAAAAAAAGATTGTACATGAAAGTGTAAATCCATTATGTACAACTTGCTATTCCTTTTTAAAAAAAATTATTTATTTACTTTTCATTTACAACATTCAATTCCATAATCCCTTGAGTTCCTAATTTTCTCCCCCTCTTTCTCCTCCCTATCCCCCTAACCCCCACCCCCAGGGCAGCATGCAATCTGATGTAGGTCCTACAAATAACTTCACATTAAACATTAGTCAGGTTGTAAAGAACAATTATAAACCAATGGAGTAAATCACAAGAAAGAAGGAACAAAAAAGAAACGAAAAAGTAAGAAAGCAAGTAGTTTGCTTCAATCTGCATTCAGACTCCCTCCCCACCCCACCCTAAAGCAATATGGAAATATTGCTACCCCCCCCAACTGCTCCTGTCCCACTAAAGGTGATCTGTCCCTATTTTCTACTCTCTAATTCCTTACTCCCTTGTCCTATCACCTCTCACACTTTGGCCAGCCCATTCACTTGTTTCCTCCTCTGCTCGTATTCATGCACAGCTGTATGGAACTGAAGGAAGTCAGCCATGCTTACTGGGTCACCTACAAATGGATGTCAACTGATATTAATTGGTCTCTAATTAGGCAAGCTTTTTACTCCTCTCTAACTGATTTCCTATCTCACTCAACATGGCTGTGGTTTCTGACCTTTCCTTCTCTCCTAAAACTTCTCACAACACCCTCTCCCCCATACTCTCAGCTGAGGACATTTATTCATACCTTCTGATAAAATTAAACCCATTCTCCAAGAGGTTCCTCTTTCCCTGCCCCTCACCTTCTCTCAAAACTCCTTTTCTTCAACTTCACTATTTCTTCCTTTACTCTCATTTTACTAGAGAATCTTTCTTGTCCAAGGTCAACTCTCTATATATTGCCTTGATTCCATCCCCTACTGTTTTCTCAGGCACATTGTCTGCACTATTACCACCACTATCACCTCCTCCTTTAATCTTCAACCTCTATTTATTGGCTTCTCTTCTGCCTACAAACATACCCATTTCTCTCATCATTAAAAAAAACCTCTTCATATATCCTGATTTGCACTATCACGCTTTATCTCCTGTTCCCTTCTCAACCCAACTCCTCAAGAAAACCATCTGCACTGGATGTCTCCACTTCTCCATTCACTATCTTGCTAACTCTGAAATCTGGATTCTGATCTAATCACTTAATTGAAACTTTTCTCTCTAAAGTTGCCAATGATCTCTTAATTGCTAAGCCTAAGTCTTTTCTCAATACTCTTCCTTCTTGATCTTTATCCAAGTCATGGATAAAAATGTTGGACAACACTGGACCAAGGACAGGGCCCTTTAGTGCTCTTCTAGAACCCATCTTCCAGATTTATGTCTACCTTTTAAACAACATTCTCTGGGTTTCATGAGTCAACTAGTTCTAAATTCTGCTAAGTATACTATCAGCAAATTCACATTTCTTCATTTTATCCACAACTGATATTATGAAAGATTTTATTAAATGTCTTGCTGGAATTTAGGTATAATTTTTTTGATATTCTTATCTAAACAAATTTGTACAAAAAGTGAATTTAGTTTAGCCTAGGATGCTTCCTTCTTCACAAACCTATACTGGCACTAGGTAATCACTTTTTTCCTTCCAAAATATTTATAGAGATTTATTAATTTGCTCTATCATTTTAACTAGGAATTTATGTCAAGTTCATCAATCTGAAGAGGTACCCAAAGAGGGTTAGAGTTTGCCTGAGACCCCAAAATACCAACACCCTGGGCCCTGCTGAAAGAATTCCACTCAGGTCTTCTTAGCCAAAGAAAAAGTAAAGTTTATTGAAAGATATGAGATAGACTTTTACAGAGCAAGTCTCTGCTAAGCTCTCCTAAGGTGCTCTCACCCAGACCAAGTCTCTGCTAGGGCATTCTGCAGCTCTCACACGGGAAGTCTCCACCAAGCCATTCCATGGCACTCTCACAAAGCATGGAGGGAATATGGGGTCTTATATACAGAGGAGTCTAGGGGTGGTTCAGAGGAGGAGCCGGGGAAGGGTCTTTAGGAGGAGCCAATGAGGTCTGACTCCAGTAATGAGTTTAGGGAGGGACTTCAGGTGGAGTTAATGACACTCAGACTCCAGTACTTCAGGTGGAGTTAATGATAATCAGACTTGAAGAGTTTTCCCAGAGTATGTACCTCAAAGATTCAAGGAAAGCTCAAAAGGTGGGCGGTCCCAGAGCCTACACCTCATCAAATCTGTAGTTTGAATTATTAACACACATTTTTTTTGAAAAAAAAAAAAGAATTTGCGTGTATTAAGCTTAAGATGTTAAATTTTCAAGATGATTAAGATATTGAGATAGCCTGGTATGCATGAGACCCTATCTTCTGGGCAGAAATAGTTTAAATGAATCCAGTGCTGATACTCACATGTTCATGAGACAGAAAACACTGTATTCGTGACTGATGAGATTCCATATCACTGATCCTCCTCATGTGGTTGCTAGTAAGCTTACCAGAGTGTATCGATTTCTGCTTTGCCTTGCGTTGAGCCCACTATATTGGACCGCCGCTGGGTCTATATAACTCTTTCTTCTGGCTTTAGCTCTTGGGAGAAGGGAGAGAAAAGTCAGATAGTCATGAATCATGCTGTCTTCATGGAAATGTTAGCAATATAAGGGAGTGGACCTGTACTGAAAAGGGCTTCTGTAATGAAAAATTTACAGTTCAGTATCAATGGTGGTTATCCTTTTGGATGAGTCAGAACTGTGGGTGGGCTAGAATTCTTCCTGAAGACAGCTCAGTCCAGCCACAACTCGACTTTGTCCACACACATCTCCCGGCCTAAAGCACTGACAGTTAGGAGTGAATTATAAAAGAGAGTTGGAAAGGAAACAATTTCAGCCTTAGACAGCCAAGACCTCTAACAATTAGAAAGTCATATCTATAGGCATAATTCACTTTACTGAGCTTCACACATAGTAAGTTACACTTAATAAATCTCGTTTCACTCATCCGTTTAGATATACTCTTGAAAAATTGCGTGTATTTTGAATTTTTAAAATAAACCTTTTTTTTAACATAGCAAGAGATCTCACTTGTAAAAGAACTCTTCAATAAATCTCATTGTGCCATAGGGTATATGCATGTACACATATGTGTGTGGAAATATATGTGGTTATAGATATATACATATATATGTGTGTGTGCATATGCATATGTGCATATGTATATATACATATATATGTATAATATTTTTAATCATCCCAAATTTGTTCTATTTTACAAACTAAATGTGATATTTTAGAAAGTGACCTGGGTTCCATGTCTGGCTTTGTCACTGTTAATGGGGGAAAAAGGGGAAGGGAATGAGGATTTAAGTGCCTATGTACCAGACACTGCACTAAGTGCCTTACATATAAGACCTCATTTGATCCTCATAACAGTCCTGGGAGGTAGGTCCTATTATTATCCCCATTTTACAGTTGGGGAAACTGAGGAAGACAGAAGTTGAGTAACTTACCCAGGAGTACAGAGCCAGCAAGTATCTATGGCATGATTAGAAATTCCATCACCTGATATCTAGTCACAAGACTCTCTGCTCTGCCACACAGCCTGTAAAGTCCCTCCATTTCATGTTCATAGACATGTCTTCTGTGCAGTAATGAGTAAAAGTAAAAGGAAACGAAAGGATGAAAGCAGACCTCGTGAAAGAGGATGTGTTGGAGTCATTTAACAGGGCCAGTCTCCTGGGGAAGTGGAGGAAGATCCCTTGGTTGCATGGAGTGAATTTAATATCAAAAGCCCCATGTCTATGTTTGGACTCTGATACATTTTAGTTCTTTGATCCTCAATCCATTCTCTATAAATTGAAAATAATAACAAATTACTTATCACACGTGGCTGTTATGAGAAAATCTTTTAAGTATTGCATATGTTGGAGTTGTATTCTTGTTGTTGTTGTTGTTATATAAAATTTGAGCAATACTGGGAAGTCTTGTTTTCCCAAGTATCTCTCCCCGGGTATTATGGTCTTACCTGAAATTATTCCACAAAGGCTCCATTCTTTGGAATAAGGCATTATTTCATGGTAAAATGCAAATGCCCCTAGAGCCAATAGCCCATTATCTGTCATTATGTTCCTGTTGTGAATTAATTTAACAGCTCACTTTTCAGTATGACACCCAACTGAGAATAAAGCCTCTCTAAGAATGGGACATAGAATAGGCAAGTTTGTGTTGGGGAGAAGGAGAAAGAGAACCAAAGAATGGTTTGGAAAAAATCCAAAATAGAGAAGAGCGTAAGTTTTTCTCATATACTGATCATTAAAGGCCCATGAAAAGACAAAAGACTTGTACAAAAAGATATAGAGTGGAGTGAGTAAAACAAGGAAAACAATTTCTAAAATAACATCAATATTATAAAGTCGAACAATTCCGAATGACTTAAAAACCCAGATCAAGGAAATGATTGACAATTGGGATTGATGAATAAAAATGCTGCCTACCTCACGGAAGAGAGATGATGGGCTTGTATTTTTTTGATGTGACCAACATGAGAATTTCTTTTGCTTAATTATGTATATATGCTATACTTGTTCTATATTTATTTTTCTTTCATTCTCTCTCTATCTGTCTTTTTTTCAATGAGTGGAGGAAGATGAGGGATAAAAAAATAAATGCTTGATGAGTGAAGAAAAATGTAAGCTCAAAAACAAATTATATGGACAGGCTCAAATGTTATCAAATACACGGCTGTTGCTGGCCTTAAGATCCAGAGTCATTTAGCACTCAGCTTTCTGGTATACTTTATTCTAAGACCTCTGGAACAGCCCATTGCATAAGACATTTCCGGGACATAGACAAGCATACAGAAACAGACACACAAAGTGAACTACCCAAATAACCAAACTCTTACCCTCCCCCTACTTCTGCCACATTGTTCTGTCACAGTGAAATCACTGATTTTCACACTCCTCCCTTCTGATGCAATCATGTCTATTAGCTACAGTCTAAGAGCCAGTTTAGGGGAGGGGAACAAGCAATTATTAAGCTCCTATCTTGTGACAGGTACTGGTTTTTACAAATACTATCCTATTTGATCCACACTAACATGGAGTACTAGACTTTTCTTGCTTTTATCTGCTACCTGTAGGAAGCCTTGTTGTAGTAGAGGAATTGTTACCGTTACTAGGACATCACCTGCTGCCTTTCTACTTTCACAGCATTAAATTCCCTACTTCCTTGATTGTAATAATCTGTACTGTCTAGAAAAAGTTGGCTTCAATTCAGTGCCTCAGAAAGGGATCTTGGGCAACCAGAAATCATTATTCAAGCCATAATTGCATTGCCCATGATTGCAAATCATGATTGGGTATGGGAAGGGGGAGTGGGAGTGGGATGATATTTATTTAAACTGTAATTCACAGAGATCATAGTATAATGAAAGGAACAATGGCTCTGGAGTCAAAGAACTTGGGTCCAATGCTTGCCTCTGACCCTGTAAAATCTGTTTGGCTTTGGGCAAGTTTCTAGCATCCACAGACCTTGATTTCATCATCAGTAAAAAGCAGCAGTTCAGCTACATAGCCTCTGAGGTCCCTTTCAGCTCTAGATCTGTGGCCCTATTAATATGCCCAAGGGCACCGGGATGGCACATAACTGAACCAGAATTAAAATCCAAGTTTCTCGTTTCCCATTCTGGGCTATATTGCATCTCTAGTGCTTATCACAATGTAGGTGTTTTACTTAACAAAAGAGTAGATGAGTCAAAAGGCAAAGTTCTTACTGGGGAAATGAAGTCAAAACACAAGCCAAAATGTACTGGAAAGAACACTAAACTTCGAATCCAAGGAGCTGAATTGAGGTCCTGGCTCCAGTGCTTTTTGAGCTCTTCCAGGAATTCTTTTTGGGCTGTCTGAGGTCATTCACATTTTTTCTTTGAGACTTTGTATATAGCTGTTTTCATTTTGTTATTGTCTGTTGAGTTAGTTTTTTTGATATTCCCTATCACTATATAACTTTCTATGATCAGTTCTTTTTTTTGTTGTTTACTCAATTTTCCCAGTCTATTTCTTTACTTTTAACTTTATGTTAAAGTTGGGCTCTACTCTCAGTGTAAAGAGGGCATTGCCTCCAGCTTCAGTTTTTTTGTGCAGCTATTTTCAGAGCTAATTCTGAGACAGTCTGCAACTTTTCAGTTCTTCCAAGGTAGTATGATCTAAGAAGAGGTATGTTTACTACTCTCCTGGCCTGTGTTCTGGTTTGTGAATGACCACAAGTACTCTTTTTCTCCCTGTAACTGACTAGGGTCCCTGCTCCCTTACAACTACAAACTCTGATGTGGTAGTGCTCCTCTTCACCCTGGGAATGAGACCCAGGACTGCAACCCAGATCTGTATTATGGGTAATGCAACAGAGTTCTACACCCAGTGCCAGCAAAGGGACCCCTGTAATATCCTTCTGATCAGTTATCTGTGGCCTGAGAGCTCTAGAAGCTGCCACAGCAGATTTAATCACCCCTAAAACCTACTGTTGGTTTTCCCAGGCCTGTCTGCACTGATGTAGCTGTGGGCCTGCACTAGGTTGCATTCCATTCTCAGCTCCATGAGACAGATCTTTCTTGACTGTCTTCTAAGTTGACTTGGACTGGCAGATTGTTTCACCCTATCATTTTGTGTGTTCTGCAGTTTCAGAATTCGTTCTGATATTTTACTTAAAGCTGTTTGGAGGGGATTTGGGGGAGGTCAGGTTAATCCCTGCCTTTTCTTTGTCATCTTGGCTCTCACAAGATTATTGTTGAGAAAGTACTTGGTAAACATAAATATTCCCTAAAAATTATTACTATTATTTCCAAGTTTTCCAGGGAAACACAATATTTACTAGCCCCATGTTTTGGAGGTGGTAAGGCTCACAGGAAGTAATGTAAGTATAACAAACATTTCTCACTCCCAAGGAAAAGTGTCCTCAGCAAACCAAATCTTCCCTGCCTTTGGGCCTGACTCCTATGAAAGGGTAGGGATGAGATACAGAGCTGGTTGCTGATTGAAATAGAGCCTACGTCAGGAGCTGTCTCTTTCTGGTGGTTGCCTGGTGACCCTAATGGAAAATGATCAGTGGTAGGACCATGCCACAGAAACCACTCCCTAAGCTGGCAGGCTCAGTGGAAAGTCCAAATGTAGAGGAAGCAGTACTGTCCTCTAGAAATATTGCTTCTAAGAATCCTGAATGCCCCTCTGTTTGTGGAGGGGGTGGTGGTGAAGGGGAATGGGAAATGAAGAGAGAACTTTAGAGCTGAAGAACTGTAATGGTAATCAATTTGTTGGATATTTAGGGCTAAGTATGGAAGGTGTGAGCTCTCTCTGGAAAGTGTGAGCTCTGTATGGAAGGTGTGAGCCTTGTCTGGAAGGTGTGAATTCCCCTGTTGATGTGGAAGAATGCTA
>CM053596.1:133995601-134153114 GCA_028646575.1 Pseudocheirus occidentalis | reverse complement strand
CTCTTAGGGAGGCTGGGTCATTCCTTTTGTTAATTGATTGATTGAATCCCTCTTAGGGAAACTAGGTCATTCCTTTTGTTAACTGATTGATTGAATCTTAAAATGTGAAGCTGGTTTCTCCCTTAGGGAAACCAGCTGATTCTTCTCTTGTTCCTTATTCCTTTCTGTAATAAGATATAATATTGAGACTTTCCTTGTTCTGAAGATTGTATATAATACTGTGAACTATTGAAACTGTGAACGTTGTACTGAATCTGATTTTGTAATGGAATAAACAGTGTTCACTAATACTGTGTAATCCAAATCTTAAGGGCTGTTCACAATAGCATTCTCTCAGGAATCTACTGCTGATTAGCTTTACAAGAACTTATGTACCATGTCTGTTTTCCCTGGTGAATAGTATGGTCAAGACCAACAAAGGAAGGGGGTATCCCAACACAATCTGCAATGCAAGTCTCTATCTCACCTTTGAAGGGAGAGAAGAAATGAGAGAAGGAGAGGAAAGAAGAAGAGAGGAGAGGGACAAGAGGAGAGGGAAAGTGAATGAAGGAGAAGAGAGAAGACCCAGAGCCACACTGGCAGCTGACATATATTGCTGGTTTATACATTCCTTCACTGATATAACAGGTAATGTTTGCAGTAGTGCTCTGATCAGCATAGTGAGTGGAGAAGGCACTGGGTTTGGAAATTAACCCCATGGAGCATACAATCCATGGACAAATCATTTCACCCCTCTGACCTTTAGTTCCTTCATATAGGAAACACAAACAGTTCTCAGTTTTTAGCAAGGGGGGAGAGGTTAGGGAGCTACATAAAAATAATAACATTTTAAAAGGAAACATGATAATAAAAAGCCATTTTTAGGGTATTAAATTTTGTTTACTCAGAATTCCAAGCCTACTGAAATCTTGCCTCCCCCATGGAGAAGTCTACTTCACTGGCTCCATGCAAGAATGCCACCGTCTTTATCTCCAGCATGAGTCTTTCTTCATTCCAGAAATGGTTTGCTGCAATCTTTATGAAGCAAAATCTATTGTAACTTCAAAGGGCATCATCTGCAAGGCAGCATGGTGTCATGGGAAGTACTGTAAAGTCAGGATACATGACTCCAGATACAAACTCTGATATTTATAATAACACTGTCAAGTAAGCAAGCATTTGTTAAATGCCAACCACATACCAGGCCCTATGTTAGAGACCAGAAATATAAGAATAAAAATGAAGTTCTTCTTGCCCTGAAGAAGCTTATCCTCTAGCCAGGAGGTGACAAAAGGTATGTAAATGTATATTATATATGTATGCACATCACATATATTATATATGTAGAAATATATACCCATGTGTATGTGTACATATGCATACATATATATAAAAACATTCATATATATAATATAGAGACATCATAATTGGGGGGAGAAACAACCTAAACCTTGAAGGAAAAAAAAGATTTTTAAAATGGAGTGCATTCTTTGCATGGAAGACAGCTCTTGCAAAATCACGGAGATGAAGAGAGCGTTCTGTGCCTGGGGAACAAGGAGAAGGCTGATTTGACAGAACTTTGTATGTACAGTGGAGGAGTAATGATAATAAGATGAGAAAGGCAGGTTGGAGCCGGATTGTAAAGGGCTTAAAATGATTCATAAAAGGGAGTTTATATTTGGTGCAAGAGGTAACCAGCAGGAGGGAACCCCTGGAGCTTATTGAATTAGGGAAGAATATGGTCAGAGTGACCTTTCAGGAAAATGACTTTGATTGCTGTCAGAAAAATGACAATGACTAGTTGTCTGACCTTGAGAAAGTAATTTCATTTCTCTGGCCCTCAGTTTTCCCATCTATAAAACAGGAGTACTTATTGCACTTGTCTCAGAGACATGGCCATGGAGATTTATTGGAACAGTAGAGTGTACATATACATTTTGTCCAGAACTTCCAAAGTTTCCAGGAGCTTCTCATCTTGGAAGGAACTCTCTTCCTGAAGAGAAGTCATGTGGTTAAGATGCAAAAAGAAACCAAAGAGGAATAGTGTGAACCATATCCTACAGAGTCATGAGGAAGTGAGCACTACCTGTGATGGCCAGCCAGGAAAGCAAGAGGAGTAAACATTTTATGATATGGAAATGTGTCCAGAAAAATGAGAGGAAATATAATCAGACAGGTCAAAAGATTTGGTTTGGTGACTTGACCAGAATCCATTCCATAGCACCTATCTTCCAATTTGCTTCCCAAGAATGCTTCCTAGGAAGAACCCCAGCTAATCTATACCCATCCAGTCATTCTACCTCTCCTTGTCCCTTTAACTGAAGGGGGGAAAGGTTGAGGGGGAAGAGGGACAACCAAATAGCTGGGGCCATCATAAACTGAAAAAGGTGTCCTTAAGGGCTTGTTTAGATTTTGCACATTCATCGCCATTCAAGTGTGTGACTATAATGATTTTAGTCCAAACCAATAAGCCACCCAAAACCAAAAAGGTTTTCCTCAGTTTAGGATGGCTGTAAATGGAGCAACAATTATCACCAAAGATAAGCAACCAAGGCACCTAAAATATACACAAGTCAGCCACAGAGAACAGGAAATCCAAAATGTTCAATTTGTTCCAGAGAATATTCTCCCTCCACTACCATGGCTCAGACAACTTCCATTATGGCAGCAACAGAGAGAACAGCTCATTATTATGTCCCATTCTCTCCCAGTCAAAATAACTGTCTAAGCAAAATGTCACAGGCATTTTTACAATCAGGTGCCTAATTATTGTCTGTCTGATGAAAAGGTTACAATGCTGATGAAAGTGCCAAGTGAATAATTTCAACTTGAGTCATCTTGAAAGTGATGGAGAAGTTGCTGAGAGTCTTTCAGTGATTGTATAACTTGTACTCACATCCTAGAAGGAGCACAATTATTAAGGCTGAAGCCACAACTGAGCTTCATCCTGTCTGTTGGAAGATGAGTTGAGGGAGATCCAGAATCGCCAGAACTTAAACCCACTGCCTCTGCGGCTATGTGATTGGAATTAGACTTAGGTTTCTGGTGCTCCAATTCATTTGGACTTGACCAAAGACAGTTTCCTGTTTCTAAGAAAAGATGGCAAGGAGTTTTCACGAGGTGCTTTAGAGAGAAAATCAAGTTTACCCTGGCAGCAGCCAAGGAGCAGTGGGCAAGAGAAAGGGGACCTGACCCTAAGGAAGGCCTCTTCCACTAATTGCCGCCATCCCAAGATTAGCCGTAGGTCCACACTCAGTCTACAATTGAAAAAAGATTTTGGTATGAAGTTTTTCCAAATACATATCAGAATAGCTGAAAAACAAACAGAAAATAAAGAGGTGGTTGTGTCTGAGACTGAACAAATTTGAGATATTTGAAAAATATCTGAATTTACTTAGTCCAACTACAAACTCTGATAATACATGAACCAGAAAGAAAAGACCTGTATGTGAAACATGTTGGAGATTCAGGGAGCAAATGTACTTTTTCTATCTCTCTCTCCATCACTTTCTCCATCTCTCTCTGCAGTTCTAGAAATCACTTTTCCAGTGATATCACATGCTGTTACTATGGTCACAACTGTTATGGCAAAACAAAACTGGTTAATCCTTATCCTAAGGCTAGCAACCTGAGGCAGAACAGAGAGTTGAGGGGAAGAGTGAGGGATGGTGAATTCCATGAAGTCTGCCATTCTTTGACCACAGGCCTGGACTGAATATGTTGGGTACACAGAGACAAGGCAGCTGGGCCACTGTGGTAGAAATGGAGACCCTATGATGGAAACCCACAGGTAGGCGGAGCTTGTCCTCCTCCAAGATGAGTCTGGGTCAAGATGTTCATAACATCTGCCCCTTCTCCCACTCACTCTCCCCTATCACATGCCTTCCTTCTCCAAACTAGTTCCATTTTATCCACTTAGGAGCCCGTTAACTTTTTTTCAGGGCACCAATAACTGGACCAGCCCACAAGAAAATATGTGAAGTGGGCTGATTTTCTGCCATGGCTCTGCTTTGTAAACCAAATGCTTTGTCCTTCTTCTCCTTAACTGCTTGTCTCCCTTCTCTCTATTTCTCTCATCTACCAGGAGGGTAGCAACCACCCAGATTAGGAAAAATAGCTTTGTCTAACAAAGAATGTTCCTTTCACAAAGTCTCACTTAACCTATCCTTTATTTTCTTGAAACCTGAGCTATTCTAGAAAATCTGTGACAAGTGATCACCATATCCAGGATACCAGGGCTTCACTTCTTAAGAGGCAGCATGATATGGCATAAAAAGTGTTAGACTTAAACTCAAAAAGACCTAAGTTCAAATCTGCCTCTGACAATTGAACCTCCCTGAGCCTCAGTTTGCTTATCTATATAATGGGTACAATAATAACTATAGTGCTTATTTTTCTATTGACATACATAAGTATATGTGCATGTATATACATGCACGTACAATAATAGGTGCACCTAGGTGGTCCAGTGGATAGATCACTGGGCTTGGAACCAGGAAGACCCTTCTTCATGAAATCAAATCTGGTCTCATACACTAGCTGTGTGATCCTGTTACTTAACCCTGTTTGCCTCAGTTTCCTCATTCATAAAATGATCTGGAAAAGGAAGTGGAAAACCAGTCCAGTATCTTTGCCAAAAAAAAACAACCAAAAAACAGAATGGGGTCACAGAGAGTTGGACACGATTGAAAACAACTGAATAACAACAATAGGCAATAATATATAGATACTAGAGATAGACATATATAGATGTTATCAAGAGATTGCTATAATAGAGATATATTCATATATATCTTATGTAGTTATAAAGAGAGGGATAAAATAATAACTATACTACTCATCACAGAGCTATTGTGGGATTTAAATTGAATAATGCATATAAAGTGCTTTCAATTACCATATAAATGCCAATTATCACTGTGATCTTTGGTTGATCAAAACCCCTCCATTCAGGGGCTTCTCTAGTTTTCAACAAGGCCATAAGATCCTGAGAACTTCCTACATCATAGATGGAAGCCCAATAAAAAAGGGTTTCTTGAGAAGGTCCTGAGTGAGGTAAATGGGAGGCTCAAGCCCCTGGCTTTTGGTACCATCAATAATCCCACACAAACATCATTTAAAAACCTTCACAACCTAACTTAGACATATTGATTAAACCTTATTAAACAATGTTTCTCTCACCCAGTCTTTGGTCCAGCCAAATTGGCCTTCTTCGTGCTTCTCACATGCATCATTCTGTCTTCAATTTCTGTGCCTTTATGTAGATTCTTCTCCCATTTGCCTAGAATGCACCTCCTTCTCACCTCTACCTCTTATATTCCCAAGATAGATAGATAGATAGATAGATAGATAGATAGATAGATAGATAGATAGATAGATAGATAGATAGATAAGAGAGAGAAAGAGATGAAAGAGAGAGAGGGAGAGAGACAGAGAGACAGAGACAGAGAGACAGAGACAGAGAGAAACAGAGACAGAGATTTTGTCCAGGTCTATGGTTTTATTTTTTGAAGGGATCATTCTTCACTGATACAGACTGGCAGTTCATCTATGATATGCCGTCTTAAGAGAGTACCCTGAAAGTTGCCTATGGTCCCACAACTAGCATGTGTCAAAGACAAAGTTTGAACTCATGTCTTCTAGGCTCTTACCCTGGCCATTTACATATAAAATCATACTCACTAAAATTGTTATCGTTTTGCTATTTTGGTGGCCAAATTATGTATCAGAAGCTTTCCTTCCTGGACTAAAAGATGACAAATCCCCATACTATAAATACAGACCTCAAAATATGATGCAGATTTCAATCAAAGTATTGTACTGGAACTGGGCCATTATCCTAGACTGCACAATTATCTGGACACATATTGATTAATAAAAACTTGATAATAATGTTTGTTATTATAAGCCATCATGCAAAGAAGTATTATCTACCAATTACCTGGAGCAAAATGATTTAAAAGTGGAAAGACTTGACTGAGGAGATATTAAAAGAGTGTGGAAATAGGATAAGGAATACATCCTCCTTGATGTCTGTTTGCTATTAGAGAGATACCAAGGATACTTTCAGTGAGCCTAGAGAGGATGAATTTACATTCTAATACTTTTATTCAATCACAAATAGAAGCTATTTTATTAACCTGTTAAAAAGTCCCTCAAACATTGAACATAAAATAATAGAAGTATAGTGAAGTGTCTCTATATCATTTCGACTTAACGCCCGTGGAAAAAATGAAAATGAGATTTAAATTGTAAAGAAATAATAGGTACATGCATAATAAGCCTAACCAAGGAGATGAAAATTATGTGAACACAGGATAAGGTGAATGGCATCCCTGTTGTGTTATCTATTATTGGAGTCATCCTGAGGATGCTTTCAGTGAGCCTACAGTGGATCACCTTACATTTTAATACTTTTAATTCCAATAAAATTCTAAAATGCATAATTGCATTCAAGAAAATGCAGTCATTTTATCCACTTATACAATAATCTGTAGAACACTGGAAATAAAAGAAGCACAAAATAGTGACTTGTTCCAGGATCATTTCTCTTTGAACTCCATTGGAAATACAGGAGAATGAAATAATAATAACAATGATAAGTTTCATGAAAAAAGCAAAGAGATAATAACAATAATGACAATTTCTGACAAAAAGTTCATAAAAGTGGGATTGTCTGATGTAACTGGAAGCTGTTCCATTTGAATGGAGCCTATAAAATGATGAGGAGTCAGAAGTGGAACTGAAAGATCCTCTATCCACATAAGCAGAATCAACGCATCAGGAAAAGCATGTCAAAAACGATCGTATCATGCAAAGATGTTTATAGACATAGAAGGTTTATGCTGGCAATTCAGATCAAGTATCTACCCAAAAGAAATAATGGAAAGGTGATCCTTAAGGAGCCCAGATTTATTGACTAAAATAGATTATACAAGAAAACAATAAAAACTAGGACATCAATGCAGTTTGCAAAAATTTAGGACCGCCTCTACACATACCAAGACATGTCCTGGTGATCAGAATTATCCATTAGAAGCTTGCCTTATTTAAGAACTTAATATATGAAAAATATCTTTATTAAAGATACAGAACTCAAAAGATCTTTAAGACTTCAACAAATAGGAGTGGCTAGGTGGCACAGTGAATAGAGCACCAGCCCTGGAGTCAGGAGAACCTGAGTTCAAATTCGACCTCAGACACTTAGCACTTACTAGGGATGTGACCTTGGGCAAGTCACTTAACCCCAATTGCCTTACCTTTCCCCCTCCAAAAAGAAAAAAAAAAGAATTCAACAAATAAATTGTACTAGGATCAGACCACTATCACAGACCAAACTGTTGCCCACCCTCACACAGACATAATATTATTCCATAAAAATCTAAGAGTATTTAATAGTTGCCAACATACCAAATAGTAATGTAATCCCCAAACTACGTACATTGTTTTTTAAAAACTTTCAAAATATAAAGACCTAGCAAAAATATCTAAACCATGAGGAAACAGGATGAGGCATATATCATCTCTGTCATCTGTTTTGCTACTGGAGTTTCTCCCAAAGACGTTTTCAGTGAGCCTAAAGAAGAAGAGCTTATATCCCAAAACTTTTATTCAATTACCGAAAGAAGCAGTTATTTTATCCATTTGTGCAACATTGAATAGAAAAGAATATCTGTAGGCTAGCAACTTGTCCCCCTAGTTTTATTAGCTGAAATCCATTGAAAAAGATAAGAATGAGATGAATAATTATAATTTTAATGAATAACAATTGCCTCATCCCTCTCATCTTATTATTATAGGAAATTGTTATTACTATTATAGGAAATTATGCAAGATTGGCTAACCCTGTGGTGGGGATGCTATGTCATCAGTGAGGATTACAGAAGAAGCCAGTTCCCCTTTAGCTTAACTGCTACCATGTCTGTCTTCCCTTTGTTGCCCAAGTACAGAGGTTTTAAGAAAAGCAGTGGGGATTACACTTCAGCTCTATACGTCCTCACTTGGACCTTGCTCAGTAGAAAAGCCACAAGCCTGACCCCTCCTCCTCAATCCTTTGTACATGTTGTACAATCCTTTGTGCTTTTCTCAGTAATATATGAGCATGAAGATTGTACCCTTCCCACTGCCACCTTCCCCCTAGTTAGTGATTCAGAATTAATAACCCTAACAGTAATACAAATTGTACCCATCATTAAAACGTTTAGAGAGAACAGCCCTGCTTAAAGTACAAAACAGTGCAATCAACTCTCTATTCTCTTCACAAATGTGGCCGAGGAGATCTGTAACATTCAAAACCCACTCCAGTCTTCTTATTTTGCATCTATTTTCTCTCTCAAGGGAAAGATAACCTTTGTAGTGGAAAGGATAGATCCAGAATGGAGAGCAGGAAATTGAAACTCAAGCTAAGCAAGAAGATAGTAACAGAGGAATGAGCATCCTAAGAGAGTTCAGACATCATGTCCAGTTGAACTACCTCCCAACATTCTGAAATAAACTAAGAGATGGGATAGTTAAGCCAACTGTTGTTGGGAATCTTTGAAAAATTATGGAAAATGAAAGAAGTGTGATTAGATTGGAAAGAGAAGAATGTCATAATTTTCAGAAGACCACAGGCTTCTGAAAACTAGAAGCCTGTGAGTTTGATGGTATTCTGGGAAAAAAAAAATTTCTATAGATCTTATTTTTAAAAAAACAACAGCAACATAGTTTACTAGCATTTAGATAAGAAAATGGCGAGTCCCTAGGAGCCAAGATGGCTTCATCAAGGACAATTCATGTCAACCAAAACTCAATGGTTTTCTCGACATGGTTAACATGTTGTAAATTAACAGTATGCCATATACACCTGGATTTCAACAAGGCTCTTGGTAAAGTTTCTCTTGATATCCTTATAAAAAAGATAGCTGACATGTCAGATGACAAAAATCAGAATTCTTTAAAAAAATTATCTCAATGGACTGGAAAGATGGTTCCATCTTCTCTACTAGACAATGATCAGCTCTATGAAGGTAGGAACTTAGTTTTACCTAAAAGTTGTTTGTCCCCTGGTGCCTAGCACTGTGCCATATACACTGCAGACATTTGATAGATGCCTGTTCTACTTGTGTGGTATCTGTGCACATGGAAAACAAGAAAGCCATGGAAAGTTGGAATATAGACCTTAGGACTGATATTTACAATTAAATTCAGGAAGAGCATATTGAACAGTATAGTACAGAAAGCTAGTATAAAAGAAAAAAATTAAGTAAGCAAAGTTAGCTTTCTGTGACCCCAGGCTCTTCTTCCTTTGCCCTTTTCTTCTCTCTGAAGTTCCCTGTTCCCTATTTTCTAACATTACTAGATACTGGTGACCCTTTTGTCAAAAGCTCTTAAGTTCTAACATGGTCATTTGCTCTTTTTCTAAATGAAAGTCCAGTTACTTCTCCCATGGGATGTTGACATCGTGAACCTTCTTTCCAGAAATAGAATGAAAGACTTCATTCCCAATAAAAGAAATTCTAATTACTTGAAGGAGACAATTTGTAGGGCAGGGAACCCTAGCAAAGAGTCCCCAAAGGTACATAGAAAAGAAAATTTCTACCTATGCTTTTGTCCAACACTATAGACAACACTATAGAAACTCTCAAGTGAGATTCTAACATCACTGAGGAGACAGGATATGTATACATTTATGATGGTGATGATGATGAGCTCCCTTTCCTAGTTTATTATACATTATTTCCCTTCTAGCATTTTAGTCCACCTATAACGACCTTCTGCTGTTCCTCAAACCATGACAATCCATCTCCCAACTCAATATCTTCTCAAAGTCTGTCCCCCAAACCTGGAATTCACTCCCTCCTCACTACCTCTGAGAACCTCCTGTTCGTTGAAAACTATCCATGAATCCTGTCCTGATGACCCTAGCTACTAGTGCCCTTCAAATGAATTTGCATTTATTTTGTATATTATACACACCCAAACATATTCATATTCTCTCCCTCTCTCCCTCCCTCTCTTACTCCCTCTGTCCGTCCCTCTCTTTCTCTCTCTCTCTCTGTTTGTGTCTCTCTCTCTCTGTCTCTCTGTCTCTCTGTCTCTGTCTCTCTCTCTCTCTCTCTCTCTCTCTCTCACACACACACACACACACACACACACACACACACACTTATTTATGCCCATGTTGTCTCCAATGATAGAATGTAACCTTTTTGAGGACAAGGACAATTTAATTTTTGTCTTTGCATCCCCAATGCCTGGCATAGCTACTAGAACCTAGAAGGCACCCAATAAACCTTAAAGTACATCTTCAGCAAAGTGAATTTTGCGTAGACTATGACTTGAAGATAAGTTGCTCTTGTCTATATTGACTGATTGTGCCACCTACCAATATAATTTTAGCTGTGACCTAGCCTTGAAGGTTTAGAGAATATTGATTGTCCAGAGTACCTGTGGCTTATCTCCTAGGAGGGCAGCATTTTATGAACTTAAAAGTATTCTTTGCCACAATTTGGCTTTGTTGCACATTTGAAACCCTCAAAAGGCATAGATATATGGGCTGGGAGGAGGGGAGTTGTTACTTCAAAGAGAAGCCTATACAGAACAGTTTCATAAAATTCACCTAAGTATTGTACATATTCAGTAACCTAAGGAGGCAATTGTTTGTTATCTTGGGGTTGGGGGTCAGGGAGAGTAACTGGCTCATTGTAGGTAATGACCTTAGGCTAAGCTACAATTACCCAGCAAGCTATCTTGTAAAACACAGACGAAATTTTCATGGGCCAGCTCAAATTTTCATGAGAGGTTACCAACTAGTAACCTGATTTTTCTTTCTCTTTTCTTCCTTCTCTTTCCCTGACAGGTTACCTGAATGGTTGGAAATCATCCCTCTCCTTCTCCAACCTCTTATTTTTCATAAAATTAGTTTACTGTAGTTTTTTTTTGAGAAGTGTCTCCTCGCTTAGTTTTTCAAATTGTTTATTTTACCTTCCTGTTTATTTTGACATTTATTTTCTGATTAGTTTAGATTAATTTAGATTAAATTAGATGAATTTCTCATTCTGATTTCTGACATTACCCTTATTTGTCTCTTCTTTAGTTTCTCTGTGGGATTAGAGCTTCTGAAGCAGCATATTTGAGCTCTCCCTTTTAGTCAATTTCTGTTATTTCTTTTGTTGACCTTAACCTAGCCACCTGTGTGTGTGTGCATGCACACATGCACGCACATGCTATACCTCAGTCTTTAAAATATCAACTCATGAGGAAACAATGTTGGTTGGAGAAAGTACTGTACAGTAGGATCATAGGAGTTACCCTGCCTCAAAATTCATGAGATCAGGTCCTAGCACCTTTCCTTACCATACTCAGTCTCCAAATCTAAAACTATGGTATCTTATCTCCTGTTAATATGTCATCCTACCACTCTGGGTACTGGGAGCCCTTAGGAACTCATATATTTCCCTCTTGGGATGCTATCTGGAGAAGTATAATCCTTTCTTAAAATAGATCATCCCAATGTGCAAATTTTACACAAATCGTATTATGAAATTTCTCTCTCTTACTACAGACTTACATGGAAACATACATGCTTTTTTCTATGGAAACATTCTCTAGTGGCATCCTTTCCTTTCCCCTTCTGGAGTCACACTGACTTTTATAGTTCCCTATATCTTTGCTCTCTTCTTTCTCTTCTTCTTTCTTTCCTTCTTTCTTTCTTTCTCTCTTTCATTCTCTCTTTCTTCTCTTCTCTTTACTTTTTCTTGGGGGGGGTTGAGGGGGAGAGGAGAGGGAAGGCAATCAGGGTTAAATGACTTGCCTAGGGTCACACAGCCATTAAGTGTCAAATGTGTGAGGCCAAATTTGAACTCAGGTCCTTCTGACTCCAGGGCTGGTGATCTATTTACTGTGCCACTTACCTGCCCCTTATTTTCTTTTTTCTGTTGCTTTCCCCCCGCTATTTTCCCACAGTCCCCCATGCACTTTTAAACTTCCCTCCCCAACTTCATCCTCCCTCTTAAACCATACTCTTGCTTCTTATCCATGCTTATTTCTGCTTTGAATTCAAAATATAGATAACATCAAACTCTTTATTTGCCTGAATGTGTGTTCAAAACTGCATTGCCCAAATTACGTTAAGAGTGAGATTCATGAAATAACCATTTCTTCTACCCCTGTTCCATATGTTTATATTCTAATGAACCCCAAATATGAGAAATGCTAATTTCTTCCCTCTTATTCCCCATGTTTTGCTGTAATGTATTTCTTTTCCCTTACCTTTTCTTTTCTTCTTAAAAGTAACAAAACATCAAAATTATACTATAGGCAGATTTTTTCTTTACTTATTCTTGACTTTTAAGGACAATAGGATTCAGGAAGGAAACTCGTTTCTTCTATCCTTAACAGAATGTGAGGACTTAGTCATCATTTCTCCATTCCACTTGCTGGAAATTATTTGTCTCTCTAAGTTTCTCTGATCTCTTCTGTTCATGCTGCAAAGATTCTGCCCAAATCTGATCTTTTATTCAAGAAACTCTTCTGTTTTTTAAAGAGATCTTTTTTCTAAAGAATTGTATTCAGTTTTTCAAGTTTTTCTTTTCCTATTTATAAGCCTTTTGGCACATTATTTTCCAAGATTACATTTTCTTTAATGTAGGGATAGCCTTATCTTGTATGATTCTAAGTCTTGTTCCTCAGTACTTGAACTTAATTTCTAGTTAGTTATATTTGTGGTGTGTGTGTGTGTGTGTGTGTGTGTGTGTGTGCGCGTGCATACCTGTGTGCATGTGAGGGGAGGGAGAGAGGAGAGGAGAGACAGAGAGACAGAGAGATGGAGAGAGAGAGAGGGAGGAAGGGAGGGAGGGAGGAAGAAAAGGGGGCAGGGAGAGAAAGAGAGACTCCTTGGAAGCTCTGGATTTTGGTTATGTATGACATACATAGTTTTTTTGCAAATTAGGTTGGTTTTCATGAAGTGACCAATGTATTCTTCCTATTTTCACTTGTGTTCTGGTTCTAAGATAACTAATACATCCATCCAAATAACTCTCCAATTTTCATCTGCAGCTCTGCTTTGTTTGGACTCCATAGAACATAATAATCAACTGAAATCTCATCACTATACTGATTGATTCAGGTTTTGATTTCAGAGGATAGTCTAACCTAAATTATCTCTCATTCATCTTTTTTCCAGTCAGTTGTTTTTGATAATAAATATCTCACATATTCTGATTTTCCAATCTTTTGACTTTGTTCTGATACTTCTTATCTCATGAAATCATTGACTTCTATTTGCTTCATTATGTTTTTCAAGGAGTTCGCTACTCAGGTCATGTTTTCTATGTTCTTTTTGTTTTTTTTTTCATTTAATAGTATTTTATTTTTTTCCAATTACATCTAGAGATAGTTTCTAACGTTCATTTTTTATAAGATTTTAAGTTCCAAATTTTTCTCCCTCCCTCCCCCACTCCTCAAGACAGCAAGCAATATGATAGAGGTTATCCATGTACAATCATGTTAAATGTATTTCCACATTAGTCGTGCTGTGAAAGAAGAATCAGAATGAAAAGAAAAAAGCAAGAGAAAGAAAAAGCAAAAAAAAAACCAATGAAAATAATATGTTTCAATCTGTGTTCAGACTCCATAGTTCTTTTTCTGGATGTGGATAGCATTTCTTATCATGAGTCTTGGAATTAATTGTCTTAGATCATTGCATTACTGAGAAGAGCTAAGTCCATTATAATTAATTATCACTCAATATTGCTGTTACTGTGAACAACATTCTCCTGATTCTGCTAACTTCATTCAGCATCAGTCTGTATAAGTCTTTGCAGGTTTTTCTGAAATCCACCTGCCCCTCATTTCTTATAGCACAATAGTATTTCTTTACATTCATACACCACAACTTATTCAACCATTCCCCAGTTAATGGGCATCCTCTCAATTTCCAATTCTTTGTCACCAAACAAAAAGAGCTGCTATAAATATTTTTGTATATGTAGGTCCTTTTCCCTTTTGTATGATCTCTTTAGGATACATACCTAGTAGTGGTATTGATGGATCAAAGGGTGCGCACAGTTTTATACTCCTTTGGGCATAGTTCCAAGTTGCTCTCCAGAAACAGTTCATACCTCTTCCAACAATTCCAGTTGCAGTTGAAATTAGCATTCCAGTTTTCTCATGTCTCCAACATTTATCATATTTTCCTTTTCTGTCATATTAGCTAATCCGATAGGTGAGGTGGTAACTCAGAGTTGTTTAAACTTGTATTTCTCTAATCAATAGTGATTTTGACCATTTTTTCATATAATTACAGTTTTAATTTCTTCCTCTGAAAATTGCTTGTCCATATCCTTTGACCATTTATCAATTGGGGAATGATTTATAGTCTTATAAACTTGACACAGCTCTCTATATATTTGGGAAATGAGACCTTTATCAGAGACACTGGCTGTAAAAAATTGTTTCTCAGTCTTATGCTTTCCTTCTAATCTTGGTTTCTTTGGTTTTGCTTGTGCAAAACTTTTAAAATTTAATCAAAATTATCCATTTTGCCTTTTATAATGTTCTATATCTCTTGTTTGGCCATAAATTCTTCCCTTCTCCATAGATGTGACAGGTAAACTGTTCCTTGCTCTCTTAATTTGCTTATGGTACCACCCTTTATATCTAAATCATGTATTCATCTTGACTTTCTCTTGGAATACATTCTATTCTCTTCTAGGCTATTTATTGTCCTTTCATTTTTTTTTTCTCTCTCAAGACTCTAGTTTTACTTTTTATCTTTTTTTTTTGCTTTTTTTTTTTTTGGAGGGCAGTTGGGGCTAAGTGACTTGCCCAAGGTCACACGGCTAGTTTTTTGTGTTAAGTGTCTGAGGCTGGATTTGAACTCAGGTACTCCTGACTCCAGGGCCGGTGCTCTATTCACTGCGCCACCTAGCCACCCCTTTTACTTTTTATCTTTAATTTCTTAAATCTACAGTTGGGATGAATTTGCCCATAAGGCAGAAATGATTATCAAATTAAAAATTTGAATTCAAGAATATGTTGCTTTCAGGAAAAACAATAAAAAATGAGAAATATACATAAATATAAAACAAAGGGCTGGATTAGAATATACTATGTAAAAAAAGAGGAGGTGTAGTAATCATGATTTCAGACAAAGTTAAAACTAAAATAGACTTAATCAAAAGAGAAAAATAGCAAAATTACACTGTGTCAGCACTATTACTCAATATTGTTTTAGACTATTTAATATAACTAGACAGTGTAAAATACCTGAGGGTATACCTGCCAAAACAAACAAAGGAAGTATATGAATACAAACATAAAACACTTTTTATTAAAAATAAGGTCAGATCTAACTAGAGTAAAATTTATTGTTCATGGGTTGGTAGCACCAATATGATTTTTAAATGATAATTTTATCTAATCTATTTGTTCAGTGCCATACCAATTAAATTACTAAAATAAATTATATGAGTTAGAAAAATAATAACAGATCATTTGGAAGAACAAAAGATCAGGAATTTCAAAGAAATCAGGGAAAGATGTAAATGAAGGAGATTCAGCTGTATCTGACCTTAAACTTTAATACAAGGTGAGAGTATTGTTGAAGCATAAAATGGATAATTTTGATTATTTTAAATTAAAATTTTCTTATGTAAATAAAACCAATATAGCCAAGAAAAGAAGAAATGCAGAAAACTGGTGAAAAACTTTCATAGACCATCTCTCAGATATCATGTGATTGTGTTGAAATATTTCTGGGGTGTAGGAAATTATGATTTGGTTGATTTTGAAAGACATGGAAAGACTTGGACATATGAAGGAAGATGGCATCCACCCTCAGAAAAAGAGATCAGAAATAGAAATATGCAAAGCATGGTCTTACACATATGTGTATGAGTGTGTGTGTGCATATATATACATATATGTTTATGGTTACAGTTATTTATAAGTGTGTGATATATATGTAGTATATATTATACATAATGTATGTGTGTATATCCATATTTATAGCTTTCTTTAGGGTGGGGGAAGGGGGGAAAATAAAGCAAAAATTACACAAAGCAAACAAAAGAAAACTTATAAGGAAACAAAGAGAAGCTGGGTAACTTGGAAAACAATGTGAAGTATTTATTATATGTTTTCCTGAAATGGAAATGTGTTGTTTTATATTGAATCCTCTCTTATGATCTTCTCTATAGTTGACAATGTTCTTTTTTTCTTTTCTCATTTTTTTTAACTTAAGCTTAAAATGAATAAAAAGCTTACCTAAAATAAAATCTACATTTGGAATCCTTGTGGCCAGATTCTTCTATCCTACACTAGTTTGTCCAAGCTCATGGTCATTGTTTTCATAACATTATCTATGCATCTCATACTCTTCTGTCCCCTTTTCCTTTTGCCTTTGATCTTTACCAGCATCAGAGTCTTTTCCAATAAATTCCTGTCTTCTTATTATGTGGCCAAAATATTTAAGCTTCAGCTTCAGTATTCAGCCTTCCAATGAATAACTTGAGTTAATTTTTTTTAAGTATTGACTGATTTAGTCTCTCACAGTATGTCCATTGTGGAAATGTTCTGTGTAACTACACATGTACAGCCTGTATTGAATTGCTTGTCTTTCCAATGGGGGTGGGTGATGAGGGACAAAGGAAAAGAATCTAGAATTTAAAGTTCTATAATCAAATGTTAAAAATAAATGTGCATATATATATATATATATATATATATATATGATTATTAGTATTATTCTTAGTATTAACTACATGCAACTGGGAATTAAGATATACAGTCACTGGGGTAGGGAGATCCATCTTGCCCTACTGCAAAGTCAGAGGGGCAATGGGAGAGGACATAGGAGAGAGCAGATTGGGGGAGGTGTTATACAGTGGTATGGCTATTTTGGGGTGATGGGTGGGGAAAATATGGGGAGAAAATTTGTAACTCAACATCTTGCATAAATTAGTGATGTAAACAAGAAAATAAATAAATTCAAATTGAAAAAAATGAATTAAATTTTTAAAAAATATATATTGACTGATTTGATCTTCTTGTTGTACAAGGGACTCTCAAAAGTCTTCCCTAGCACCAAAATTGGAAAGGTATAGTGCTGTGGTGCTCAGCTTTCCTTACAATTCAATCCTCACAGCTGTACATTACTATATAGCTTTGATAATATGCACTTTTGTCAGCAAAGTCATTTCTCTGCTTTTTAGTGTGCTGTCCGGATTTGTCATAGTTTTCCTTCCAAGGATCAAGCATCTTTTAATTTCATGACTGCAGTAACCATCCAGAGTGATATTGAGCCCAAGAATATGAAATTTGATACTACTTTTATTTACTCTCCCTCTATCTGCCAGGAAGTGATGGGACCAGTTGCCAAGGTCTTTTGTTTGCCAAGGTTCTTTTGTTTGTTTGTTTGTTTGTTTTTGGTTTGGGTTTTATGTTAAACTTCAAGTCAGCTTTTATACTTTCCTATTTCACTCTCATCAAAAGGCTTCTTAATTTCTTTTCTCTTTCTGCTATCAGAGTGATATCATCTATGTATCTGAGATTCTTGATATTTTTCCTGGAAACCTTAATCCCAGCTTTTAATTTATCCAGTCTCATATTTCTCATATATCTCATGAAATACACTGCTTATAAGTTAAATAAGGTGACAATATACAGCCTTGTTATATTCCTTTTCTAATCTTAATCAGTTGTTCTGTGTTTGTTTCTAGTTGTTGCTTCTAGACCCTCATATAGGTGGTTCCTCAAGAGACATGTAAGATGATCTGGAACTCCCATCTCTTTAAGAACTTACCATGTTTTGTTGTGGGTCATGCAAGCAATGGCTTTAGTGTAGTCAATGAAGCAAAAATAGATATTTTTCTGGAACTCTCCTGCTTTCTCCATAATCAGTGAATGTTGACAATTTGGTCTCTAGTTCCTCTGCCTTTTCAGAAACCAGCCTACTCATCTAGTAATTCTGGGTTCACATATTGCTGAAACTTAGCTTGCAGAATATTAAGCAAAACCTTGTTGGCATGTAAGATGAACACAATCATACAGAATTTCAACACTTTTTGGCATTTCCCTTCTTTAGGAATGGGACATAAATTGATCTTTTTCAATCTAGAGACCACTGTTGAGTTTTCCAAATTTGCTGGCATATTGAGTGCAGAACTTTAATGAACAGCATCATCTTTTAGGATTTCAAATAACTCAGGTGGAATTCTGTCACCTGTACTAGCCTTATTGTTAGCAATATTTCCTAAGATCCATTTGACTTCACTCTCCATGATGTCTGGCTCTAGATCAGAAATCACACCACCATTGTTATCTTTGATGTTAAGGGCTTCCTTGTATAATTCTTTTGTGTGTTCTCGACCTCTTCTTAGTCTCTTTGGCTTCTATTAAGACCTTAGGATTTTTGTCTTTTATCAAACCAATTTTTGCATAAAACATTTTTTTGATAGCTCTAATTTTCTTGAAGAGTTTTTTTTGTCTTTCCCAGTCTATTGTTTCTAATATTTCTTTGAATTACTCACTTAATAAAACCTTCTTATCTAATCTCTGGAATTCTACATTTGTTGGGTATAGCTTTCCCTTCCTCCTTTTACTTTCACTTTAGTTCTTTCCTCAACTATTCTTAGAACCTCATGAGACAGCTATTTTGCTTTCTTGTTTTTCTTTTTTTTCCCCTTCTCTTCTTAGTTCTTGGGATTCTCTAAATACCCACAGTATTTCTTCATTGTACTCATAGTTTTCTGATTTATTCATGTGTGATGTTTATGGGATTTGAAGATCTTCCATGCCCCTAAAACTTGCTGATATAGTAGGAAGGAGGGGGCAGGAGGAAACCAGAGCAGAGCTGAAGCCAGTGCAGTGACTGGAAGCAGCAGTGGAGGCTGGGGCATGAGCTCTTTTTTTTTTTTTTTTTTTTAGCCAGCCAGAATTTCTGCTAAGGACTCCTGCTGAGGACTGCTGGGTCTGGGTACTGCGGGGGGGGGGGGGAGCTGCTGGGAGTGAGCTGCATGGACGCTGAGCAGTTGCCATGAGTGAGTAAAGGAGGATCTTTGCCTGGGGTAGCCTATTCTGTTCTGAAGGCTTGAGAATGAGGGTGTTTACTACATTAACTACGTGTGCCAACTCCATAGCTACTGTAATGGCTTTGACTTTCTGGTTTGGGGACTCAGTTTTCTGGTATTTGAATAAATGTTCTGGCTATGTCCCCCATGTAGAGAACCTGTTACATTTTGTGATTAATAACCCTATCAGCATATTTATAGTTACTGTAGGCATTGTGAATGCTGCATTGTTGATACATCATATCTCCAGCTTTAGTTACAGGATTAGGACTTTGAGCTAAGAGCAGGTTCTTCTCCCTCTCACTCATGAATGGAGTAACTGGGCCATTGTCTTGCCCTTTCTGCAACCTGGATGCTGTTGTCAATGTCCTGTCACAATTCTAGATAGGGTAACTAATTCCTAGTTCCTCTGCCTTCCCTCCTCCATAGCTCTGACCAAAATGGAGATAGAGATTCAACCAGACCCTAATTGTTACTTCAGTTCCTATTTCCATATTGATCTCTTGGTCATGTAATACAGGTAATAAATATCCAAGGCTTTGTCACTGTCTTAATCCCTTTCATCTTGTATAATCTCCAATTAGGAATTAGCTTAATCTTCTGCTGACCTGAGAGGCTCTGACTACATAACAAAGGTCATACTGGTTTTAGGACTCCTGAAGAGTACTAGGTCATCGCTATCTCCTTTATCTCCTGAGAGAGGCATAGAATATCAGAGACTGTACTGCTTCCAGTCTCTTGGAGGACCCCTAGACATGCATTCACTGTCCAACCTTTCTGCCCTATCTCTACCACTATATGTAGTGATGTCATTAGATGTGACTTCATTCCGTGCTGTGACTTCAATAAGACAGTGTCTGCCTCTAGGTGCCATTAACCAGAGATTGTGATGCCTCAGTATTTCCAGAATGACTCCTACCAATGCATCTATAGGTTTCTATCTATCTTCTTATTGAGTTCTAAACTGGATGGAGAAGCTTACTGCTGTGTCCCTTATGTTTTTGCTCAGGTTAGCATTCTTTTTCATCTTTACAAGAGTGTCCATTTCTTATTGGTGCTGGGCTTAGCTCTAAATTTTCAGGTTTCCATCTTTGTCAAAATTTCCTTCTCCCTTCTTATTGAGAAATTTGTTGAGATTTACTTTTCTTTTAGCCATTAGAGCATTTGTTCTATTCTCCCGTAGTCTCTATGGAATCTACAAGTTGTTCTTTCATGGGAAAATATCCATTCATTTTCCTTCTTAGTGTACTATTTGTTCAAGATGTTTTTGTTCCTTTTTAGGTTTTAATTATTCTTCTTTTTATCTATATCATCATCCCTGTTATCTGCTTATGGGACGTATTTTTATTTAATCTTTTAAAAATTGATTTTTTTGATATTTCAGTGTTTCTTTCATTGACTTTGCTAATCCTACCTTCTCTTCAGCCTCTCCCCTATTATGCTATAGCATAGTCCTCCCAAGATGGAAGCTGGATGGCCTCAGGTTCTTCAGGTCAGGTTCCTGGATGAGTTCAGGTTTTTGGCCAGATTAATCTCAAAGTGGGAGAAGTCTGGACCAAGCTGGCTTTTCTGATCTATGTTCCCTCATGCCCAATGCTCTGTTCCTTTTTAATCTTGCTCTCTAAGCATGTCTTCTGCCATTCTGGAGTCTTCTGTTTCTCCTTCTCCTTTCCCTATTGTAATTGGGCTGACTCTTGCAAGGCTGGGAGGGGTGAGATGGTTTAGCCAGAGCTCTTATTGCAAAGAAATAACTACAGATGAAAACTAGGTCATAAGTCTACAAGTTTGCTTTTGCTCACTGGAGCAGGCAGTCAGCTGGGGGTAAGGGTGTGAAATGAGAGTTCTATGTATTTCTAGTATTAGTTCCAGAGGTCCTTAACTTTGTATGAGGATTCTGTCATCTTACCTTAGAATAAGTTGGAGTTTCTCTATATCTGGCACATAACTCATTTCTTTTGAAGATTTGCAGTTGGAAAAGTTTATAAAAAAAAAAAACCAAATATTTGATCATCTTGTTAGTCATGTTTTCTATGTAATCTAGCTTATAAGCAAAATAAATATATCAGTAGCACTTCTAATCATGAGGAGAGGCATAATAGTCACATAGCACACTTGCCAATAAAAAGGCCACCCTGAATATGGGGGGGGGGGGGGCGGATTGCTTCAGATCTTCCCACTTGGTACCCAGAACCATATAAACTATGCAACTTGATCTCTCATTTCACATGAAATAGCTAAATAACAGTACTATGTCCAAAAAGTTTCTAAACTTTGAATACCCTTTGACCCAGATAGATATAGATATACATATGAAGGAAAGACCATATATATATGTGTGTGTGTGTACATGCACACATACATGCATACATGTACACACATATTGTTTACATATATACATATAAATATACATATTGTGTGTATGTATAAACTCTTTGTACTGTCAAAAAAGTGGAAACTAAGAAGAGGTCCACTATTACTTGAGAAATGACTGAGCACATTATGGGGGTGTATGTATATGCATGCATATACATGCATATACACGTTATATGTGTGTAGACATATACACATATCATATACATATACATGCATATATATACATAAATATAAGCATATACATATACATGTATGAATATAGTTGTGCCATAAGAAATAATGAAGTGGATCATTTACAAGTCAAAAGACTTGTAAAAACTGGTAAAAACCAAGTGAGTAGAAACAAGAAAGCAATTTATACAAAAGCAACAACATTGCCAAAACAAAACAGCTTTTAAAAATTTAAGAAAACCAAGATGGTGAATTAGAGGCCACCTAGCTGAACACAATCTTCTCCTCTAAAATAACTTTAAAATAATTCCTCAAATCAAATTTTGGAGTGGTAGAGCCAACAAAAAGTCAAGGTGAGATATTTTTCTGGTAAAAGAAAACTTAGGTGGGTAGAAGAAGTTTGTGACAGTGGGGTGGAAATCTGTCCATAGCTCAAATACATATTGGCAACAACTTTGGCCACCAGCAAGCTCTGGAGCTCTCAGCCAAGAAATGGTATGGGAGTTGGAGAATTAGTCAGGAGGAGATTGTAGAGGACCTTTTGTTGGTACTAAGTGTAGCCGGCACTGATTGGCAATTCTATTGCCCATAAGCAGTTTTGGGTCACAGTTTCAGGGTGAAAATGGATGCTGAGGGTCAGTTATAAAGAAATCAGGGACCCTCTTTGCACTTCCAAAGTACAGAGAACAGTAATGCTCACGGCTACAGGGGATCATGGGTCCTTCTTGGGTAAAGAGCAGAGTATAGATCATGAAAGCAGTAACCATAATTCCACAGGATCACAACAATTTGGAAGCATAAAAAACTCACAGATCACAGAGCAAATTCTATAAATAGCAGCACAAAAATGCCTGAAACTTAGGGTAGTGCCTCCCCATCCCCAGGTGAGCAGAGTCCAACTTTAGCATAAAGTTCAAAGTCAAGAAGTTGACTAGAAAAAATAAGCAAACGACAACAACAAAAGAATTTGATCATAAAAAGGGGGGGGGGGGTAAGATCAAGACATAAATGTAGAAGACAACAAAATGGGGGGGGGGGACTGCAAAGACTCAAAGAAAAATGCTAATTGGACTCAAATTCAACAAGAATTCCTGGAAAAAAAACTAAAGAAAGATAAGAGTGGCAGAGAAAAAAAATGGGGAAAGAAATGAGAGTGGTGTAAGAAAATTATGCAAAAATAATTAACAGCTTGGTGAACAGAGGCATAAAAATTCTGAAAAAATTAATGCCTTAAAAACCAAAATTGACTTAATAGTAAAAAAAAAAAAAGGAGGACGGGGGTACAAAAGTTGATTGAAGAACGCCTTAAAATAACAGAATATGCCAAACGGAAAACCATGTACAAAATCTCATCAAAGAATGTAATTCCTCAAAAATTAGAACTGAGTAAATGGAAGACAGCAAGAAAGAATATGACAACATCAAAAGAATGAAAAAAAATAGAAGAAAATGCCAAATATTTCATTAAAAATAACAACTGACCTAGAAAACAGGTTAGGGAGAGAGAATTCAAGAATAATTGGACTACCTGAAACCATGATTTTTAAAAAGAATCTAGACATCACATTTCAAGAAATTATCAAGGAAAACTTCTCTGATATCCTAGAACTAGAGGGTAAAATAGAAATTGAAAAAATCCACTGGTCACCTCCTGAAAGAGATCTCAAAACGAAAAGTCCCAGGAATATTATAGCCAAATTGCAGAGCGCCCAGGTCAAAGAAAAAATACTTCAAGCAGTCAAAAAGAAAAAAAAATCAAACATTATTGAGTCATAGTCAAAATCACATGAAATTTAGTGGGTTCCATGTTAAAGTACCAGAAGGTTTGGGATATGATATTCCAAAGGCAAAGGAGCTAGGATTACAACCAAGAATTATCTACCCAGCAAAACTATGTAAAATTCTTCAGGGGTGTTGGGGGGGAATGGATATATAATGAAATAAAAGACAATCAGGCATGCCTGATGAAAAGAACAGACCTGGTAGTGGTATTGCTGAGTCAAAGAGTATGCAGTTCTATAGTCCTTTGGGCACAGTTCCAAATTATACTCCAAAATGGCTGGATCAGTTCACTACTCCACCAACAATTCATTAACATAACTATTTTTCCCTCATTTCCTCCAACATTTGCCATTTCTATTAGATGTGAGATGGTACCTCAGAGTTGTTTTAATTTTAATTTCTCTAATCAATAGTGATTTAGAACCCTTTATATGATTGTAAAGAGTTTTGGTTTCTTCTTTAAAAAAATGTGTTTATATCCTTTGTCCATTTATAAATTGGGAAATGGATCTACTTTATATAAATTTGACTCTGTTCTGTGTTTAGTGTATATTTGAGAAATAAGACCTTTATCAGAGAAACTTGCTGGAAATTTCTTATTATTTATTTATTTTCAATATTTTTTTCCTTTTAAATTTTGAGTTTCAAATTCTCTCACTCCCTCCAACCTCCTGCCCTACCCATTGAGAATGAAAGCAATCAATATCACTATCAGTTATATTTGTAAAATAATGAAAAGTATATTTGATATTAGCCATTTAAAAAAAAAAGCAATGAAAGAATACACTGTGTTTTGTAGTACTATAAGAAAAAAGCTAGGCTAAATAAAATAACAAGGTCAAAATATAAGTGAAAGTAACATGAAAAATAACATGTACGTATATGTTTATATGCAAAAAATATGGACAAAATTAACCTAATAGATATTAATGTCATATGTCATTCTGCATAATATATCACATAATAAGCACTATAAATTATATTAATAAAAAAGAAGAAAGTAAATAGCAATATGTTGGATTTTTGCTGAAAATAACTTAAATTTATTAGATTTCTTATTGAAATTACAGTATCTTACTATTATAGTAATAAAATTATACCACTAAATATGGAATGGGTGATTTTACTTTGTGAATTACTTAGTTTACACTACAATTATAAATAATGTTGGCATTCATAAATGTGATTAAATGCAGTAATGAAGTTTAAGGCAATTACAAAAAAAGAAAGAATTAAGAACTGTGACCAAGACAATGACCAACCATGATTCCATGAAAACTAATATTGAAGAATGCCACCCACCTTGTGACAGACACTTGATGATCTATAAATATAAAGAATAAGACCCATGTTTTTGAATGTGGCCAATGTGGAAATTTGTTTTCTAACTAAACATATTTGTTATAAGAGTTTTGTTTTTATTTTTGTTTGTTTTTTTTTCCAGCGGAGGAGGACATAAGACAGAGAGAAAATGATTGTTTATTAATGGAACAATGAAGTGAAGGAGGCTAGAGAATAGGAGATGGGGGCTGAAATTGTGATTTCATGGGTATAGGGATCTCCGCAGAAGAGGAGCCTCCTTCTACTAAAGTGGGTCAGTACCTTCTCTGCAACTTATGGTCTTAAGAGAGGTACTAAGAGCACTGAAAGTTTTAATTACATAGGTGGAATAATTCTAAGAAAGGAGATGAATCCAGATCTTTTTGGCACTGAGGCCAGCTCTCCTTCCACTGTGCCACATTGCTTCTCCTAAGAGGAAGAGACCGTCACACATACAGTTTCAGGAAAGACTCATATAGAACTCAGAAGATAACAACAACAGACACTTAATGGGATGGCTAGCTAGTTCTTTACAGTGGGCAAAATACTTTCCCCTGCCATTTTAAATATATATTTTTAAATTTATTCCTTTTGTTTAGTTACCTAGAAAATCTCTGCCCCTACTTCTTCTCCTTTTTAACTCCTTACATTTGTTAGGATTTTTCCCCCCTTCATTCTCTGTACCTTTTCCTAATTAAAAAAAAAAGTATACCCTTAACTTACTCTCTTCCTTTTCTGTCTATCCTAGACCTTTGTTCTTTTATTCATAGTCTTTATATTTATTTGTTCCTCCTCAAGTCTTTTTGTGTTCCTAATGGAATTAAAATGATAAAATCCCTAACCTGAGTTCCCTCCTCTAAACAATTTCTGTTGTGACTCGTAAATCTTGTCCCCTCTCTCCTTTTTTTTTCTTCTCTTGTACATCACTCCTAGAAGTATCAAGTCCTATCGATTACTATTCCTGTGAGAGGTAATGAGGATAGAAGGTTTGCCACATGATAGACATTTTCATGTATCCTAGATTATGGGGTCCAATTCTATCCCTTGCCCTTCTCATGATCATTTTCTTTCCCATTTGCCACGAAGAGTATTCTCTGGACAATGTTGGTTGGCCCAAGCTCTATTTTTCCTCCTCCCAAGGCAAGATGTTGTCCTTGGAAGCAAAACACTCTCAGATCATCCTGATCATCAAATGAATCACTGTTAAGTAACCATCTCCCATTAGTATATACATATATATGTACACATATGTATGTATGTATATACACACATACATACACATATATACATACACATATGTATATATGTTCTACATTCCCCTTTCTTTCCCTGTTTAAATTCTATTCTTTATCACCTCAATCACTTTCCTGTTCACCCTCTTCTTGCTGAGAGATTGCAGGAATCATATATGCTTAGTCGTTTACTATTGACTCCAGAAGTTCTGATTTACCTGCCTGTTGACTTGATTAGAGAACATCACATAGCCTATCTCCCCTCTCTCCTTTTAGTCAGCTTCCCATTCTGTACTTTAATCCCACAAAATGCATTGATTGGTGAGGGATGTGATAGTCCATGGTATTTCAGACGGGCCTGTTTTCCCATATTACTTTTATTTCTTTAAGTTCTGCTTACATCTTTTTGCCCTTGTGCAATTTTGGAAAGAAAACTCTTTTTTTCCTTAATTTTTATTTTTTAAAAAAATTATTAATTTATTTTTAGTTTCAACATTTACTTTTTTTTTTTTTGCTTTTTGGAGGGCAGTTGGGGTTAAGTGACTTGCCCAAGGTCACACGGCTAGTTTTTTGTGTTAAGTGTCTGAGGCCAGATTTGAACTCAGGTACTCCTGATTCCAGGGCCGGTGCTCTATTCACTGCGCCACCTAGCTGCCCCAACATTTACTTTTATAAGACTTTGAGTTCTAAAGTTTTCCCCTTCCCCCCATGCCAAGACTGGGTATTAAGTTTCTTTGTTCTTTAGAATATATTACTGGGAGCCAAGATGACAGAGTAGAGACAATACCTCAACCTTCTCCCAACATCACTGTCCAAACAGCTTTAAAATAATATCTCAAATCGAATTCGGTAGCGACAGAGCCAACAAAAAGTGGAGTGAGACATTTTTCCCGCCCAAGACAGCTTAGGAGGTATGCAGGAGAGGTCTGTGACACCAGGATCAGAGCCCAGAGCCCAGCAAACACAGTGATACCAGCAGCTGAAACTTTGGGAGCTTTCAGCCCAGAGATAGTAACTGGTCAGAAAAAGATTACAGAGAAACTTTTGCTGGCAATGGGTGCAAAATCCTCTTGTATTGTCCATATGCAACTGAGGGTCACAGTTCCAGAGCCAAGAGAAACACTAGCACTCACAATCACAGGGGAGAAGAGGACCTGATTGAACTGATGGGATTTGAATGCAGATTGAAGTATATTTTTTCACTTGTTTTTTCTTGCCTATTTTTTTTTTGCAATATGGCTAATTTGAAAATATTTTTGTATTATTTCAAATGTATAATTGATATATTTCTTGCCTTCTCAATGCATTGGGAAAGGTCAAGGAAAGGGAAAGAATTCAGGATTCAAAAAATATTTTAACAAATGTTAAAATAATAAATTTAAAAGGAAATAACATTTTTAAAAGCATATATTTTAAAATGATATATTATGGCCTTCTACAGTTTTTGGTGAATGCAGAATAGTCTTCTGTCATTCAAATTTCCTTTTTTTTTTAATGTCTTTTTCCTGGTAACTTGTAGGAACTAGAATTACACAGTTTATAACCACTGTGTCTTAAATTTGAAGCATAGATTATTTGTTGTTTTTTTCTTCCATTAGTGATAAGTCCTTTCTATTGTTGCTTTACTTTCTGTATTCAGAAATTCTGGGCAGTTTTCTTGTATTGTTTCTTGAATTATGCTGCTCAAATTTTTAAAAATTCATTATATTTATCTAGGAGGTCTATGATTCCTAAGATGCTATTACACATCCTATCTTCAAGATCAATGGGTTTTGTTTGTATACAGATTGTGTGTGTGTGTATGTGTATGAACATTATAGTTTTTGTTTCTCTTCTGGATTGTCCTTTACCTAAATACATTCATATTCTCAATCTATTATTCTGTCTTTTGCTTCTTCAAAGAGACTTGATATTATTAATTCAAGGTTTTCCGTTCTTCTATTTTTATTGTTGCTGTTGTTGTTGTGCAGAGTATATAGTCTGTTATTTGTTTCATTTTAACTTTTTTCAAGATTCTGAATTATCTTTTGAATGATTCAAGAACATCAGAATTTGATGTTCTTCTATGTTCACTTGAGAATCCTCAGGTTCTTCGTTTCATCAACATCCTTTATTGGGTTCCTTTGCCTTTGATGGTGGGATTAACCCAGGGTAAGGAGGAGTTTACTTACAGTCTCAAACTCCTTCCACATTGAGAAATTTATTTTCACTGGCCTCTGTCCCAGCCCCAAGTGATTTTTAGGGGGACAGGACTATCACCGGCTACAAATCAGTCCCCTTTCCTTTAGATCTGGTGCAACCCCATTTGATGGTACCCTGTCCCAATTCCTCTCTATTATTACGTTCTCTGGCAGAGCACTGCTACATCAGCACCCAGAGCATGGACCTGCCTTCCCATGCTCATTCAGGAAAAAGTAGAAGTTTGCTACTTATTGCCACTGAATGGTAGAGTAAATATAGAGGCAAAGTATAATGGCAGAGAATGCAGTAGCAGCAGGCAAAGTGTTAAGTGGTTCCCAGAACACAAGTGGGTGGGTTGAGTTATGTGCTCTACGACAGCAGTGCATGGATGATGATGATGATGGGATCTTAAAGGGTAGATTCTGAGTGATCTCATTAGAAATTATCATTCTTTTCTATTAATTCGTAAGACTTTCACTTTTTTAGGTAGAATCAACAGGTCTTGGTAATAGATTGGATATGGAAGGAAAGAGAGAAAAGGAGTGTGGGAGAGTATTAAAGGATGATGCTTAGTTTTAAAGGCTGTGTAATTGCTGAAGATGGTACTTATTCTCATTTGTAATAGGAAAGTAATTTGTAATAGGGAAAAGATAATGAGTTCAATTTTAGACATATTGAGTTTATGAAGTCTAGGATATCTAGAAAAGGAAACTGAGAAGGAATGGTCAGATAGAAAAACAAGAAAAGAACAGTGTCATAAAAACACAGAAATAAGAGAATATCATAAGTGTCAAAGGCTTCAGAGAGATCAACAGTGTCAAAGGCTTCAGAGAGATCAAGCAGGAAGAGAACTGGAGACAGGCTATAAGATTTGGCAATTAGGAATCGCTGTAACTTTGAAGAGAGCAATTTCAGTTATGAGGTTAGAAGCCAGACAGCAGAGTTAAGAGAGTGAGAGGAAAGGAAGTAGAAGCATTGACTATTGATAGCCTTTTCAAGGAGTTTAGCTCTGAAAGGGAGGAGAGTGAGTGAGTGATTGATAAGTAGTGGCAATGGAGCAAATGAGAGGTTTTTGAGGATAGGGGAGACAAAGGCATGTTTTAAGGCAGTAGGAAAGCAGTCAGTAGAGAGGGAGAGAGTGAAAATTAGTAATATAAAGATAACAGAGGTGGGGGGGAATCTGCCAGAGAAGATAGGATTGAATGGGACAACTTGTGTTTGTAGAGGGAGCTGCTTGATAATGACTTCCTACTGCTTTCCTCATATGAAACAGGAATGAAAGAGGAGACAATGGTAGAAAAGATGGTCCTTCTGTTAATAAGGCAAACCTCCACATTTGAGTGAAGTGAGATGAAGGGGTTGTTGGAGAATGTTGGAGAATTTCAGTGAAATATAAGGCAAAGAGATTGGCATAGAGTGTAGGGGAAAGGAGAGCCATGGGAGGTTTGAGGAGGGATAAGAAGTTTGAAAAAGCCAAAGTAGTAATATAGTGAATCAGTTTAGGAGGTATACAATGACTGCTTTCTGGCAGGGAGGATCCAGTTGAGATTATGTAATGTAAGTTTCTGGTCTGGTACTGTGCTAAGTGCTAAGAATATACATACAAGCAAAAATTAAATCCCTGCTCTCAAGGAAGTTCCATTCTAATGGAGACAGATAAAACATAAAAGGGAGCTGAAAAGGGCAGGGGGTCTGAGTGTTGGAGAGTAAAGTACCTGCCTGCTAGAGTAAGATGGAGAAGTAGTCCTGAGAGTGCTGAGCTGGGCTAAGCTCTAGTCTTGAAGTCATAAGGCCTGAGTCCTACTTCTTTCCAAGGTTTAGAGCTATCTAACCTTCTCTTTGTGCTCTAATTTGTTGATCTGCAGATTGAGGATAACAATACTTTTCCAGTTTCCCTTGTAGGGTTGGTCTGCTCTAAAGACAAAATGAGGTAATGCTTCCCCATTCCTCCCAACACCCCCCCCCCAAAAAGAATAAAAGAACTACATAACATGAGGGAATTTTAAAGGATATAAAATTAGATTTGATAATTATTCCCTGCAGTGATTTTAAAGACTATATCCTGTTCCCTCCTACTCCTCTCCCTTCTTTTTTCTTTTCCTAGTCTCACAGCTTCTCTTAATCATTCTTCCAACTTGGCTATTTCTTGCAGTTCCTTGAGTGCTCTTTCCTGCCTCTATTTACTTTCCTTTCATGCCTGTGGGTGGGACACTTGGCTTCTCAAACCTCAGAGCAATAGAAGTGGCACTGACTAGAGCTGAGAAGATGCTTTCTCATGGCTGAGCAAAGTCCTGTCCTCAGCAGGATTGCCAGGCCTGGGGAGCTGACTTTCTCTCTCTGGGGTTAGGGGTTCAGAGGCTTCCCCCCCTTTATTATCTTCACCAACCTCCCATGGTTTTGTCTCTTTTTAGTGGGAGAGGAGAAAAAAAAAGAGCCTTAGGGCCCTAGAGGCTTCTCAGTGATTTACAGAGAACTTTACTCCGCATGGACTTCCCACTACAACTGACCCTGGGAGTCAGAGGGAGAAAATTGGGGGAGAGAATCATAAATGGCTAGGGAGATGAGAAACAGATGTTTCAGGCTTGCATGAAGGGAATTCTCCCCTTACCTTTCCCATTCCCATCCCCAGGAGACTGGAAGGAGGGTTGTCCCTGGACAGCAATCATTCCACATTTAACCACTCCACCCAACACCACTTCCCTACCTGGGAGGCCCTCCATTCTTTTCCTGCCTCCTGGCAGCCTACCATGTAGGCACCTAGCCTGCACATCATACCTGGGGCTGTGTCCTGCCTCTTATTGACTGTTAGCACTCTCCCTTCTATTTCTTACTATCACTATGACCTAAACACATTTTAGCTAATTAACTTCCAAATGTTAACTTCCCTTGGGATAGTTTTCTTTTAACAGGCGATTGCTGAGGACCTTAAATCTTCCAAGGCCCAGAGAAAAGCATCTCTAAGGACAGAATGTAGAGACTGAGAGAAATATTTGGAAGTTTGTGGGTTTGCTTACAGGGAAAATCCAGTCCCCTGTCTCTCCCTCTCCCCCCTTACAGATATACATTCTCCTCCCATCCCATAATGCCACCAAGGCCTTTTCAACCCCTTTGACCTATTTCACCAGCTCATCAGGCCAGTCCTGCTGAAAAGATGAAAGCCCAATTCTGAAAGAATGCTGCAGGGAGCCTGATGTCATCCCAGAGGCATGAGGCCTTAGCCAAAGGGAAACTCACAGGCTGCCTGCCCTTGACCAAAAAAACAAAACAAAACAAAACAAACAAAAAAATAAACCTAATATAAACAAACTCACTGGTGGGGAGAAGATCACAACTCAGAGAATCTGAAATAATTGGGGCAAAAAGAAAGGAAGGAATCTGTTTCACTTCCTATTTGTACTCACTTTTGCATTCGCATGTTCTCTGCAGCCATTTAGGCTGGTAGAACTCAGAGTTGGGAGGATCTTAGAGGTCCAACCTCCTTTTTACAAAGACAGAAATTGCCTGGACCTCTATCACCCCTACCCATTAGCTAATTAACTGATGAAACATAGCATTTTCTTGAACCTTTTTTATTTCAGTTATACATTGAGCCACTGTGTTTAGACCATAAAGTTCCTGATTTTGAATCAGGGCACCTGGGTTGGAATCCCAGGAGTGCCATTTATTACCTATATGACCATGAGCAAATTACTTAACCTCTCTGGGCCTCAATTTCCTCCTCTTCAGAATGAAAGAACTATACAAGAGTGACCTCTAAGTTTTCCTTCCAACTGAAAATCCCTATGATCTTCTGGAAGTAAACTTCTAAGATAGTTTGGACACTTACTAGCCTGAAGTGTGGTATACTAATTCAAGATTTAGGGATATCACTTGTAAATTTCCTCTTTCAAATAATTTATTAAAATGTGACTTGAAGACAGCTGTAGCACCAATTCCCAAGGGACTCCATGGCTTATATTGCCATCTAAAGAAATGACCATTGATCCCTAACTGTTGTCTCAGGATCATGAGACCACAGACCCAGAGCATTATAAAGCCGATAAATCCAATCCTCTCCTTTCACCAAGCAGGAAGCTGTGGCCCAGGGAGGTTCAGAAATTTGTCCATGTTCACATGTTCATGTTACATAGTAAACATTCTGTTACTGTAACAAAATCATCTCTCTTATTCCTTTGCTCCAATTAATTTTGACAGTGGGGGGGGGGAAAGTTATGTTAATCTCTAAGTAGGTTACATATAGATGAAATCTGCCTCTATGAAAAAAATACACCCAGTAAATGTTGTATTAGATTGTAATGGCAAGCAAAGAAGTACTTAGCTCCTTGTTTCAGCTATTTAATTATTTAGCACCTTGTTTCAGTTCAAGTTTCTTTTGAGCCTTGCCCACAATTATATCAAGTCTTTGTTGAGAAACAGAACTTGTGAAACTCACAGTGGGAAGGACTGGCCAAAGACAGGAGCAGAAAGGATGTAAGAGGCTGGAAGAACAGGGAGGATGTAATGACCAGATAAAAGGCTGAGCACAAGCTGGGAGAGAACAGAATTGAGAAGTGAACACTTATGGTACCGGCACTCTGTTCTGTCTGCACTGATTTTTGTTTGTAATACTTTCTACAGAAGCCCCAGATCTTACCAGAAGCCCTGGAAAGTGATTTTCTGGTTGTCTATTTACAGAAGTCCTGGAGGAGGGTTTCAAAGGTCCTGGGACTATACTGATGATTTATGTTGAGTTCTCAGACCTTGTTGGTGGGTCTGTGTTGATTTTACAGGCATATAGTGAATTGATGATGGTGCTGACAATGTGTATGAATATTGTTTTGGCTCTGTTAAGCCTTGTCTTCCCAGAAACAGAAACTGCAAAGGACTTGAGGTAGACTGGACACTGTGAGCTTCAATATGGAACTGGATGAGGAGCTGAATGAGGAACTGAGAGCTGCCTACCTGTGAATCCAGGTGATGATTGGGTAAATTCAGGCAGGAGCTGGACCCATGGAAGAAGAACCATGGAATTTGGGAATCAACCTCAAACCAAAATGAAAAGACATCTCCTTGGGTACTTAGTGCTGAACTAAGAAGATCATGATTTACTGTGGCCTAGGGATGGGAGAACTTTGTACTCTGTACCTTGTACCTCTTAAGGATGATCGAGTTAACAATGATTGGAAACTAATCTCTAATCAAGAATAGAGAAGAACTTTGACCTTTGTACCTTATGTCCCTTAAGGAGGGTTGCTCCTTAAGGAGGATTAAGGTAAGGGCTTACTGACTGACATCTTTTGTTTAAAAGTATGTGGCCACTTTGGTGAAAACTATGTAGTCACTTTAGTGATAAGTTGTTATAACATTGTGAATTCTGTATGTTGGTTTCTGTGAGTTTTTGCTTTAATTTGCTGCTGAATAGAGAGTTCACTATATTGTGTAATCAGAACCTTAAAGCTGTTCACAGCAGTAGTCCTCTAGAAAGCTGCTTATACTTGGCTTTACATAATCACAGTTAGTCAAATAACGAAAATATTCTTTATCATCCACCTATTATATGCTAGGTGCTAGGCAGGGTGGAGCGAGATGTTTAAGATGTACTACAATAATTCCTGCCTTCCACATGTTTTCAAGAGACATGTTGAATGGATAAAACATGCAAACTAATATTAATTTGCATTTATTCTACATTTTAATGTTTGTAAACTTTTTTTTGTCATATTGACTTCATGAGATGGGTAACACAGATATCATTGTCCACATTTTACAGATGGAGAAACTGAAACTCAGACAGGCTGAGGTTTAGAATTGTAGAATCTCAAAGTTGAAAGCTCCTTCAGATAAACTAACTAGTACAATCTGTATTCAGTCAGGAATAATTTCTGCAATGTCCCTGACACTTGGTCTGACTCTGCCTGAAGAAGTGGTGGGAAATTTACTACCTGAAAAGGAAGTCCACTTCACTTTGGGATACCTTTGTTTATCAGGAAATATTTCCCCCTCAACATTTGGAAATGGTTATCTTTTCCTCCCCACAATTCTTTTCCCCTTATCATCTAATTTTATTATATCCTGTTGCATAGTAGGGAATGACTGGACTAGCATTTGCAATCCTAGCTCTGCCACTAAATCAGTGTAAAATTGGGGGAGTCATTTTATTCTCAATGCATCAGTTCCCTAATCTGTAAAATGGAGATTGTATTATTTCACTTACCTACTGCATATGGACAGATATATTAAAGCTCAAATGAAATAATGCCTATGAAAGCACTTTGAAAAGAAAAAAAGACTATATACATGCAGAGTATTATTATAATGCCCCAGAACCACTCCATTCCTGCCAGAACAAAGCAATAAGAATCCATCATTGCACATTATCTATTCATCCATGGGTCTCAGAGGGCTTGGCCATGTCACCACTATGTTCTTATCTGATCTGACAATCTATTGATTAGATCATCAAGCAAGGAGGATACTCAAAAGGCCAACCTATATCCAACTTCTCCTTAATCATTCTGACCACATCCTAATATTGTCTGTGGCTGGTTGGGTCAGTTGGTTAAAATTCAATCCTAATGTAACCAAAGCAACTGGCTGGATCCCTGAATAGGAGATCTATTTATTTCTCTTGCAAGGAAGTTGTATCATTTCGTTTTAACTAGATTCAACAAACATTTTTAAGTGCCTATTATCTGTAACACACTGTGCTAGGCACTGAGGATCTAAGAACAAAAATGAGTAAGCCTAACTCCCAATGACCTTACATTCTAATAAGGGGAAATGAAATGTATTCAAATAATTAAATATTTTAAGAATTTGATTTTTTAGAGTTTGCATGGAAGAATTTAGCATATATCTTTGAACAATCACAAAATATAAGGGGCTGTTAAGCTTATTAAGGATCTATAACTTCTGAATTCAAGATGGTATCCCTAATTTTACAAGTATATACTTAATCATGGAGAATGCCTCCATTGGATTATGAATTCCTTGAGGACAAGGATAGTTATTTATTTCTTTTTCTATTCCCAATCCTCAGCACAGTACCTGACAAATAGGAACTAAATAAATGCTTACTGATTGACCAGCTAAAGACTGGCCATAAAGGGAGGCCACCATGCAAACTCTGACCTTAGTCAATATTTTGAAAGACTGGCAGTTTTGTTCAATGACCTTGGACCTCAAAAATATAAAATCTGACACTGCTTCCATTTCTTCTCCCTCTATTCTCTAGGAAGTGATGGATCCAATTTGTCATGGTGCTAGTTTTTTGTTGTTTTCAATGTTAAGCTTCAGTCAACCTTTTACACTCTCTTGTCTTTATCAAGAGGTTTCTTAATTCTTCTTTGTTTTCTGCCATCAGAGTGGAATCATCTGCATATCAGAGATTATTGATAGTTCTCCTGGTAACCTTACTTCAAGCTTTTGATTCATCCAATCTGGCATTTTGCATGATGTACTCTGCATAGATGTTAAATAAATAAGGTGACAATATAGAACCTTGTCATACTCCTTTCTCAATCTCAAACAAATCAGTTATTCTATCTTTGATTCTAACTGTTGCTTCTTGACCCTCATACAGGTTCATCAAGAGATGAGTAAAATGATCTGATACTCCCATCCCTTTGAGGACTTGCCACATTTTGTTGTCATCTGCACAAAGGCTTTAGTGTAGTCAATGAAACAGAATTAGATGGGTTTTGGTTTGTTTGTTTTCTGAAACTTCCTAGCTTTCTCCATAATCCAGTGAATGTTGGCGATTTGGTCTCTAGTTACTCTGCTTCTTTGAAAACCAGCCTGCACCTCTGGTAACTCTTATTTCACATATTGTTGAAGACTTGCTTGCAGGATCCTAAGCCTAACTTTGCTGGCATGTGAAGTGAGTGCAATTGTTGAGTAATCTGAACATTTTTGACATTGCCCTTCTTTAGAATTGTGACATAAATTGATCTTTTCCAATTCAGTCACCACTGATGAGATTTCCAAATTTGCTGACACATTGAGTGTAACACTTTAACAGCATCATCTTTTAGGGTTTTGAATAGCTCAGATGGAATTTCAACACCTCCACTAACAATTTTTAGCAATGTTTCCTAGAGCCCATTTGACTTCATTCTCCAAGATGTCTGGCTTTAGCTCAGTAACCACACCATCATGGTTATTGGTAATGTCAAGATCTTTCTTGAATAGTTCTTTTGTGTATTCTTGCCACTTCTTCTTAATCCCTTCTGCTTCTAAGTCCCTACTATTTTAGTCTTTTATCATGCCCACTTTCTGTAGAATACATTTCTTTGAAATCTCTAATTTTCAGTCTTGTCTTTCTTATTATATTATTTTCTCTGATGTCTTTGTATTGCTCTTTTAACAAAAACCTCCTTCTCTCTCCCTGCTATTTTCTGGAATTCTACATTATATCTTTCCCTTTCTCCTTTCCATTCCACTTTCCATCTTTCCTCAGCCATTTGTATTCTTAGTCTCAAAGATCACTCCAGATAGTAACTCCAGCCATGAAATGAAAAGATGCTTGGTCCTCAGAGGGAAAATTATGGCAAATCTGGACAACATATTAAAAAGAAGAAACATCACTTTGTTGACAGGGTCCATATGTAAAAAAAATCTATTTCCCCCCCAATAATTGTGTGTGGCTGTGAGAGAGACTGTAAGGAAAGCTGAACACTTCAGAGTCAATATTCTTGAATTGTGGTCCTGGAGAAGATTTTTGAGAGTCCTTTGAACAATAAGGAGGTCAAATATAGGTCAATACTTAAAGAAATTAATGTAGGCTATTCACTGGAAGGTCAAATACTAAAGCTGAAGTTTAAATACTTTGGTCACACAAGGGAAAGACAGAACTTATTGGAAAAGACTTTGACACTGGGAAAGATTGAAGGCAAAAGGAGAAGGGGATTCCAGAGGATGAGACGGATAGATAGTATCATACAATGAATAGACCTTGAGAGATAGCAGAGGATAGAAGGGCCTAGCATGTTATATGGTCCATGGTCCAAGAGTCAGACTTGACTGAACAACTGAACAACAAATATTCAATCTACTAAGAGTTCTAAAAGCATTCATACCTTAACAGTTGGTTTCATAAGTCATTGTGACCAAAAATAAAATAAAGTGGAAGCCAAAACTCTGATGTGGAGCTCCTATAAGGTAATATAGATTGCTCCTCAGAAATAGATACACAGTCCATTTCTTGGTCTGCGTTTCAAGATTTCCTTGCTTGTTAGGATTTTTATTCTATTGCTATAACCTTCAAGAACTCAGGAATAGAGACTTCTGGGTAAGGTAACAGCATGATCTCCCCCTATTCCTTTACAGAAATCACAGATGTGAAAGGTTGCACATGATGTCAGAGCATTTTAATTATTGATTGGCTTTGCTGAATTATTTTTCCTCATCTTAAAAGATATTTGTTATAAGAGATGGCTCTTTGGGAGGAAGAAAGAGGGGTATATTGGAAAATCTAGATGATGTTTAGTGTGTGTGTATGTGTGTGTGTATGAAAAATCATAAGGGAGTCCAGCTCTCCTACATTTACTCTAGTAAATATCTAAAAAGAGCATTAGATTGAAAAATGAATGGGTAATTCAAAAGCTACTAGAGTAACCATCTTCATCTAGTCCAGCACTGTACCAAAAGTTATCCAGGTGAAAACTAGAAAGATCAACACTTCTAAAAAATCAGAAAGAGCAAAACAATGATGGAAACCCCTAATGTCTCTAAGTATAATATAAGGAATTAAATAAGATTAAAGAAAGATAAACAGCGGACCTGTGCAGCATTTTATACTATTTTGATGGTATTAAGAGACGGAAGAAAGGAGAGGAAAAAAACATTAACAATTGGTCAGGGGTGGGGGGCATACACTAGAGAAGATGTGGGAGAAGGATGTGAAATTTAAAAATTCTTATAAGCGGGATATGTAAGAAGAAGAATATACAAACAAGGAGGAAAACATGACAGGTTATCATGTGAACTTCACTCTTAATGAAATCAGGGCGGGGGGGGGGGGGAAGACTGAATATATATACAGAGCCTTTGGTGTAGAAATATATTAAATTCAGCAGGTTACTAGACAGCAGCAAGGAAGGGAGAGAGGGAACTTGGAGGCCTTGAAGTGAGGAGGGTCTAGTCACAAGCAAAACAAATGTTGATGTGAAAAAGTGGATCCTAGGATCACAAATGGGGGAACAAGAAGGGGATAAGTACCACTTATAAAATATGAGCAAGAGGAATAAAGAAATTGTGTAATGAAATTAAATTCTATGGTATTGCTCACAATCCTTCACTTTCACCACCTTCTTCAAGAGGGCAAGTGTGAAATAAAACAATGAAAAAGGATAAGAAGATAAAGGGAAATACATAATTTTAATTATAATTATGATTGTGAATAGGTTGAACTAAAATAATATGGAAAATAGTATAATGAAATATAAATGAGAATCCAACCACAACAGGAGTTATTCCCCAAAAGAAAAACAATCAAAGGATATGAAGAAGGAATTCTCAAGGAAGAAATCCAGGCTATCAATGATCATAAGAAAAAGTGCTTCCAATTACTAATAATAAGAGAAGTACAAATTAAGGAACTCTGACCTTTTACTTCATACATATCATATTGCAAAAGATGACAAAAATGACAATTATTAAAGGTTATGTAGGAAAACACTTAGGCACTGTTGATAGAGCTGTGAAGACATTCAGCTTTGGAACTCAATTCAAAAAAGTTCTCTCAAAGAACTAGAAAACAAGGGAGCATCTGTCAGTTGGAAGTATCTATCAACAGGCAAGTTACTAAATTCTCTTCTATTAACACACATTTTTTAATCTTTCATGTTTAGTGTTTTTAAGAAAAACGACTTGTCCCATACTCAATTTGTATTGTATATTTAGTGCCATTTCTATTTACCCCTTTTTTATTTTTATAAGACTAGGTGTCCCTGTCTCACTCAGACTTGAAAGGCAGTGTTCCTTTGTGCCTTCAATGCCAATACTGATCACCATGGAAGCTTTAGCCCACTCCATTTTTTTTTCTGACCCAGGACAGTCCAGTCTTCCTTGGTCAACCTAATGGCCCTTTGCTCCCTGAAGTTCAACACACCCTTTAGACTGTATGTGGACACCAGCATCAACTTTGGCCCTACTGCAGCTCAGAACTTTAAAACTCAAATGATTTGCCAGCACAAGTCTGGAATTACAGGCATCTGCCATCATGTCTACTTATTTCCCTTTTAGGGGAAGGCCCTTGAATCAATAAGTAAAATCCTATACTGGGGACAGCTAGGAGGTACAATGGATAGAGTGCCAGACCTTAAGTCAGGAAGGTTCATCTTTATGAGTTCAAATTCAACCTCAGACACTTATTAGCTGTGTGACCCTGGGCAAGTCACTTAATGCTGCTTGCCTCAGTTCCTCATATGCAAAATGAGTTGGAAAAGGAAATGGCGAATTTGCACTCCAGTATCTTTACCAAGCAAACCCCAAGTGGGGTCATGGAGAGTCGGATACAACTGAACAGCAGTAGAAGTTTAATAAGCTGAAAAGGTGAGAAAAGGGGGTCTAGCCACATTCCATTAAAGGCCAAACTCCCCAGAACTAAACTCAGTCTAAGCCATTGTTGGGTACAGAAGAGGGAGCAGGCATTATGCCCCCAGACCCTAGAGTGAAATAGAAGCTATCCTCTATATTAAATATGCCACTTGTGCCCTGACAGAGAAGTGATAGGTGAAAATGAGGCATGCGTATTCAGATATTGATGCCCTGATTTGTTTCAGTAGCTCAACTAATTTGTTTGTTCCTTTAATGACTAGGCAGGATTTCTTTTTTTATTTGGAAGGGTGGGAGATTGGGAAGGAAAGAAAAGCTAACAATAGTGATGCTAAAAAAGGAAGAGTCATTGAAACTTTTATTTAGTGCCCAGAAGAGAATAGAAGGAAGTTCAGTGGGCAACAGAGAAACAGGACATTTTTGAGGCCAATAGATTAACTTTATCACTGAGTTAGCATAGATAGGAGTCCTAGAGCATTTTAAAGTTTGCAAAACACTTTACAAATACTCTCGTTTGATTTTCACAGCAGCCTGGGAAGTAAATGCTATCTACCCCCATTTTACTGATGAAGAAAGCAAGGCAAACAGAAGTTTAATGATGATTTGCTTAGCTAGTTAATACCAAAGTCTTGATTATTAAAAATCAAGTTGCACATACTAGAGATTCATAGTTTCTTATGCAGTCTTTTTATGCTTTCTTTTGTATATAAACATATTTATGCATGTCAGAGTTTATCAAGTTCAGAATAACAAAAAAAAATAACTAAGTATCTTAATTCCACAATGAGTTCTCTCTCAGGAGAGGGAAAAAAAATCTCATTTTTACATTTAATATAATGAATAATCCCAAAGCAGAAAAGAGCTTATAGAATCTGAATCCAGATTAGCAGAGTCCAGGGAGACATCAGTGGCCATCTGAAGAGAAATCCCCAGTAAAGAACAACCAGCAGGTGGTTGTCTAGTCTTTACAGGAAGACCTCTAATGGAAAGGAACCTAAAACCACCTAAGGCTGCCTAGTCCACTTTGGGATAGCTTTAATCATTAGTGAGTTTTCCCCTATATGGTGTCAAAATCTGCCTCCCTCCAACTTTTATCTGTTTTTCCTGGTTCTATCTTTTGGGCCAAATGAAATGCCTCACCACATGCCAGCCTTTCAAGAATGTGATGATATATGTTAGGACCTTCCCCTCCCTCCCAGCCCACCTTTGTCCCAAGTCTTCTTTTCTCTATCCTAATTATCCCCAGTTTCTCCAAATGATTTTCAGAAATCTTGCATGTGAAGCTCTTCACCATTCTGACTGACCTTTTCAGGGCCCCATCCAGCTTATCAGTGTCCTTCCTAAACAGTAGGTTCCAAAACTGAACAAAATACCATGGACTGCATGGTATAACCAGGATAGAGTTCAGGATTGTCACTTCCTTTTAAATGGAAGTCATGCCCCCTCATACAGCACCAAGATCTTTGTAGCTTTCCTTTACCTTGATTACAAGTCCTTTAAATAATACCACCTGGCTTCTTTTGCCTCAGCCACTTCAGTGCTGATATAAATAAAACTTCTAAGATAATAGAACCAATCTATGCTAAGCCCTCTGCCTCTCCCCCATTTATTTTATAGCAGCCCAGAGAGGTTAAAAGATTTTTCCAGTGTCACACAGGTTAACAAGTGAGCAGTCTAAATAACTGGTCTGTTTAGTATATGTGGCACCAAATAACTGATTTGGTTGATTTTTTTTCCCCACTGACTTAGCTGATTAGTGGATTGACTAAATCAAATTGTTTTGGTGATATGTAAACAAGAGCCATTTACTCACTTCCTGACCTAAAATAACACCCAGCAGGAGAGCTAGATACCAGAGAATGAGTAAGATGTATAGAGGAAAAAGAGCTAAGAAGAAGAAGGGGTTGGTTGGCCTCGGTATTCCAGCCCTGCCCCATGGGCAAGAGTAGTTAGATACACTCTGGCTATGCTCACCAACAGACCCAGTGAAGCCTTTGAGGTTTCAGATTTATGAATGAAGTATTGTTTCTCTGCTACTACAGGAGGCAGATCTGGGAAGGAGGGAAGAGAACTGGTAAGCTCTGACTATCTACATGTAAAGGGAGAGGGGGTTCACTCCAATCCCAATTAATGTAATCACAAAAGACATAGGCATCTTGATTGAATCAATTGGTTAAAAGCATAAATAAGGTTTGAACAAGTCCTTAATTAAGTTGAGAACAATCAAGAATATGGATGACTGACATTCAGAAAATATCTTGGGATTGACTGAAAAAAATGAAACACACCTCTGGACCCATGTATTAGCTGTGCCTTTTTGTCATAAGGTAGAGTTAGCAAGATAGGAAGTCAGGAAGTACCTCTTTGTCATATGTCTTAAAGAAGTAAATGTAAAGACTCACCTTCTTCATTAACTTTATACCTTATATTTGAGTCAGTTTTCCCCAGGGATTTTATGTGTCCAAGGGGAAAGAGTTCAAATCCACTGTGAGTTTTGGTAAAATGTTTTGGTGCCAACTCTTTTTATTATATCTTCTCAGCAAATAACTTTTGTATGAGCTAATTGAGTCCACTGGCTGATAATCAAGGAGAAGCATACCATTAGGGGCTCATGAACTACAGTACTAAAAACATATCTTCCCATGGTTACCCCTAGAATTCTGAGGAGAAATAGCAAGTGCCGTCTTGGGACATGACCCACCAATGCAAGCAAGAGTTGGTAAAATAGCCCCAGAGTGGAGTTCTACATACAGAATCAATCAGTAAGAATTTATTATATAAATTATGTACTAGGTTCCAGGGATATGGAGGTAGAGAGCGGGGAGGTTGCCAACTCTGAGGAGTACTATGACAACTCAAGGCTCTTTTGTATTTAGGGGCATCACTCCAAGCTCAGAGACACAGGTACATTCAGGCTAAAAGAATGGAGCATTATCCTTACCAGGTGCTGCCTTTTACTGAAATCATGACTCAGATTCTCCTTACCTGTCTGGAATAGGTTTCAGGAGGACATGTAGATGATGTCATCAATGGATCTATAAACCAGGTAAATTTCCCTCTTGTCTCTTTTCCAGGCCCAGCCTCATTCTCTCTGGGAAGAATCATCAGCTCTCAACCCCTTGCAGGAATCTACTACTCTTATATGAGGTATAAAATTGATTTTAATTCCCATATTGACAACACAGCATGGGTGTCTGTGAATAGTTTTTAGTCCATTTTGTCTACATCTAACAGAGTTATGTGAGCCAGAATATGTCAGAGTTGTCTGAGGTCAATGTTACTGAAAAAAAAAAAAAACTCAGAAAAGGGTTATCTGAAGGTTCATGGGGAGTTGGCCCCTGACTAATTTCAGAAAGTCAGATTAGGAGAAAGGTCCCAGGGTAAGAATATTGATAAATATTGGAGGCCTCTATTGAGGCTTCCAAGAGTGAGGATACAGAACTTTCAGATCGCTGTGACTCAGTCTAATGGAAAGAGGACTGGATTTGGGGGTTGATTCATCAGTTTGCTAGAAAGCTTGTGTAGACTTGGGCAAGTTTCAAGCTCACAATCCCTCTGATTCTTCATGTGTAAAATGGAATAATAATACTAGCACTACTAATGTCACAAAGTCATAGTAAAGAAAGCATTCTGTGAATTTTAAAGTTATTTTCAGAGCTAGGATCTTTTCCTCATCTAGAACTAAACCCTTTTCTCATCTCTTTTGACTCCTGGCTAAAGTCCCAGGTATGGACCCATGGTTGCCTTTCCCTTATCTCTTACCTTTCCAGTTCTTCCCTGGATTCCCTGTCTAAAGAGAATTTCCCTCTTCTTTTGATTCTGAATCAAACTGAGGTTCTTTATTGACATAGCTCCATCATTCCAGATATCCACCCTCCCCACACCCCTACTATGTTTCCCTCTGACAAAAGGCCAAGGCCTTGGCTCAGAGAGGCTGCCAACAGGGTGGGGAAGGGACTTCAGTTTGCATGGTTCATTCATTTCTGAGTCTGCTGGCTAGGCTGCCTAGATTTCGGGGCTAATTACTGCCAATTGTGGGAGCGTTGTGCTTTTTTCTATGATGAGTATATTTGTCTGCTGGGAACTGGACTGGAACCAACAAATTCAACTGCAGAAGGCCCTTTATTACACACTAGCTGGGAATCCAACACACACAAACACACACACACACACACACACACACACACACATACCCTTGACTCTCTTACCATCTACTCAGTGTCATGTTGAAGAAGATAGGCTCAGGACCAGCCTCCCACCCATGAATATTTCCTACCCACTGCCACTACCACTACCAAGACAAATTTCTTAGGTGTCAATAATAGAGTCTGTTGGAGAGGGACCTTATTGTAAGTCCCTGGTTGCTTCTGGCTGTCAAACAGAAGGAATAGCAGGAACTTTGCCTGACCTTGTTGAAAGTTTTTCCCAGAAATGATTGACAACCCTTTGATCCAAAGGTCCCACTACTGGGCATATACTCCATGGAGATCAAAGAGAGAGAGAGAGGTCTCATATATAACATGAATATTAATAGTAGCCCTTTTTGTGATAATTTAAAAATATAGAAACAAAAACTTAGTTGCCCATTAACTGAGGAAAAAGCTAAACAAATAATGATGCATGAATGTAATGGGATATTATTACCCTGCAAGTAGATATATATGAGGAATTCAGAGAAACAAGGGAAGGCTTGAATGAATTCACATACAATGGAGTAAACAAAACCAGAAAAGCAATATACATTACTCTACTAGTGTGAGTGAAAAGAACACTAAAATGATACAAGTCTTAATTCTTAATATCATAGATTTAGATCTAGAAGGGACCTTAGACCAATATGAGTCCAACCCTTCATTTTACAGATGAAGGAACACAGATGTTAAATTATAATGACTAATCTTTAACACCAGAGAAGAGATGAGGAAATGTACCTCTTTTTCTTGAAAAGGAAGAGTGGGGGGCATGGGTTGGGTATGGAATATTGCATGTGCTGTCAGATGTGGTATAGAATCATAGGTCTGGAAGGGACCTCACCACTCATCCCATCTTAATCCTTCATTTTACAAATGAGGTAGCTGAGACCTAGAAAAATTAAATAATTTGCCCCAGTTCACAAAAATAAAGTGTCAGAGGCAGGATTCAAACATAGTTCACTGTCCTCTCTATTGTACCACATTGTTTTTCATTGGTTTTGTTCAACTGCTTTCTTTTGTTCAAGGGTCAAGCTCATTCACTACGTGCACATCACGGTGAGGGGAGAAGCAAATTGGAAACAATTGCTCGAAACACAAAAGATATTAACTTAAGAAAAATTAAGTGGCACAAAACATGGCAGGAGATTTTTAGCTGATGATAACACATAAATTCACAGAGTTGAGAAAAGTTCTTTACAAACTTTGAAGTGCTGTAGAAAACCTGTTGCACAATCTGAGTCAACTGAGATCCCCCGAAGCTTCTTCCATTCCATGCCTAAGTCAGAATCCCCTCCCTAAAATACAGAGCAAGTGCTCATGCACTTTTGCTTGGAAAACTCCAGCAAAAGGGAACCAATGACCATTCAGAGCAGTCCATTCAGCTTACTGACAGCTTCTTAACATGAGCTATTAATCTTTTTATTCTGAAGAAGTACTAACTGATCATTTCAGTTCCCACTCAAGCTCTAGGAACTGAGTAATATGAGATAGAGAGGAGTAGAAAGTGTTTGTGCCTTAGATAATTAACCATGAGGATGGGAGGATAGTGGTATGAATTGGAATAAGAAGGCTCTCTCTAGTTCAGGAGTAAGCTGTCTTTCTAGGGCCCTATAGAAGCTTCAAGTCAGGTGGATGGCTTTTGGAGAATTGTAGAGACTATGAGTGCGTATAACCTGACCAACCTCTTTAAGAATGTAAGCTCCTTGAAGGCAGGTTCTATTTCATTTTTGGCTTGGTATCCCTAGTATCTGGTCCAGTATCTAATACATAGAAGGTGCTTAGTTATTGCTTATTAATTAATTTATTCCCACCAAACATTACAGTCAACTGGAGGTACATGGCAGGATACAGAATTCTGTGATTTTATATCTGTGCCTACATCTTACCAGAAGCCTCCCAAATACTTAAATACCAGAGTAAATGAAAACACTATTGGCAGCACAAAGATCCCTTAAGGTTTGTTTTCCAGAATGGAAAATAAAGGCATTTCAGCCTTTCCATGGATAAAAATAACTCGCCGTTGATTTTGAAATCCCTTCATTTTTCTTCCACAGACTAGACCCATACAATGGCACTTTGTGTGAGGGACTTTCAACAAGGGCCAGCCAGTCTCCCCACTCCCCATTCTGCCCACCGGCAGGCGGAGACAAGAGGGCTCACAGACTTGGTAGGGGGAGACCACGTTGGATGGGGCCAAACATTGCTGTTGGACACCATTCAGAAGTCCCCACTCAAGGGAGGGGGTAGAGACCCAGAGAGGAAAACAAGCAGTACAAGGAGGAGTGGAAAATGCTGAGTGTCAGAGCTTGCCTGGCAATATTCTGCTTTTCCATCCCTTTAGAGCCAGAAGCTGAGTCTGCCCACCTGCAGATGCAAGAGCCAACAGGGCTTCGAGGCCTGGCCTGGGACCCTGGTGCCCGTGAGACAAGACAAGCAGGAAGCTGACTCCCCTCTCTTCGGGCTGCATCAGGAAGGACTTTTGATTGGAATTCTTGAATACTTAGGTTTTGCCTTCCTTTAGGAAACACAAGATAAATTGAGGCATTGGATTGTTAAACAACTGGGGGTGGGAGTGGGGAGAAGGGACAGTGGGAAGAATTTTGACATATTCCTTCTGGCAAGTGCTAACTTAAGAAATTTGAGATGTGTGTGTATTCTGGAGGGGGTGGGTGGAGGGAGTTGGGGAGAAGAGGGAGACGGGGAGAAGGAGAGAACAAGCCAGATGGTTAAAAAAATTGTAAAGATAAGGAAAAAGGTGGAGAAGGAGAGAGCCAGAATTTCTGAGACATGACTAAACAGCTCAGGTGAAAAAGACCTGGGGAATTTAATGGACTCAATAGGACTTACTCAGTATGAGTCAACAGCGTTAAATGACAACCAACAGTTAAAGTGTTTTATCTTATTTTTTTTGGTCTAGACCTGTGATGGAATCAGTATGGGGAACTCCTGATCCGGGAATACCCTCTGGTGCTGATCACCATCTCATAGTTGTAGACTTAGAGATATCTGAGTTCAAATGTGAGCAAAGTCATTTTCTTAGCTGTGTGACCTTGGTCTAGTACCTAACCTTTCTCAGCCTCAGTTTTCTCAAATTAAAATGAGGTTAAGAAAGACACCTCCCCCAAAGGGTTGTTGTGAGAATAAAATGAGGTGACATGTATAAAGCACTTTGTAAAACCTATAGAGTGATATAAATTCTAGCTTTAATTATTAGTTCTAGAGATTAGCCCAGTGTGCTGGGAGGTAGTGACTTATCCAGGGTCACTAAGCCAAGATGTGGCAGTGTCAGAACTTGTAGCCAGGTCTTCATGTCTGTAAAGCCAGTCCTCCAGCCACTAAGGCAATTAGGTAGTACAATGGTTGGAAAGTTGGGCCTGGAATCAGGAAGACCTGAGTTCAAATCTGACTTCAGACACCTACTAGATATGGAGTCAAAGTCATTTAACCTCACTCTTCCTCAGTTTCCTCATCTGTAAAGTAGGGATAACAATAGTACCTACCTCATAAGACTGGTAGGAGGCTGAAAGGAGATAATATTTGAATAGTGCTTGGCTCTTTGTGCCTGGTGTATAGAAGGCACTTAGTAAATCTTTCCTTCTCTCCTTCCTGCCTCTACTCCACACTGTCTCTCTATAGTAATCTTGGGCTGCAAGGTGTTCAGACTAAGGGAGGTGAGAGACAATGTGTTTTATTCCATGGTCAGACCACAGCTAGATTATGGTGTTTAGTTTGGGTGCTACATTTTCAGATGTTAATGAACAAACTGGAGCATATCCAGAGGAGGGTGATAAGAATAATGAAAGAAATGGTAACTGTGCCAATATGAGAACATGCAAAGAAACCACTAAGGCTGTTTCCTTTCAAGAAGAGTTGTAGTAGGTGGGGGCCATCGGGTAGAAGAATAATGCCTTAGTCAAAGAGTGTAATTATAGCAGATACTAGTATGGCTTGTTAAGTTTTACAAAAACACATCACGTATAGCTCATTTGATCCTCACAACAACCTTGGGGGGTGGTTATGTAATAAAGGAATTATCACCCCCATTTTACAGATGAAGAAACTGAAGTCTATAGGATACTGAGTGACTTGCCCAAGGTCACACACTTGGTAAGTGGCAGAACCAGGATTCAGTACCAGGCTCCAAATCCACATCACTTTCCGCTATGCTAGGAGGCTCCTTGTTCTGATTGTCCACGAGAAGCAAGGCATGGAAATGGCAGACAGGCAGACTTCCTCTCCATCTATGGAAAAATTTTCTAACAATCACAGTTGTCTCAAGTGAAATGGGCCCTGTAAGGAGGTAGTGACTTGCCTTTCGCTGGAGGCTTTCATGTGATGGTGATGAATATATCTGGGATGTTGAAATGAAGATTTGTATAAAGATACAGGCAGAGTCAGAACAAGCACAAAGTCACCAGACTGCAGCCCCATACACAAACATCCCAGGGCTGTTTCTATTGCTGTACATGTGATTTGTTGTTGCTTGGCCTTCGTTCTGGAAGAGAACCATGACATCAGGGAGGTGATGCCATGAGTTGAATTGGATTGAAGTGAGGGAGGATTGTGCAAAGTTACCAGCCTCACTCTCTCCCCCAGAGCCATCTGGATCACCAGTGGCCAGACACAGATCAGGGCCACTGAAGATGGCCCCAGCTGCAGTAGGAGACCTTGTTCTTTTTAAGCTAAGGTCTTTTCTTAAGGTCTGTTTGTCTGAGGCCACACCCGTGCAGTAATTAAGGCTAGGTAAGAAATGAGGCAAAAAATGTCCTCTTTTACCTGCTTAAAAAAAAATCTGGAAGTTGATGACTATCATAATTTCTAGCCAGAACAGAAACAATTGCTATTAATACTTACTCTGAGCCATCAAAATCCAAAACAATGACCAAATGAGGCTTGTGTTGGGCTTTTGTTGACCAAGCAGTGAGAACCAGAGTCGTTTAGGTTTAAGGTCATACTCAAGTAGCTCCATTTAAATGCCCATGGGATTTATCAAAGTCTGGTTTTCCAGTGCTGTATTTCAAGAAATAATAAATGAGCTACAAGGCAGAAAAGAGTTAATTGTCCTTTTTTTGTTTTTTTGTTAGATGATAGAATAACTAAGTAAGGAAGAGGGGAAAATATCTAGCCCATAAACTTTAAGATATCTTGTGAGGTTTCAGTGATCAAAATTTATATTTCTTTGGGAAGAGCACCCACAGGTAAGGGTATGATTCCCTAGGTGAACAGAGAGAAGTGAGAAGAGAGAGGGAGAAGGGGAGAGAGGGAAGGAGGAAGGAAGGAAGGAAGGAAGGAAGGAAGGAAGGAAGGAAGGAAGGAAGGAAGGAAGGAAGGAAGGAAGGAAGGAAGGAAGGAAGGAAGAAGCTGCATTGTTTAACTAGAACAGGCCAGTGGGGCAGTTACTACTACTCACATCATGTTTGTCCTTCATTCTTGAAGAGGACCATGACATCAGGAAGGAGATGTCTTGACTTGCAATGAATTGGATTTAAGTGAGGCAGGGCTAAATGTCACCAACCTCACTCTCTGCTTTTTTTTTCCTCACTCTCTTCTCCTGAGATATCTGAGTCCAGTGGCAAAATCCAGTAGCAGGATGACTGGAGATGGCCCTGGATGCAGTGGGAGACCTTGGTCTTTTTAAGCTAAGGTCTTTAACAGGTCCCAGTTTGACATTCAGTAATTATCTGCCTGTATATGTGGTGGGGAGAGGGGGAAGGGGTTGAATTGCTGTTCTGCACCTACCTCTCCCCTTCAGCCCCAGCCATACTACTACTGGTTTCATTCCCTTGCCTAGCTGGGTCACCATACCCCCAGGGTCCCATAGCTGTCATATCCCTCTCCCAGTTGCCTTTCCACAAAGCTCAGATGGATTACACATCCCTAAATCATCTCCAACCTCCACTCCATTTCACCACCCAGACCCCAGACAGGTCAACAAGTCAATTGTCCTGGGTACCTAAGTCACAGGATTATTGTTTCAGCTAAGTATAGGCAGGATCAGCTGGGGAGATCAATATTAAAAGTAGCTTCCAGCTGACTGCCAAAAATTCCTATGGTAACTTAGTCCTAGCTATGTTTTAGTCACAACCCTCTGATGTAACTTTCCATTATGTTCTGGGGGGAGAGGGGGAAGGAGGGGAAGAGGTGTTTCTCGTGATGCCAAAGAAAAGTAGTTCGAGTTAAGAGTCAGAGAACTCTGCCACCTTTCATCGAAGTGACCTTGGGTAAAATTTTTACCTCCCTGTTCCTGTTTCTTTACTTCTAAAATGCAGGAGTTGTTCTTGGGGACTTTGAAGGTCCTTTTCAGGTTTAAACCTATGATTCTTTCATCCTAGGACCCTTCTCACATTCTTTCCATCTTCTGATGCTCACAGAAACCTCACTTTCTCCTGGAGATACCCCATCTCCCAGTACCCGCTTCAAGATTTGATATGTCTATCATACCTACTGACTCACAGTAGGAGGAGAAACTGGCTTTCTCTGCTCCTCATTGTCATTTTCAGACATTACTCAGTCACCACTTTTTTTCCCCTTAATTATTGATTTCATCTTGTCCAAATCATTATTGCTGTTATCTATGAACATATTGGTCACTTTCTTCCTCCTCAACAAATTCATCAGTTCCTGGCTCACTGTGTTCACCTGCCCTTTAAAAGTACTTCATATTTTGAATTTTTTACTCTGTTCAACTCCCATGATTTTTTTCTAAGACATATCACACACACATACACACACATATGCATAAGAGTCCTCTTATTCCACATGTCACCTCTTTCCCCTAACCAGAAACAAAGACACATAATGGGCTGCCACCTAATTAAACTGGGTTTTGCCCTTGGTACCAGAATTTCCAGTTACAGCTCTGGGGAGAGGTTGGACTAAATGACTTCTGAGATCCTTTCCAACTCTGCATCCCTATGATTATGAGATCTCACTGATCTGGGGAAAAAAAGATTAAGAATAAGAAGTAGGTCTTTTGGAGGGATGTGTGGATTGGGGTTGGGAGGATGGGGGGGGAGAAAGTAAGGTAATGGACAGGGTAAAAAGAGAGACAGAAAGAAAGTAGTAAGATGGAGGGAAATTCAGAAATAATTATAACTGAATGTGAAAAGGATGTTTATAGCAGCTCTCTTTGTGGTGGCAAAGAACTAGAAATTGCAGGGATCCCCATCACTTGGAGAATAGCTGAACACGTTACAGAGTATGTTTGTAATGTAATACTACTGTGCTTTAAGAAACTATGAGCTCACTGATCTTACATAGACATAAAAAGACTTACACAAAGTAGTGGAGTGAAGCACTAAGAACCAAGAGAACAGTGTATATAGTAACTGCAATATTGTTTTGAAAACGATGAAGTTATTTTGACTATTACAAATCAACAAATTAAAAATAAAGAATATAAGAAAAGATGGCATCTGCATGCAGAGAAAGAATTGATAAATAGATGTATAGAATAATTTTAAATTTATGTATATGTGTGTATATATTTATATATCTATACATGTATTATATGTTTATATTTCTATATATAGCTATCCATACACACATATACATGTGCATATGTATATATAGTTACCCATACATATATGTATGTTTATTTCTATATATAGTTATCCATACATGCATACATATATATGTGTATATGTGTGTAGGTATAGTTATCTATGCATATATGTCTGTGTATATTTCTATATATAGTTATCTATGTGTGCATACATACATACATGTATATATGTGTATATGTATACCTATTTGTGTCTAATGTTAACCATCTCTAGCATTGGGTGAGGGGAAAGGAAGGAAAAAGGAAAAAGGAAAAACGATAACTTTATTATATATTTAAAATGAATAGCAAGTTGCACATAACAGATTTGCAGTTGCATGCACAATCATCTTTTTCCTATTATACTATGGTATGGAAATGCTAGTTTTATTCCATAGCTTAACTTTTTTAAAGAAAATTACAGGAAGTAGGAAAGATCCAGAGAAGGGGAGAAAGGCTAAAATTCAAGAGACAGATTAAGTTTACCTGGTAACAGAAGTCAGAATGATGTCAATGAAAGAAGCCACCAATCCTTTTGTCACCACCCTCCCTCCCCCCAAAGAGAAACTGAGAGTGATGCCCCCACATCCCTTAGGTAACGGGCCTTTCTTGTTTTCTGCTAAAATCAGTCTAAAATCAGAACCAAGAAAAGAGGAAGCAAAGAGATGTGGCCACTTCAGGGGAAAGCTAAGCACCAGGTAGGGTATGAAAGGAAAGGATCTTGGGGGGAAACCCCCAAGTTCTAAGCCCCAGGGGTGTGTAAACTTGGATGGGAGAAAAATGACATTTTTATTCATATTGACCTCTAATTGAAATGTAGAATTTCTTTCAATTATGTAAGAACATTATTCTGAGAAGGGGTCCATAGGCTTCACCAGTTTGCCTGAAGTCCAAAAATTGCTACGGACCTCTGATTTAGGATGGTAGGACTGAAAGCAGTAAGGAGCTTCAGAGGCCATCTAGGGCAAGCCTCATACATTAAAGATGAGAAAGACAAGGTCCACAGAGGTGGCGTGATTTGTCCAAGTAGCAGGTGGCAAAGCCAGAATTTTAACTCAGGTGCTCCAGTGCTCAATCCTGTTACCTTTCTTCAGAGCCACAACAGAGAAAGGTTCTCAGAGATCACAGGTAAAAAATGAGAACAAAGGATACTGACTTAGGGGGGACCAGGACTGAGCTTATTATGGGTATTATTAACAACCAGCCCACTGTAGGAATGTTGGGAACCAGCTGGAAACTCTCTTTGATACGGATCCCCACAACTGATCTGGCACAGATCCCAGGCTTTTCCCTGTGACCCTAGTTCCCAGTTCAAGGGCTAGTTTGGGACCTGGCAGGGGAGCTGGTATGGAAGGTAGAAGCTTGGGGGAAGGGAAAAGGCACAGTGTAGTCAACGGAACCCTAGAATCAAACCCAGAAGGATATGACAGCCACGTGCTGGAAGTACTAGGGCAACTATTGAGAAACGCAGCTGCCGCAGAATAGTGATAACCACTTTTTCCTTTCCCTCCAAGTCCATTTCCAATTACAGCTAGTTGGGAGGCAGGTGCCCAGGGCTCCAAGGAGCGATTAGCATCCTGATTGGAAGAGACAGCTGGTGTCAGCTACAGAAGGGCCTTGGGTCAGATCCATTTATGGATCAAATGGCTTCTCTCAGAAGGAGGAAAGGCAGGAGAAGGAAGTGGAGAAGCCTGGAATGCATAATAACCCACCACAGTCAGAAAGATGAAACTATGTCTTTATCTTCTTTGGGGCATCAAAGGACAATCATCACCATTCCTCATCAGGTAAAATATAAACAGCAATAAGTTTTGTGGGTTCTGTTATAGGACCACACTGAACAAAGGTATTACAAGGAAACACAACCCCCCAGTGAGGCCTGGATCATGCACGTTTCAGCACCCAGTTATGTTACAAAATTTCTGCATCAGTGGTTTCTCTTGGGGTCCCAGTTGCTCAACATAATTTTCTTAAATTCATTCCTAGAGCCATATGAGAAAGGAAAGGGTAACTGTTACAATGATAGATAGATGATTAGATTTAAGATTCTGGAGGCTCTGGGTTCAGATCCTGCCCTTTGACATTGTTAATTTTTTTCTGGAGGGGGGAAGGCAAGATAATTGGGGTTAAGTGACTTGTCTAAGGTCACATAGCTAGTTAAGTGATAAGTGTCTGAAGCCAAATTTGAACTCAGGTCCTCCTGACTCCAGGGCTAGTGCTGTATTCACTGCACCACCTAGCTGCCCCCTTTGACATTATTTACAATTTGGCCATAGTCAAGTCAACTACAAGTGATATTCCTGGAGTTTGGAAGATCTGAATTTAAATCCTGCCTCAGATACTTATTAGCTAGTCAAGTCAGTCCACTTCATTCAGTTCAGTTTCCTTATCATAAAATGGACATAATAGCACTTAATTCACTATTCACGAGTGAAAAATTAAATGAGATGACACAAGTAAAGCACTTTGTAAACCTTAAACACTATGCAAATACTGGCCATAATCATCACTATAATAATTATAATTGCTACTTAACCTTTCTGAGTTTCAGTTTCCCCATCCATAAAACTGTCAGGGTTAGACATTTTTAGCCTTCAACATAAGTCTAGAATCACTTGAGATCAGTTTTTTGCCCAGAAATTGACATTATGGAGGGTAGGCATGCTTCTGCTAGACTTTCCTAAAGTATTACATGTAGTAGAATAATAATTTGTTAAAGTATGAATTTGGGTTCTCAGACCCCCTGAAACTTTTCTATGGGTCTCTCCAATTCTAGGTTAAGAACCTTTAGACTAGATGATCTCTAAGAAGCTTTCCTCTCCTAAAATCTAGGTTTCTGAGATTCCCAAGAATAGCCCAAGGCAGACAACCAGCCCAGTACTCCCTAATTACTGTAATTAGGCTCCAGGAACTGCTGGCCCCTTGGTATTTCACAACTTTCTTTTCAGATTCTGAGAGAGTCTCCCAAATCTACCTAGAGGGTGGTCAGTTAAGGGAACTGAGCTGAACAAGCAAAACACCAAAATGAAATAAAACCAAAACAAAACAAGCCATCAAAAAGTCTCCAGTGAAAGTTCCAAGTTTGCTCTTCTCAAGGTCTCCAGGGTAAGTTTGGGTTTTAATGAATTCTTGGTGGGTTGCAGTCCTAGCTCTGGTTATCTATTTGCAATGGACAGAAAGGAGACCAATTAGCGTATCAGTGAGAGTTCAGTTCGGGAATTTCCACAAGGCTGAGTCAAGAGGAGTTCACATTGTCCAAATTGCTTTGTTCTCCAAGTGGGGCAGGGCTTCCTCACTTCTCCCTCCCACTCCCTTACAATGAGAGTTATGGAAGCACTAGAAAGCCCCTAGACACAAGACCTTGGCGTTCTGGACTCACCTCAACATTCAGCCTCCCAGCTGAAGGATACAGATTTCTACTAGTCTGGATCTATATCCTGCCACTGGACCCAGATGGCTCCAGAAAAGAGAGTGAGGCTGGTGACTTGGCCCAGCCCTGCCTCACTAAAATCTAAATTTGCAAGTCAAGACATTACCTGCTTGATGTCATTGGTCCTCTTCCAGAACAAACAACAACAAGCTGAAGAGAGAAGGTTTTACATTCTCCTTGGGTTCAAATACACTACTCTCAGCAAACACCATCTTAGCAGTTAATCCTTACACTGGAAACAATCCAGTGTCTGGGCTATTTCCTTCCCTCTCAGCGCTCCCCACTCCAGGCTCACCAAATGCTAGAGCTAGAAGGGGTTCTAGGCAGGGGTGGTGAACATGCTACCTCGAGGTCACTTGTGGCCCAGGTCCTCAACTGCAGCCCTTGGACTGAACCAAACTTCACAGAATTCATCACCTTATAAAAGGATTTGTTCTGTAAAACCTGGATCCTGTCAAAAAACCGCACCCAAGGACCTAGAAGGTATCAGTTCACCAAGGTGAATGAGTACTCTCATTTTCTATATGAGGAAATTGAAGTTCAAATAATTCCTAGGATTTGCCTAAAATCACAAAAGTAATTAAGTAGAAGAGCTAAGATTCAAAATCAGGCCCCCAAATCCCAAACCTAAACTTTTTCCACTCCACTATTCTTAAAATACTACTTATTTTCTACTCCATCACTCAGTTCTCATACCCATATAAATAATGCTAGAAAGGAGACATGATTGTTCTTTCTGTGCCTTGAAACTCTTTCCTTTTCAAAATATCTAACTAGATTGTATACCCAGCACGTATCATGGAGCCTGATATTAAGTACTTAATTAATACTTCATCTATCTAAATTAGATAAGAGAAGCCAAGAAGAAATGTGCCAAAACTGTGCTAGAAGGGTTAACAGAAGTAACTTCCAAACTTTGTTACTCACCCAAAAAGGCTGTAGGTTTTCCCTTCCCAGAAGAGATGTAGAAATAAGAGAGGCAGGCATGTCTAACTGATGGGGAGCAGGAGAGAGACTAAGTGATTTTTCCAAATCAAAGAGAAAAAAAAAATAACTTTTCTGGTTTGGGAATGACTGTGGGCCAAGTGTAAAGAAATGTTTAGCACCTTTCTGTTATCTCCTGATGTCTGTTGCATCTAAGGTGACCTGTCCTGGAGAATCAAAGATGGAGATTCCTGGGGTCTGTCTGCCAAAGGATTAAAATTGTTATTTTGAGAGTCTTGTCTGCACTGACACGGTATGGAGTGGACAGGAGAAAGATAGTGGCTATCTTTTGCACCGCTCTCCATCTCTACCAAGTGGCCGTTGACAGCCTGCATGCCCCTCTGTGTCCATTCAGATGAAGCAGCCCCAGATGACCTCAGCGCCCTGAGGACACTGCAACTGAGAGTTGGGGAGGAGATGTGAATGAGAGGGATGGGGGCTGGAAGATGGGGTAGTGTGAAGTCGAAGCTGGCTATTTTCATTGAGAATCTTCCAGTGAGTCGTGATGGTTGGCCACTGTTAATTTCCTGGCTGCAGAGTATGTGTGGGAAGAAGGGTCTCTATTAATCCAGATGCTCTGGAAACAAACACTTCAGGAAGATGCCAGCCCCAATCTAAGAGAATCAGCTTTCTCCTTTGGCAGGAAAGATGAAAATAAGGGAAGGCAGCTGAGGAGAGAGGAAGGAGAATGGTGGAGTTGGAACCTGGCTTCTCAGTCATTTCCTGTACGCACAGCAGAGACCAAAGGACAGACAGCCTTTGGCCATCTTTTCACACTACCCAAAGGTTCTAAGTAAAGCTAGAGTACAGTAGGTTTTCCCCCATTTACATCCCCTATCCAAAGATCATCTCCCGTTAGACTTCCTTACCCTAGAGGAGATTCCCAGCTTTTTGCCTTGTTCAGATCCCAAGAAGTTCTTTTCCACCTCTGGAAAGTGTCAGGAAAGAGCCCTTTGATTCAACCTGTGCAGATCATTGGGCTATTTCTCACAGTCTAAAAACAAACAAACAAACAAAAAAAAAAAACTAGAGGAATGAATGTGGGGCAAAGCTGGATGGAGCCAGAAAAGCAGTGAAAAGGTAGAGCCACACCCTGGGGTCAGTTAGACACCTGGAGGGTTATGGTTTTGGTTATTTCTGGTCTGAAGATGTTGTTTGGGAGGATTCCAAGGAAACTCCTGGGGAGAATCAAATGAGATAACAAAGGAAAACACTTTGAAATACCATCAAGAGTTATGGGGATGCTAACTATTACTAATTGTGATCTCATTATTATTGTGATCACTGAGTCACAATCTAGAGGAGGGATTTTGAGATCCAGATATGAACAAAAGTTTGTGAAATGAAGTAAAAATACTTCCTCATTCTCTAAAGCAGGAGTTCTTAGACTGGGGTGTCTGATTTAAGAGAATCTGTGAATTTGGATAGTAAAATTTTACGTCTTTATTTCAGTATCTTTTCTTTCCTTTGTAACTTTATGGAATTTATGTAATAAGTGCTTTTTCATTCATTCATTCATTCTTTGATATGAGTTCCATTGCTCTTCAGTCCTCAACCCTTGAGAATAATAACTAGTGATAAAGGTATAAGTAAAAGGAGCTGAAGATTCTCCACCCAATCCCTTATCCCCTTTTCCATCACATCTCCCATCTCAAATTCACCCCTCCACCCTGCCAGAGCAGCAAACACAGCAAGAAAGCCGCCAAAGTGGCAGGCAGCTCTTCAAGTATGTCTCATCACTACCACTTCAATGCTTCAATCTGTCTCTGCCTCTTCCTAGAAGAACACACAATTGTTAGTTGTCTCTAGTTCTCTTCCATCAGAACTCCTGACATAGACATCCCTGCCCCACCTTCATCTCAGTTGGAGAAACATTCTAAGCATGTTTTGTTTTAAGAGTAAGGGATAAAATAGTTACATTGAGGGATAGTAGATACATCATACTTCAGAAACCTTCCAAGACCAAGTCCTTGAGACAGAAACCTGCTCTCTTATTTACTCACGGGTAGCGTAGCTCAGATGTGGCCTCAGGTTCCACAGAAGATTTGAGGTTTTGCCCAGTTTTCTAGCTGAGAAATCAGAAATACAGGGATGTCTAGCAGTCTCCCCAAGGTCACCCGGTGGGTGGTGGCTGCTCAGCTGGGATTTAGAGCTCAAGATTCTTCCCAGTTACTAGTCAGGTTCCCTAACCACTAGACCACACAGCCAATGTTTAATGTATACTCAGCAAACCTCAAATTCCTGGATTGAAGAAATAAGATCTTCCCAAAACAGAGCTCTTTTTGTGAACAATTTCAGCCAAAAAAAGTATATATGTATAAAATGTACATAAATATGTGTGTACACTGTGTGTGTGTGTGTGTGAGAGAGAGAGAGAGAGAGAGAGAGAGAGAGAGAGAGAGAGAGAGAGAGAGAGAGAAATTCCAATTGTAGGTTAGGATTCATGTTGGGAACACTGGCATTAATTAAAAACATCTAACTTCTACAGCTTTGGCAACAAGAATAGAACACTTCAACCTCGGATTTTGTCCTGGAGTGATTTTCTCCAAAGAGCTCGATTTTCTTTGCAAATAAAATTGAATTCATTTCATAGAACCCATGTAAAGGATTTGTAGGCAGATACCATCATTCTAATTTTACAACTAGCTCAGCCCAATAATTAGCACAAAAATTTTTACTGAATTAAATTGCTTTGAAAGAATTGAGTCACAAAAAGTTGTATATCTTAGAACCACAGATAGTAAATTAGTCGCAAAGAGGGGAACAAGAAAGCAAGTCTCTTGATTTCTAGTCCAATGCATTCACTAGTAAATGGTTTTTCTAATTAGTGTTAGGAATTGTAACAGAAAATCAGATGTTTATATTACTTCAGTAGCTTTTAAATGATTGGAATATGTCCCTCCTCTCAATTTAGACCAAAATGTACTTTAAACAGGACAAAACCTTTGATACGGTATACTCAAGGATTCTTATTTCAGTGGTCTTCTTCACATTGTTCTTGGGGAGGCAGCTTGGTGGCATTAGGGATAGAGCACTGAGTCTAGAGTTCAAATCCTGCCTCAGATATTTAATAACTCTGTGATCTTGGACAAGTCACTTAACCATTGTTTGTCTATATGCCTGTGGAACAATCTAGATATTTTGAAAGAAATTCATCACCAGAAAGTTGGACACAAGGTGATAATTCTGTTTTTAGCTATGACTTCTGACTAAAATATGGAGATGGAGAGAAGTGATCCCCAACGAAGGGGGCTGTACGGGCAGTGTGGTCGAGCGGAATGAGTTCTGAATTTGGAATGAGAAGACTTCCATGTGAATTCCACCCCTATCATTTACTAATGGTGTAACCATCAATGATTCACTTCTCTGTGCTTTGGTTTGTTCATCTGAAATATAAGGATAGAAAAAATGGTTGGACTAAGTGATTCCGAAAAAAATTACTTTTAGTTCTAAATCTGTGGCAAAAAAGACTCACACAATGTGAAATTAGAGAGTATGGAAGTTCTAAAACACAACTACGGAAGTTCCAATAGATTATCATGAAATGCCTTCATCCCAGCGCTTGCCTCTTGTTGGTCAAAATGTATTTTTAAACTAATTGATGAACCAGACAGGAAAAAAAAATCAAGCCAAACCCACATCATTATGAATGATTTTTTTTAATTTCACACAGTTTAAAATACAATATGAAATCAGGCTACAGTATATAAAAAACTCTCCAGCAAAATGATGTGCCAGCATCAGCTACTAAAACAAATGGAAAAAAAAATCTCCCCCATAAGAAATGGCTTTTTTGCATTTTCTTAAAAAAAAAAACAATAAAACATAGACACGTACATCGCTACATCTCTAAGCTACCTCAGCTCCAATTTCTCAAAAAGCACCTGCTTTTCCTTTTTTTAAAATCTTGCTTTTAAAATTTCCACTTTTAAAAAATATAAATTATATGAAAATACAAGTTGGAAAATAGTCAAACACAATATAACATTTTCCCCCCTACACTTCTCAGCTTAAAAAAATTCTTATGTAAAAAAACAACAATGTTCAATAACTGAGGCAGTATTCTTGGTGGAGATATTTCCATTACAATATATATTTTATATTATATATGTATATATGTATACATATATTTATTGTTCCTTGAAACTTCTTTGGAATGTAGGCAATAATTCAACGGATTTATATAGACCCCAACAGAGAAAGCAGCATGCACAGCATGACCAGAGTAGAGATGGTGTGTTTATCCACCATGAAGAAAAGGTAGGTTTAATGCTCCAAAAACCCAGAGTGTTCAACGCCAAAGTCAGGACAGGCAACACTAGGGGACATCCAGCTGTCCTGTTCAGAGAGGGCCCCAACCTTTTGAGACTCCTTTCAACCCTTTTAGCCAGAGACCTGGGCTAAATAGAGGGTTATCCTTCTCCTGGAGAGAAGAGGGAACAGGAGAGAACCCGGAGCTAAAATCCATTGACAGCACATTAGACATCTCCACAAAAGTGAGGGTGACATCAAACTGAACCAGAATTGCCCATCCCTCCTCTAGAGTTAACGTGTTTTGTTTTTTAATTAAAGAAAAGCAAAAAGGTAACAATTCAGGTACATTTCCAGTGTATAAACCATCCACCATTCATCCTGGGATGGTCTGTCTTTTGGACAGAGAGAGAGGGAGAACAAGAATCTGACTAGGCCAACAAAATTTTCTGGGCAAAAGCAGAAGCTGCAAATATTGAGTATGGTGACGCTAAGGAGGGATTAGGGGTGGGGGTGAAATGGCCCTCATGAAAAGCAAGGTTTGTAAGGTCTAGGAAATGCTAGGTGTTTCAGCACTTTCTTATGTTTACTATACAACTGTAGAAATCGTGGAATTGTTTGAAAAGTAGGTATTTTCAGCCTAAATTCAAAAGGAAAAGGGCAATGAGATGAATACATGATTTTATGTCAGGTTGCAAATAGCAAGCAAAGAGCTATGGTAAGCCACAGGTTCTTCTTTCACCCACTGTTGAAATAGGAAAAGATTGAACTGGGAAACAGACACTATTTCAGAGTTTTGCAGCACATGCAAGGACATGGACACACACACACACACACATACACACACACACAGAGCTTTGCCAGTGACTAACAAGACAATAAAATGTGGGGGAAAGCAACATAGTCCAACTTGTTCCACCAAAGACCTCCCTGAGCAGCCCCAAAAATCACAATGGGAGCTTTTTTAAGGCACCTGGCATATAACAGGCAAAATGCATAATGGCCCGACCTAACTCCACTTTGTCCACCACTTCCTGTCTCCACCTTAGCAAGTTTGGGGCAGTTATGGAACAATCACAAAGCCCCTTTTTTTGATGATCCAGGCTTTGGGAGCTAATCTAAGAGTAAGTTTTCTCTTTCCTAGGATATATACCACAAGGTAGTTCAAGCATCCAATTTCTCACTGAGAATCTAGAAAGGGCTGGCCTGGAAGCAACCCATCTAGAATTGATTTTTCCTCCATTTTCATACTGAAAGCTAAACTCAAGTCCTCCTTTTTCTTTTCTTCATCATCATCTCGTTTATCAGGTAGCCACCAAGGTACTTATACTAACACCAGGCACTTTTTTTTTTCCTCACTAGCTGTTTCTTTCCCCCCTAACACCACATTTTCACCCAAGACTGAAAAAATGGTTCTCAAGGGCCATGCCTAAGTAAAAAAGAAATGAAAAGCACTGAACCCTTGGGGTCTGGTGGGGAGGGGGAGATGTTCTCTCACAACACATAGACTACCTTTTCTTATTACATCTAGTTTCCTTCCACCATGCTTCCTTTACCTGCAAACCTTTCCTCTCCTCTACGCCATCTATTTATCCCTATTTCTCCTTTAACAAGATATCATATTCCAAGGACCAGGCCCTAAGAAGGAGCATACTGACTACATGCTTAACATCCCTACTTTCAGCAGACTTCAGTTCTTCAAAGGAAAGTCTCAGTCTTTTATCCCCCCCCCCCTCCCCGTGGAATTCTATACCAAGCTGTTTGCTATGCACTGCCATCTAAATTTCTACAACTCCCTTCCTGGCGAAAACCCAACCAGCCAAAATGGCTTAATTAGAAAATCTCCAGATCTTGTCCTCTCTCTGGTAGCTTCCTCTCATTCATCATTCAGTAAACTACAAATTTCTCCTTACTGAGAAATGGGTGGGTGGAGGGGGAGGGAGTAAAAGGAGATAACAGAAGAATTACGTGTGATGATCCCAGCAAGGGGGGAATAGGGGGTGGGGATGCTTAATTGGATGGCTGGGATCTCACTGCACTCAGAACTCATTTCTCTAGAGCCGACAGCTATCTTACATGCCTACACTTTCAGTTTGTTTTGTTTTGTTTTAAATCTACATATACAATTAAGAACTAACAGGCAACCACCTCCAAATTCATCTTCTCTCACTTTCTTTTCTACTATTAGGCCAATGCTACTACAGTTACTACAGTTCCAGGTTACAGCTGTGAAATACATTCAGTTAAAAGAAAGACTTAATAGTTTTCTTAGTTCTGCATTAAGTCCAAACCTCAAGAGTCTGCTAATGGCAAATGAGAAAATGGATGTGATGATAGGAAATATTCACAGGTGAGATGCACATGCACCAAAGAGCATTTTTCCATCCCTGATACCCAAATCAGCCTTATTTCTTCTCCATATTCAAATCTTAAATTTTAGGTTCCTGAATCTGAATGACAACGCTACACTTTTCCAGTGGGGTCTATATAAACAGTTTTCTTTCACTGTGACCGAATTCTCAGCCGGTACATAGAATAAACTCGCACAGAATGGCAATACTGAGACCACCTTAGAGCTTAAGACGATTTTTAAGAAAAAAAAATACTGGCACAAAATTTAATAAAATAAATTTTAAACACAAAAAAAGTTTGGTCCCCTCCCCACTGAAGTCCATTTTTTGCTCCAAAAGCAGAGTAAAAGGCAAAGAGTAAAATTCTTGTGTTTTTTTCAAGGTCCATCCTCACAATAGAACCTTCTATCCCACCCTTTTTGCCCTCCCAGCCCTTAAAAAAATCTACCTTTTCATCAGTCTTTTGACTTCCTGAAGTGTCAGTTTCTTTTGCTTATTAATAAGGCCATAACCAAAGTGGCATCTTTTCAATGAATGGTTTCTATAAATGATTCAATATTGAACTCTCTTCCTCATTTAAACCAGATTCTTCTGGCTTCTATGAAGACCCTCCCTTCCCCTTAAAAATCTGTCCTTCCCTAGTTCAGAAGTCCTTCCTTGCTTTCCGTTGGTGGCCACACCATCATCAGTTATAGCTTCGGCTCAGCTTCCCACCCCTGAATGTAAAAACTGAGTTTCCTCATGTCTGGAAAAATAATAATAATAAAAAACAAAAACAAAACAAAAATGACAATTTAAAACCAAGAGTCCGACTGATGCAGTTGATCTTTGAAATGCTTCAGCAAAGTTCTCCCCATTCATTTCCTTCCATCTCTGTCACTCATCTGCATCAGGTTTGACATCTAACATGGCATGGAGTTCCTCAGGTGTGTACCCAAGCAGGCTCTGCAGGTCACAGACAAAGCGATAAACGTAGCGTTTACCCGCCGTCTTGTGGATGATGTTTTTGTCATAGTAGTAACGCAGGCCCCGGCTCAGTTTTTCGTAGTTCATCTTGGGCTTGTTTTTCCTTTTGCCCCATCTCCTGGCCACCTGGAAGGAGGTAATAGAATAAAAATAATTAATACCGTAATTTAAAAATGTGTCTGACTACATACCCACACTGATATGTGGCATGTAACATCATAAAGAATTGGGACATTATATGTAAAAAAAATAATAATAATTGTAGCAGGTCTTTTTTTTTTTTTGCAGTGAGGAAAAAAAAAACCCAACATCTCAAGTAGTGTCCAGCTATTAAGAAATGACTAAAAGAATGTGGCATATGAAAATAATAGAAATGATCCATAAAAAATGAAAAGGATTGCTTCAGAAAAACCTGGGAAGAACTGTATGAACTGATGCAAAGTTAACTGGGCAGAACTGGGAGTACAATTCATGAAATAACATGATAAAGAAAAAATTTCTGAAAGACTTAAGAACTCAGATCAGTGTCATTAATTATAAACTATGATTCCAGAGACCCAAAGATGAAGCATGTTATTCATCTCCCCTGGCAGAGAGGTGATGGACTCAGGGTTCAGAATAAGATGAACATGTTTGGGCACAGTCAATTCAGAAATGCGCTTTGTTCAAGTATGAATATTTATTATAGGGTTTCCTTTTGCCGCCTTTTTTTTCTGGAAGATGGGAAAAAGAAAAGAATGTTTAGTTTAAAATTTTTTTATTTAAAAAAATTTAGCTAAAATTAAATTTTAAAAAGAGTTATAAAGTTAGAAGACATTTTGGTAAATTCTGTTTTTTAAGGCCAGGGAAAAATCAAAGTTGGTAGATTTTTGTTTCAGTCAGCAATGAATACTGATACAGAAGAAGTGGGGAAATTAATCTAGGACCCTAAACAATGAATAGGGACAAAGCTTCTCAATTTGGAAAAAGAATAAAAGCCAAAGCCTTACTCTGGTATCAGTATTATTAATAGTATTTAGTCATCTCAGGAATACCTTATGTGCTTCAAGGAGGCAGGCTGGTACACCAGCCATAAATATGCAAAGGTCTGAGAAAACTGCTAAATCTTTCACATGACTACAGCTGTATACCTTGTTTAAGATACGAGAAGAATTCCAAGGCTTTATAAACTCACTTGGTCTCATCACTTTCCCTTTCTAGGCCTTACTTTTCACATCTATAAAATGAGAGTTGACAAGATGATCATTAAGATCTCTTCCCTTTCTGGATCCCATGATGTCCAAATGGTCAAGAATTCCTATCACTGGAAAAATAGAATGTGGCATCCATCTCCAAGCTAGTCCTTTTCCAGAGTTCTTTCTCATAGCACTCTCAACATATTCCCTCCTTACCTCATCTGGGTCAGAGAGCTTGAATTCCCAGCCATCTCCTGTCCAACTAATAAATGACTGACAGGATTTGTCCGTGAGCAACTCCAGAAGAAACTGCCACAGCTGGATTGGTCCACTGCCTAGAAACACAAGTAATTGTGAAGCATTATACCAGATGCATCCCACTTGTTACAAGCGTAACTAAATTACAGAGCTTTTTTCACCTCCCTTTCTATTTTCCATTCATCTCCAGTACAAAACAAAGAGTTGCATAGTACAAATTTTAAAGTCAGGTATGATCAGGTGAGTTAGATAGAAAGGTCGAGTTTTCTTCCAAAAACTGGCATTTAAAAATACAACAATGACCTTATTACTTCTGATTAACCAATATCACAATCACATTCTCACTAGCCGCTATCGCTTACAACCAATAAGCAACATATATACTGCTTTACTTGTCCTTTGGAATTTGCTATGACGTTGTACCTTTCTCACTGTGATTTTCAAAAAAATCAAGTCACTATATTTCCCCTAAAAGAATGTTAGAATGTGAAGCAAGGAAGCTGGGATGAATATTTCACTTGTCTTCCTGACTTGCAAATTGGAAGGATCTCTATGATCAAGTCACTTCCTTGAGAATTAGATGTGTTTAACACTACCCTCTTCTCCCCATCTTCAAACCCCCCCCCCTTAAATATAAGAAGTAGAAAGAGTCATACATTTTTGGATATGACTAATCTGGAAATTTATTTTGCTTACATAGTTGTTACAAAGGTTCTCCCTCTCCCTTCCTCTCTCTCTCTCTCTCTCTCTCTCTCTCTCTCTCTCTCTCTCTCTCTCTCTCTCTCTCTCTCTCTCTCTCCATTGAAAACAAAGGGACTAATTTACCATGTAAATAACCCTAAGTGGCTGAATTGAGAACCATATTAGAAATTCTTCATGCATGGAGTCACTAAACTCTACTGTTAATATTTTGGAGCTGTCAAACCCTAAGGTCTGCTAGGGCTCAAACAATTTAGTGGTTGCTTTATTTTATACTGAAAGCTACATGTCAGCTCCTTCCATGTCTTTTCTTTTTCGATACTTTGACCATTCTCAGTATTCACAGACTACTGTACTGGTGGTACTGATCTCTGTACTTGCATATGGCCATAAACGAAAAGATTAGTGAATGACCAAACAACCTTTTTTATATCAGTGCAGGCAGGGAAACTTAGAAATTAATATGAGCAGAGGTAGAAGTGAATATGATGGTATGATATTATGGATAAGGCTCATGGTGCTGTAGTTTGGATATGGAAAAGCTAGCATTTCAATGCTCCAGATCTGTTCAGTTTCAGAGTATCCCTTTGCTTCTGTGCTTCTGGCATGCTGAAATAAAATAAACTTTTTAAAGGAGTTCTTGAACAGAATTTAGGTCTATTCTCAACCTAATATAGAAAAACTTTGCAGAGCAGACAAGAAGAAACAAAGTCTGTATGACTGGAGGGGAAGGAACTTCTAGCATTGGCTATAATGTGGTGGCCAAAGAAAGGCCAATTCCTCCATGAACAGTTCTTGACAGTAACTTATTAGACATATCATTGGTCTCCATCAAAACTGGCTATCTCCAGTTCTTCTTTCTTTCTTTTTAGGTCTTGCCCTTTTGATTTCATCAGCACATAGAGTTCCCCAGTGAGGAAACACTCTCAATCAATGTAGATGGCACTTGCCCTTGTAACTGACAGTCTTGCCTGGGGGCTCTGAAAAGTTGAGTGCCTTCTCCAAAGTCCTATAGCCAGTATACGGCAGAAGAGGACCAGGAGCCAGGTCTTCCCAATTCTGAAGTCAGTTCCTGACTCCTCTTTTTAATAATACATGGCAAAGCTTTCACTCCATTTGAAGATAATTTTTTTTTAATTGAGGAAAGTGTTTTAAACACTGGAATCTATCATTCTTAAATCCATCTTAATTGGTGAGGAAAATATTTAGAGTGTGAAAAGGCAAAATAAAAGAAAAAAAGTTTTCAAGATAGGTTATTTTCAAACCCACAAAAAAAAACCCCTCCAAATAAGGTAAGAAAGTTTACAGAGGGTAAAAAAGACAGCCTTTAAGGAAAGTACCTAAGTCATGCTGGAGCCTCTCCCATTAAAGAAGAGCTTGAGGGTTTAAATAGAATTGATGTGTGTGTATATATACCTTTTTCTAGGGAAATTAATAAAAATCACTTGCATACTCCCTGACTGAGATGCCAAGCTAAAGATGAGCAATCGCAAAGACTTCCCAGAGATATGCCATCCCCGGGAGCAGAGGGAGGTGAGGAGGTCAGTAGTCCTCATTGTTTATTCTAGAGCTCTGAGCATAACATGCCGTTACAGGTCCCACCCAACTCTAACATTCTTTGCTTCTGTGATTTCTAGAGGCAAAAACATCCTTGGTCTGCGTGTGCTGATGAAAAGTGTGACCCAAGGGGGCCTGCAAGGGAATGCGTGAAGGTTTATGACTTTAATTGGTGAGCAAAACAACAGTTAAACAAGAGAAAGCTATCTAAACTACACCAAGGAGCACTTCCCAAAGCAATCTGGCTTGAGAGTTTGCTCACTATTTCTTGTGCCATAAAATAAATCTGAAGGTGGAGGAGGGAAGTTCTGCTATGGCCTGTGAGGACACTTTGTGCTCCATGCCAATTTATGCATCCTTATACTTCAGGAATGCCACTAGGTGGTCAGAGCTGGTCCCCTTGGGTCTTTGGCAGCAACTCTCCTCCCCAGCTATGACTTTTTAAGGGATAAGAAGACCCTGGCTGTTAAAAAAAAAAAAAAAAAAGGATTTCTTTCCTCCACTCCACCATATCATCTAACTTTCTTATGACCACTTCTTGATTCTTCTCTTCCTTCCAAGCCTCCACTGGCCAGTCTAATACTAAGTTTCAATTACCTGCAAGTTTTAGTTTAAGTCTCCATTCCTCCAAGAAACTCTTTCTTGTCCCAAGTGATCTCACCCACATATGAATTCATCACCCTGACTCATTTGGTGACACCATTCATGTGTCAATAAAGCACAGACTGCCTATGGCATCTGTTAGACTCATTCTTGGCTTAACTCTTGAATGGCTATCTAACTCCCTACAGGCTTAGCTTTTCTCCTTAACTAGTATCTAAGCTCCTAGAGGTAAGGCATATGTGCTAGACTACTTTTATGTGCCCTAAAACAGCACCTTGCAGAGTGTTTTATGAGGAGCATTCACCAAGCTGGCCCCAAAGAGAGACAAGAGGAGGTATTCTTCCTGCTTCTTTGCAATAGTGAGGAACTATCAATGTGGAACACGTCAAACAAAATCATCTGGTTTTCTCCCTTCTTTTTTCTTCTACTTTGTTATAAGGAATAGTTCTCTGGGAAAAGGAATGGAATATACAGGGAAATGCAGACAATATACAAAAAAAATTCCCAATAAAGTGCTCTTAAACAACAATAACAACAACAACAAAAATGAATAGACTGATTCAAGACAAAAAGAATTTATTCATTGCTTATTATGTGCCTGGCCCTGTGCTAAGCACTAGAGGTACAAATGTAAGTTAAGAGAAAGACAGACCCTGACCTTAATAAGCTTCAATTTTAATGGGGAAAGACTACACACAAAAGGGAGCTGAAAAGGGGACTGTGGATTTACCAGCAGCAAAAAAGTGTTTAAATCTGAAAAACTGAAATGATTCAAATAACAGAACCAAAATGTAAAGCTTTTAGTCAAGGTGGAAGGGACAAATTACTCCAGGATGGGGTAGACAAGACTGGGCTCCCTACAGCCCCTGAAGCACACTATTCATCAGGGTGGAGCAAGCAGAGTTGAGTATGACATTTGGCTGGTGCTTGCCCCAACACAGAAAAAAAGGGGGATTGCAGCTCCATCTCTGTTGGCACCGAGCCAGGAAGGAAAAAGAGTGAAGGTTATTCTTGCTGGTGCTGCCAGAACCATTCGTCAAGTCTTCCTGTGTATACATGCCCTTTCCTAGGAAATGTTTGACCGCTTCTATGGGTAAAATTGGGGGGAGGGAGAAAGGGAGGGTCCTTTTTGTGCTGCCTTTCATTGAAACTTTTTCCTCGCTCAAAAAGACTACAAAAACTTCCAGTAAAGAAGTTCAGATCCATTGCTCCATTTGGCTCCTTTCCTTTTCTGGCTCACTGAAGGGAGGAAAGAAGAAAACATGAAAAGGTATTTTTACTCTCCAGAGAAAACCTATTGATCTCCAATAGAAAATTAGTTTTGGGAAAGAAACTTGCAACTTCTTTGACTGGTCTCAGGACAAATCAGTCAAGCAAGAGTACTTATTGATCACTTTCTAGGTGCCAGGCTTTGTGCAAAGTACAGAGGAGACACACCCACAAAAACAAAACCATGGTCAAGACTATGATGAAGTTAGCATACCCCTACTCTTTTACCCCCAAAGAAATGGTACAGTGGATAGAGTGCTGGGAGTCAGGAAGACCCAAGTTCAAATTTGACCTCAGACATTTAACCTTTTGCTTTTCACCAGATAATTCAACTGCAAAATGGGGATAATAATAGCACCTACCTCCCAGGGCTGTTTTGAAGGTCAATTGAGATAATATTTATAAAGTGCCCTGCTCAGAATAGGCACTTTTAAAAAATGCTTGCTTGCTTGCTTCCTTCCTTCCTTCCTAATACTTGACTTTCTAAGTCCTAATCCTAACTGAGAAATATAGCCAACCCTGGGGTAAATGAAAAGTTCAGGCTTCTTATCCTTGGCTTTTGGAGAAGTTATTGATCACCTGTTATATAAACTTTATTCTCTCAACGGAAGAAAATAAGCATATAGGTATAGTGTACTGGAAAAGGAACTTAAGAGATCACCTGGTTCAACATCCTGATTTTATAGAGGAGGAGGTTAAGTGATTTGCAAGTTCACTCAGGTAGCAAGTAGACTTGAATTTGAATCCAGGCCCTCTGATATCAAAAGGGAGGGGGAAAAATAAGCAGAATTCATGATTCATTTTTAAGAGTTCAAGGCCTATGTCCCCTTTAAGAGGGAGGAATAAGGAGAAAGAATGTCAACATTCTGCCTTCTGCCAGATAATTCAGTTCAATTCAACTCATTTCAATACAACACAAACACATTTCTTAAGTGCCTGAGAGAGGAATCCTAGAAGGATAGGTAATTCCAACAGGATTGCCTTGACCTTGCCTCCAGCCAAGTTGGCTCCCTCATAGGTACTAGACATGTCCTTAGTTATAATAGTTAAAACCTTCTCCCATAGGACACTCAAAATACTGTGTAACAGAAGCCTTTATTTCTGTAATGGGCTATATCTCTGTCCCCTCAGGTCCAAGATTGAGTTAAAAGAAAAAAAATCTAGTAAAAAACCAACAACTTGAATGTTGTGTTGAACTAAAGATACAGGTTGGCCAAGTAGCCAGCACCCTGGGTCATGGCTCCAGGCCTCCCCAAAACAGACAATGAGTGCAGCAGACTAATTACAACCTCAGCTGGAGGCTATTTTAGTTGTGATTCCTGTAGATTTGCTCATATTCACTCAGTTTCAAATACCCTGCCCCTAGAATTTCTTTACATTGTAAGTCCCCATCACCCCCAACACACACTCCAGGCCCTGCTTCTGGCCTGCTGACCTCTGTGCTGGGGGGAGGAGGAGGGTACTAAGAATAGCGTCAGTCATGGGAAGGGGGTAGCTCACGTGTTAAATGTGACTCACAATGGTGTCCCTGTCTGAAGGCCCCCATTGGCAGTCAAGAGAGTCCTTTGCCACAACTGCTCCAGAGTGTCACACATCAGGAATTTACTGGCATCACTGGGAAACTATGCTTCTCAAGTCGGAGCACAGAGCCACAACTACAGTGGGGTCCCTGTTAGAGGGAAGTCTCTGCCTAGGGGGTAGGGGCTGGGGGGGATTCTAACAGCACACCACTTACACATGCATACCATTAAGCAGTCCATACAACCCCCCCTTCACCCCAGCCCACCCCCAACCGCTCCTTCTGTCCTTGCCCTCCATTGACTGATATTTCCTTGTTAGTTTTGTATTTCTTGGTATCTTTGAGTGTTCCCTTTCTAGATGGAATGCTGGACTAAGTATCAAGAAAACCTGAGTTTTAATGCTGCCTCTTCCTCCCCACTAGTTTTGTGACAGTGGATGCATCACTCAGTTTCTCTGAGTTTCAGGACCAACAACCATAAAATGCGGATAACAATAGCACCAGTCTTGAAGGTCCAAGGACATGGGATATATAAAGTGTGTATTCTATCAGTTCCCTTTCTTATCATTAGCATTATTGTCATGACCAACAACCCCCAGCATTAACACTCCTCCTTTCTTGAGACCTGGACAATGGGTTGGGCTCTGAGGAGGCTATTATTATTAATGTAATTATTACTGTTATTGTTGTTGTAATTCTCTCCTGGACCAAGAGGAAGATGGCTGGGACAAAATGAACAATACTGATCTGAAGACACTGATAAGTTTCTAGTAACATAAGCTAATGAGAACACTTTAAAACAGGAACCACACCAACCAGCAAGCCACACTGCAGATGCTTTATTTCCACAGAGGGGAGCTTTGTGCATCTCAAGTCATCCAACTCTATCTTCCTAGGATAATAGATCTTGAGATGAAATGATCCTTAGCAGCCGTCAGAGGAGATATCTGTAAAGCACTTAGCATAGGGCTCAGCATATAATTTGTTAGGGTTCACTTGTTTCAGTCTTTAAGTGACCCCTTTTGGAGGCATTTTCTTGGCAGAGACATTGGAATGATTTGCCATCTCCTTCTCCAGCTCATTTTACAGATGAGAAAACTAAGGGAGAGAGGGTCAAGTGACTTGCCCAGAGTCAAACAGTTAGTATGTATAGGATGCTGGATTTGAACTCAGGTCTTCTTGACTCAAGGCCCAGCAATCTATCAAATTTACCACCTAGTAAGGGCTTAATAAATACTTGTTCCCCTCTTCCCCATCTAACCCACCCACCTATATTTTATGGATAAGGAAACTGAGGCTCAAGGAGTCACTTGCCTATTGTTACACACGTAGTAAATATTTGAGGTGGGATTTGAACCTCAGTCCTCTGACATCATGGCCAGGGCTTTATCTACTATACCATACTACCCATCATCAGGCCTTCAAAACTCTGATGATTTGGGTTGTTTGTGTGTGTGTGTGTGTGTGTGTGTGTGTGTGTGTGCGTGTGCGCGCGTGCGCGCGCACGCATGCGCTCGTGCGTGCATGCTTTTTGGATGGGGGAGGGTAGGGCAATTGGGGTTAAGTGACTTGCCCAAGGTCACACAGCTAGTTTTTGTGTGTGTGTGTGTGTGTGTGTGTTAAGTGTCTGAAGTCAGATTTGAACTCAAGTCCTCCCGACTCCAAGGGCAGTGCTCTATTCACTGTGCCACCTAGCCACCCCCAATTCTGATGTTTTTTTTTAATCCTTCCTTTACCAGTCAAAAGCAAAAGGTACATTATATACCTTGACCATTTGAGGGTTCCTAAAGACCTAGAAGGATTCATCTTTTTTTTCCCTCCACCCTGATACTACCTCAATGTTGGATTCTCTGCAGTTGGAAAAATAGGAACCCTCATATAATGATGAGGAGATTGGATAAAGGGGTATCACCACCATCAAGCAGATCTTGATAACATTTTCTCCCACTAACCCTGAGCTTTTCTGAAGATCTCCTCCCTGCTTTCTCAGAGAAGTTGATCTGTGCCAACCCACTAGAAGACTGAGATGACTCTGGACCAGTAAAGCAGAATCAGCCCCAAAGCCCACAAAGCTCATTTTATCTGTTTCTGCTGACTGACCAACCACTCATCCCCTCTTTGATTTCAAAAGACTGCCTGCCTACTTCACATCTGCCAATCACACCTATTTCTCAAAGAAACCAAACCAAACTGACAGATAGTCCCTATCCTTTCTTCTGTGCGCTGACTATAATTGAACTGAACACTAAATGCAACATTTTCAGAATTTGAATCACCCCTTCTTCTGGTCCCCCTCTACTGAAAGTACATCACCATCAGGCTGAAACTAGGCTTAGGTTCTCTCTCAGATTCCTTATTTCCTATTAACCACAGCTGCTTTTCCATCTGTACCCTAAGAAAGACTAACTTAAAAGATTTGACTTTCATAGACAGAAATCTCAAACTTGGAGGAAGCTGAAAATTTTAAATGAGGAGAGCTGTCTCAAGATGTCGGTTGGAGAAAGAATCTGCATCTCAAATATGGAAACTGATCACTATTTTAAAAACAAACAAGGCAAGATGAAAGATTTAAGCACCTTGCTTCTCTCTTTTTGGATTGAAAGGAATATTAGGACTCTTGAATTCCATCTCATCACCATCCTAGCAGGAGTACAAGGTTCCACACCTTGTTGACAACTTGGGGTTAAATGGATGCTTTGCTGATGAGTTAAGCTGTATTGAAGGTCTCTGTACAGGGAGGGCACCAGATTTTATTTTAACCTATGAAACTCTCATGGTTGGTCAGCCTTGCACAAGAGTTGACTCCTCTGTGATCAGTACACATCTGGCAGGTGGCTCTAAAACAGAGAAACAGTCTTTTCTGGTCCCTCCCTTCTAGCCAGATGTCTCAACCCACAGTCAAACAATGAGAGCAAAAACAGAACACTCAGATCTAGAAATGACCCCATCTGCTCACAAGGCATCCTTTGGTAAAACTGCACATCTCCTCCATTCCTCAGGCAGAAGGAACTCTCATGTCTGAATGCCCATTCGCCCCTTTCCCAATTCCTTGACTTTCTATAAATTAAAAAGAAGCTGAAAACTCCTCTTCTCCATGAAGCCCTTTCAGATTTAACAGAAAAGATTGGTCAGCTTTCACTGTCCTAACTCCTTCTTGCCTAAATTTAAGATGATACTCTTGTGAAACATTCTGCCCAACTGCCTTCTTGTCTGTGGGAAAAGGTACATAACTCAAGCTATGGTACAATCACCGAAATGGTGAGCCAAACTACATCTAGGACAGAGAAAAACTGAGGAAAGGAGTCTCTGTTATTTTGAATTGGTCCCTATACCCACCCTCCCCAAACTAAAATTACCTTGATTACAATTCATTTTAAAAACAAACATTTATTCAGTATCTAATACAGGTGATAGATGAACAGATGTACGTACGTATGTATGTATGTATACCTAGATATGTGTATATGTAATATAGATCAACAAATGTTTTATTTTATGTATATATATACATATATATACTTATATACATACATACACCCATATATTATATGCACTTCTCTACCCCACTGGAACATAAGTTCAATGTGAGCAGGGACTGTTTCATCCTTCTTTGTAACTCTTAGCACAAAGTTTGACACAAGGTGAAGACTTAGTAACTACTTGTTAACTAACTGATTGACTGAAAGGATCTGTCCTAAATGCTGGAGGTACAAGGATGAAAAATATTATAAATAAGGGAAGATAAGATATATACATCAATAAATATGAAATAAAGAAGAACATGTTAGCAGAGAACCAGGCAAGTGGCTATAAGAAAGCTTAAAGAAGGAACTATCCTTTCGAGCACAGGCAGTCAGGGAAGGCTTCATGAAAAAAAAAAAAAAGATGATGTCTGAGCTGGGAAGGAAGAGATGGCCTTCAAAGGGCAGAGCCTATAGCATGAGCATATTCCTAGAAGTGGGGTCATAGGACATTAGCTCACCAGCAGCTGCTCTTCACCTTTTTTGTATTAAGGATGGCTTTAATGATCTAATGAAGTCTATGTCTATTCTGAAAAATGCTTGTTCCCTACAATCATAATTGAAGAAAAGGCTGATATAATCTTTTTTTCCCTCATCAAAGTTCACAGACCTGAAATCTATACATAGGACCCGTCACCACTCCCACCCCCCACCTCAGGGGTCTGTAGATCCCAGATTAAGAACCCTTACTTTAGAGAGAATGAGAAAGGGACCTCATAGATTATCATAGTCTAAAACTCCCTCATTTTACAGCTGAGGAAATGGAGGACCAAGGAAGTTAAGGGACTTGCTGAAGATCACAGATGTACTAAGAGTCAGAGGCAGGATTTGAACCTGGATTCTCTGATTCCAGAGTCATTATCTGTTTGATTTTTCCCACTGTACCATGTTACCAGCTTAAATGAAGCACCACCAGAAGAGGGTAGGACAAGAGCAAGGCATAATTAACTCACTTTGGCTCATGTTGACAAGGAATATAAAATGACATAGAAAAAATAGTTTTTGGGCAGATTCTGGAGCTTGGGTGGCTCCCCTAATCCCTAAGAATGGGGCTTCTATTTTCTCCTACATGAAACTGAAGAACTTTGGGCAGGGAGTAGCCTGGACACTTATGCAGGAGCTACATGAATGATGACTTGGAGAGGGGAGAAACTGGAGGAAGGAAATCCATTAAGAGGTTTCTACAAGAGTTTATTGGAATGGTGACAATGAGATAATAGGATGAGAGATAATACTGTGTTTCTCTGTGTGAGAGACATTGCAGACCCTGAATCAACAAGACTGGGTAATTGACTGGATGCAGGGAATGGGGCAGGGATGGGGGAGAGGAAAGACTCAAAGCTGCCTCCAAAATCTGGGAAGAAACAGGAAAGATAAAGGGGGAAGGTTTGAAGTGGGGACAGGGCAGTTATGAGTGCAGTTCTGACATGTTAAGTTTTCAGCATGTTAAGTTTTAGGTGATAGTAGGACATAGTGCGTTGGTGAGTGACTGTAGGGCTAAACATACGAATCTGGAAGTTATCTGCGTGGAGTTGATAATTGAAGTCAGGTGAATGGATGAGATCACCGAAAGAGAAAATGTGGAGAAAGGCCAAGGACAGACACTCTGGGGACACTCTTAGTTAAAGGATTAATGGAGGTAGATGAACTACTGAAGGAGACTAAAGAGTAGTTAGAGAAGTAGAAGTATTTGAAGAAAGTGGTATCACAGAGGACCAAGGAAGGAGAGAGGTATTGGTCAATTAATATACATTTAGTAAGTACCTACTATATACCAGGCATTGTGTTAAGCTCTGAGAATACAAAGAAAGGTAAAATACAGTCCCTGCTCTCAAGGAGCTCACAGTCTAATGGGGGAGATGATTTGAAAACAATTATGTACAAAACAAACTATATATAGGATAATTTGGAAATAACACAAAGAAGGACCAGAATTAAGGAGGATCGGGAATGACTTCCTCAGGAAGAGAACATATAATATGTAGTGTTAGATGTTGCAGAAAGATCAGGGGGAATGAGTACTAAAATGTGGCCAATGGATATTGAAATTAGGAATTCATTAATGGCCCTTACGATAGCTCTTTCCATTGATAGATTAGTAGGGACAGAAGTTGGATTACAGTGTTTCTGATGAATGGAGGAGTAGAGGCTATGAGTTTAGATTCCTACTCTTTATAGAAGTTAGTGTGAGAGAGAAGACAGAATATGATGGCTGAATGGTAACAGGGTCAAGGGAAGGTTTTAAGATAAGGGAAACCTGAGCATGTGTGAAGACAGAGGTTAAAGAGGAAATGTAATCCACAGAGAAAGCTCCCAGATAAAATGGACAGATATAAGAATCAATAGACCAAAAAGGGTTATCTATATATGACATAAATTCCATCCATTAATTGTTTTTATTCTTCTGCATATAGGACTTTAATGAGTTTCTGGCAGGAACTGAGATTTTTATTTTATTGTACTTTATTGGGGAAGAGGCTAAATGTGTGATTTCACTGATGTTGGGTACTTGGTATGGAAATTCCTGTTGCCAAAACACATCAGGAACTTGTCTGCAATAGTCTTAGAAAATTACCCAGGCATGGAGAAGTTAGTTAGCATGTTTATGGTCAAGTAGCTAGTGTGGGATGATACTTGTTTACCTCTGCATTGCTCTAACCAAGCACAAAAGGATAGGTAAGTGTATATTGAACATATTTTGTAATGGTGAAGAATTTTAAAGATTCAGTATAATGCAAAATGCCTCCGTAGAACCTGCATTAGACCAAAGATGAAAACATGGCAGCCATCACCGACCCATGAACCAAAAGCAATTTTTGTAGCCTAGTTAATACTACAAACATATTACTCTAAGAGTTAGTATAAGCCATTTTTAAAAAGGTCATAGATTGAGCCCTAGAAATGAAGCATTTAGACTCTACAAGACCTTACAGTCTACTTTAAAGACCAAAGCAGTGAAGTCTCTAGGAAATATGTCTCAATTCTCACTCTGACTTAATGTGCAATTTGGGACAAATCATATAACCTCAACAATCCCTAGTTTCTCCAGTCATAAAAATAAAGGCAAGAATTCTATGTTTCTCCAATTTTACATAAATATTGTAAACTGAAGAAACCACATATAAGGAAAGGATAAAAATGCTATAAGGAATAGGAATGGAAGTAATGTATGCGAACACTATAAATGTCACTGGACCAAAAGCATCACATGAAATTGAAGAAATTGTCTTTAATTTTTGAGTGAAACTTTTGGACAGTAAGTAAGTGAAAGATGCAAAGGAAAAAGAAGGAAAATAAGTTTCTGGAATTTGATTTGTAGACCTTGACATGGCTATCCAGAGAAGATAGAGGGCATAAAATTGTTAGAAGTTATAAAATGTGTGGAAAAGTGTTGTAAATAAGAACACAATCACATCTACTTTTTTTTCGCTGCATATGCATACCTGTAAATTTATTTTTTCTAAGTCTGTGAACACAAAAATAAATAGATGGAAACTGCTTTACAAGTAAAAGTGCTACAGAAAGTGTCTGGGGAGACCTTGGCCACAGAGAGGACTAGATCCTCTTTCTCCAAAAGGTGTTTGTTTCTCTTTGTCTCCTGGACCCCAGTTATCATAGATGAACCTTCCTAACATAAATGCTCTGTAGACAAATCTACAGTCTTCTATTAGGGAGAAAAAGCATTTGGACCGAGGTTCCAACACTCCCCTGGAAGGGAAGTTATGTGGGACTGACTACGTAGGGATAAAAGGCACATGTAGGCCGACAGGCACCACTGTCCAACTCTATCTAGATAGGGTCTGGTTGGGCTCTCCCACTTGGGATATGCCTCATTGTGGCTCATTTGGTGAGTTTGTAGGGCTTAACAGCAAGACAGTTACAAAATTTTAAAGTTTTGGAGAAAAGACACTTATTTTTGTCCCATCTCTGAACACCTGCAGTGCCTGAGTATTCAAGTTCACTTAATTGGGGGTGGAAGAACAAAAAGGGGGGGGGAATGGGGGAGAGAGGGGAAGCTGTAACTCTCTTAAAGAGATAGTATATTCACCAGCAGCTACTTCTTTCCTCTTAACCCACAAAAATTTCTTTTTAACCATGTCAAACCCAGCACTGACTCAATGCTTGATAGTGGAACAGTGAAGCTAATGTCAGGAAGTGGGTTTCTTTATGTCTTTTCTAACCAAGGATTTCTAGGTAACTGTTTCTTTTAAGAAGCTCTTAAAGATAGGGTAGAGCTGGTTAGGGTGGGGATTTTGGTAAAGACAATGTATTTTATGTTAACAACAAGGACAACAAGAAGTTATTATCACTAGTCAGAGTTAAGGACTGAAACTGAGGTTCTGAGTTCAGAACTTTCAGTAATGACTCTTAGTACCATTCTGTAAATTACTACATTTCCCTGGCCTATAGAGCTCCTTGGAAATCTAGGTTGAGAAAACTCAAACTCTTTAGAATTCTTGCTTAGGTGAAGGATTCAAGGAAATAATTCTGGTGCATTCATTCATTCATTCATTCATTCATTCAGCAAATGCCTGCTGATAAGGGAGACACTAGGCCTAGAAGTTGAGAGAAAAGTAAAATCTGGTACTAAAGGGGAATCAGAAGTCATCTAGTCCAAGCCCTTCCCCATCTTATAAATGAAGAAACTGAGAACTCTCTGAAGAGAGGTTAAGCAATTTGACCACATTCACCCAGGTAATAAGGAGCAAAGCTGAGAATGCAGTAACATTAATAACAAAATGGAGAAGCATATTAGAAGCTAGATCAAAGAAAATAATTGGAATCTTCCTCCTCTGTCTCACAGCAATGTAATACAATGGGCACCATCTATCTGCAAGGAAATAGTTATCAAAGAATCCATCCTTCAGAGGGTCTCTGAGAAACTTTCCAACCATCTTAGCTGCCAAAGTTTGGTGCCCCTATAGAGGTGGCTTCTGTGAGCATCATTCAAAAAAGACCTAGTTCCAGCCTAGTCTCAGAGTTTCAACTTTCACATTCAGTCATCTAGGAGAACTTTCACTCTTAGGTCTCATGTCTAAGGCACAGATGAATCAGAAGCTTGGGTAGTCAAGAAAAACTCACTGAGTACCTCCTCTGTGCTAAACACTGTGCTCTATTTCTCATACCTCAGAAGAGCAGTGGGACTCACTCAGGCATCTCGGGTCTCATGAGCATAACTTGTCCAGACAAAAAACTTTGGGGAAATTTTACTGATAAGGATGGGCATCAATTAGTTATGGAATCACAGATGTAGTTTTGGTTATTTTCAGTTTAAAATGTTATAAATTGTAGATGGAAGGGTCTTCAGAAAGCATCAAGTTCAACCATCTCATTTTATAGATGAGGAAAATGAGACCCAGAGAAGTTAAGTGATTTGATCAAGGTTACATAGGTAGTAAGTGAGAGGCAGTATTTATTGATAAACAAGGTAAAACCTCTGCTTTAAATCCAGTGTAGGGAAGGCTTCAAAGTTTCCCTTATTTTTAAGATTCTGGGGACCATCCCCTCCTAACTCAGAGCTAAGGGAACAGCAACTACAGAGATATTTGTTAAGCATGTATTGTGCGCAGAGCACTGTGTCAATATTGGGAGAAGCACAAAGTTTAGTTCAGTGGTTCTCAACCTTCCTAATGCGGCAACCCTTTAATACAGTTCCTCATGTTGTGGTGACCCCCAACCATAAAATTATTTTCATTGCTACTTCATAACTGTACTACTATTATGTTATTGCTACTGTTATGAATCTATCTGATATGCAGGATGTATTTTCATTACAAACTGAACATAATCCACAGGTTGAAAACTCCCTTAATGAGCACACAGGCCACTAAGAGATAAAATATCAACACAGATACCAGAATATTCAATATTATATAATAAGAGCATTGTTGCTGTTCATTCATGTGTGACTCTTCATGACCCTGTATGGGGTTTTCTTGGAAAAGTTACTAGAGTAGTTTGCTATTTCTTCTTCCAGTGGATTAAGGTAAACAGAAGTTAAGTCACAGAGCTAGTGTCTGAGGTCACATTTGAACTCAGTTCTTTCTTACTCCAGTCTCAGCTCTTTACCCACTAAGCCATTTAGTTGCCTCTAATAAAAGCATTTAGGGAGATAGGAAAATTTAAAAATGCTTTGGGATGCCTGAGAAGGAAGTGGAAGAAGTTGGAGGAGAGTGAAGGGAGGCAAGCCACAGAAAATTCATTCAAGGAAGAGGAAACTGTTAAATTATAAAAGCAGAGAAAACCACCCAACTCCGGCAGGCTGTTTCCCAATAGATGGCAAAGCATTTTAATTAATTATCAGAGGTGGACATTGTCAGGATGACCCCAGCACTGGAGATCACAGCAGAACTAGGGAGATTTGGCTCAGTGGGATCATTTCACTTCAAAGAAGAGACGACCCAGCTTTGAAGTAGAGACTGAGAAGCATGTCGGGGTGGTAGCCGACCTCTTTCAGGATAAGTTGCAGTTTCAAGTCTTATTCAAAAGGTCAAAAGACAGACTCGTGCTGTGTGAGACTGAGAGGCTCCTGGATGGAAGAAGGGAGGTGTTAGAGGGAAATCTTGCTTGAAACAAGCATGGAGACCGTACCTAGAAACTGACCCCACAAACAAGCGGTCTATTCCCAGGGAGCCCTGGTTTTGCTTACCAATGCCAAAGATTTGGCAGCTACTGCCTGATCAAAGAGCCCCAAAGTGCCATGACTGGAATAATAAAAGTTAACATTTATACAGCACTTAATTTGCCTTTCCAATTATAAGCTCTTTTGATCCCCAAAACCTGGGAAGTAGGTGCTATTATTATCCCCACTTTAGAGAGGAGGAAACCAAGACAAATAGAGGTTAAATGACTTGCCCAGGGTCACACAGTTAGTTTTAAATGTATGTCTTCTTGATTCCAGGCCCAGCACTCTATCTTCCGCACCATCTAGCTGCCCCCCACCTTACTTCACTCCCCAAGGGAAACGGCATCACCCTCTGCTTCGGATACAACCTGCAAGTAAATTGTCTTCCCTAACTAAGTGACAACTTCTTGGGAGAAAGAACAATGCAGCACCCCACATTTTAAATATGAAGATAGATATGAAATGTCTTGCTGCAAAGATTCCTTTACATCAGGGAGAAATGATAAAAATAAACAAACAAACAAAAACAAAAAACCAACAATAGCAACAAAGGCAAAAAGTTCAGAAAGAAGATGCAGTGAAAACAGGCATTGAAGGCAAAAATTATATATATATATATATATATATATATAAGCTTCTATCCAGGTGAAAGTTACCCAAAGCTATTTTAGTCCTCTGAGGTATTTCCATGATTTCATCAATACCACAATTTCGACCTTTTATCCTGGGAAGCTCCTACCTGATTCCCTTTAAATCACAGCTTAGAGAAGCAGCCTGATAGATATAGATATGCACAGATATACACATATATGAAAAGATATATCTATACATACATATACACATATGCGCATGTATAAAACATTTCAGGACTTACATGTGCACAGTTTCAATTTATATAATTAATATGTTATTGACATATAATTATATTATACAATATATAATATAATGGTAGGAACTCTGGATTTGGAATCATCAGGAAAGTACTACCAATTCCCAAATGAAGTTTTATGATCTCACCTAACCACAGAAAATTAAGATGCTCCTGTGTAATTGTGGCCACATCATTTCAGCTCTCAAGGCCACATTTTTCTTACCTGCAAAAATGATACAGTTCAACTGATCTCTAAGCTTCCTAATATGGGATTCTGTGGCATATTTAGCCTATGAAATTCTGTCCAGCATAAAAGTTTTATTAACCCCTAGCTTGGATTTTCCCTTCTACATGCTCCTTCAGCATCACAGAAGAACAATCCTTGCTTCCTAAGCTTTACATAACACGAGCCTCCTCTTCTCATTTCAATCCAAATAATCCTGGAGTGAGTTTTGAGAGATACTCTTTACTGATTCTTCATGACTACTCAGGAAAGACTAGTATTTATCAATTAGCAAGCTGAGTGACTTTACACATATTATTTAACCTCTCAGGGTCTAAATTATCTCATCCATAAAATGATTAGATTATCTCTAAAGTCTCTGCCAGTTCTAAAATTTTATGATTTGACATCTCAAGCTATAGTCCTTCTCAGCACTCTTCCCTAATTTTCTTTTTTAAATCATTTCAGACCCATTGTCCTAAGTCAAAAGATTCTAAACCAGAATCTGTAAATGTCATGTCCAAGAGATCATCACTAAAGTCCTAACTAATCTACAACTATTAATAGACATCTTAGCTAAAAGTTCTAGCAAATCAATTTGAATTTGGATCACAATGATTGCTTTTAAATCAACAATAATTTCTTGAGAAAGGAACACAATTTTTCCAAAACCCCATTGTAAACACACTGGTCTCATCTTATTCCTATTCCCTTTTCCTGCCCACTAGACTAAGATTCATTCCAAGTCTTATTATTATAATATTTGTCAATTCTGTCCAAGTTTCTGGGCTTTAGGAAGAATACTTTGGCAACTGAGTAGAGGATGGACTGGAGAAAAACTTATGGCAGACAGTCCTAGCAGCACGTGTGAGCTGGTGTGAGGTTCTGATGAGAGCCTGGGTGAGAAATGATGACGATCTGCACAAGGGTGCTTCCAATGTTAGAGGAGAGAAGGGGGCATACCTTTACAAAGGTAAAATAACTATGCCCTGGCAACAGATTTAATATGGAGGAGGGGAGAAAGTGTGAGGGGTCCAACAAGACATCCAGGTCAAGAGCATGGGTGACTGGGAGGATGCTGATATTCTCAAGAGTAATAGGAAGATGGAGTATATAGCCACCACAGCGGTGGTGCTCTAGAAAAGCACTAAGGGTTCAAGGGATTGGAGGGCCCAATGAGGAAGATAAACACTGAGTCCATGAGAATGGAGAAGAAATATGCGATGCCTCTTAGAAGATGATGAATTAAAACTGTAGAGAAAGACACATTTTTGGTCATGGTCAATGTAGGAATTTGTTTTGCTACATCATGTAGCTATGTATTGAGAGATTTGTTTATTTATGTTTTAAATTTGCTCAGCTGGGGTGGGGGGTGGGTGATAAGGGTAGTTTTGTTTTTTAACTTGTTGCTTGAAAAATAAAAAGTTATTTAAAAAAAGATAAATGGCAGAGAAGTTTACTAATCATTTTGTCTTACTTGGGAAGCAAGGAGAATACCCAGATTCCAAATATTATTATGATTTCTTAATATGGGGGTGGCAGGGGGAAGAAAGGAAAATTTTTCATTTTGGTGAAAAATTCAGAGTACAATATTCAGGAGCTGTCCTATCTACTGTGTTCTACCCTGGATAACTCATTGTTTCAGTCTCAGTTTCATCATTTACAGAATGGGGGGAAACATGTTGTTCAGCAATATGCTGAAGGTAATCTAAGTTTGCCAGGATCAAAATTGTCAGAATATTCCATGGTTGAGGGTCCCAAAAACATTTCCCTGATGCCTAAACAACATACAGAAAATATTGCCCCAGGCACCTCCAACTTGTGATCTTGACTTGCACATGACGCATTTGAACACAAGAAAAAATGGAGCTCTCTGATGCTATCAGCCTGATAATCATAAGCAGTTCACAGTAAGGTAAGAAGGTACATTTTGGCGGAAGCCAGCATTGCATTTGATGTATTCTTAACTCTGCTAACAGGCAGGCTTTCAAGCCATGTTATCTGTTCCCACATCTTGACCTAATTTAACAAGTTGCCATGGGAGCCTAGAGAAGGTTGATGCAATTTTTCTTATCTATGGAGGAAGAATGTAACTGTGCAAGAGAACACAAGAATTCAGTTTCTAACTGATTTTTACTTACAGTGAAAAAACTAAGACATCAAATGAAGGAACAGAAAGTGCCTCCTTTTTGCCCTCCCCTGCCACACACACACACACACACACACACACACACACACACACACACACACACACACACACCCCTTGAGCCTAGGGAATCTGAGCATACTTGGGTGGGCCTAAATGGCACCAGAAAGGGGTACTCAAAATCTAGAGGCAGGGCCTACAACAGAAAGCAGAAATTCTTCCAGAAGCATTCCACCAAACATGCCTTCACTACTTGTTCCTGGGGAGGTAGAGAAGGGGCTGACCCTGGAAATGGGAAATTCTGTGTTATAAATGGGGAATGCACCACAAGAGAGGCAGCTAAGTGGCATTACAGATAGAGTACAGAATCTGGAATCAGAATATTCATTTTCATGAGTTCAAATCTAGCCTCACACACTTCCTAGCTGTGTGACCCTGGGCAAGTCACTTAACCCTGTTTGCCTCAGTTTCCTCTTCTGTAAAATGAGCTGGAGAAGGAATTGGCAAATCTCTCCAGCATCTCTGCCAAGAAAACCCCAAATGGGGTCATGAAGAGCCAGACTTGACTGAAAGGAACAACATCAGAGTCATAGGAGGGTTAGAATAAGAAAAAAAGCATCATGGGGAAAGTTATTGGGAGTCACAGAGCTGTAAGAAAGAGGCCACTAGACCTCACGTACAAGGAAATCAGTCACATTCAAGTCTCCTACCCATACCTAGCAACTCACAACCCTCTGAAGGACAAGCTCCAGAATCACTGAAAGTCAAGTCAAAGGCTAAAACATGGGCAACAGCATCAAGCAATCTCAAGATATTTTAAGTTTAGATTAAACCCCAAGAGACCTCCTGTGAGCAAGATAAGAAGGGTCCTCCTTCCCCTTCACAAAAATGAAAAGGAGGTATCAAGACAGAAGCAGATTTTCTCAAGATCGCAGAATGTACTAATGACAGACAAGAGGACCCCAAAGGCTTCTTTCTAGTTTCTCGGCTGGTGTCCTCATCACCATATCAGATCCCTGCAGAGCTGTCATTTAGAAAATGATGAGCAGAGCTATTACCAATCAGCTCCAGCTCTCACACGGTGTTCTTGGGATCATGGGATCATAGACTAAAGGCTAGAAGGGGTACACAGAGTGTATCTCCTTCATTCTATAGATGAAGAAACTGAGACTCAGAGAGGCTAAGTGATTGCCCAAGGTCACATAGACAGTATATGCCTCATGCAGGGCTCATTGTTCTCAAGGAAGAAATAATTTCTTTACAATTTGGAATTATCATTTGAGGTGTGATTATGGTTCCTAGAAATTTTTTACTTAATTGGCTATGTTGTATATCCAAGGATGCTTCCAAGAACTTTCTTTCCTTCTCTAACTGCTGAATGATTTCTGCCTTTATACTACCCTCTGTAAACAAAATAATTACAAGGAATATGGGGAAAGTCTTAAGGAAGTGCTCACACTTCCAGAACATTATTTGTATTTGTGCTAAGCAGTTTTTGATTTTGCCATTCAGGTCTGAGGTCTGATTGCCAGAGGAGCCAATTTTTATTACTCTTAAAGGGCACTTTGCATTAAGCATCCTTTTTGATGGTTCATTTCTTTGTCCCTGCCTCAACTTGAATTTCACATTCATTTTTGAGTTGTATCCTCAGTCCCTGAGGCTTCATCTCAATCTTCTCTTCCTACCAAAGTTAGGTAGCTCTGGTAAAGATCACTCAGGTCTCAGTAAATTATTGTTAATGGTGCTGTACTAATCCTCCTGAAAGCTCCCATCAACCACCCTGGGGAACTGAGAGGATACAAGTCATCTCTCTGCACTCTGCCTGTAGGCCTCAACGCATTTCCCATTCAGAAAACCCAATAACACACATGCTTAATGAAATCAGAAGAGTTCCTGTTTCAGCTTGGAATGAGAATATAGCCACTTCTCCGTGTTTGCTACTCAAGTTATCCATTTCTACCAGAATCCCACCCCAGAGGGCTGACCACAAACCTCTGCTACTGACTGGTAAAGAATTGGCCAAAATAGGGTTTCCCTGACCCTCTCTCCAACCCTTCAGCTGTGAGGAAACTCCAAAGGGAACAACCTAGATTCATTTAAGCTTTTCCTGTGAGTACCTCTCAAGCCCTGGAGCTAGAAATACAATTTTATACCATCACAAAACCTTCAACAGTTTTCACAGCCAGCTGCGTTCTTAGTAACACTTCAATACTGCTCACCCATCAGAGGTCACAAGCAAGAAGACAGAACACAGAAAAAGAGAGGCAGGGGGCTTCACCTGTAAAGTGGAGTAGGCCTAAATGACCTGTAACATTCCTTCTGGCTCCAAAGGTCTAGGATTCCAGTAGTGAGATCACACTGACATTTTTTTAAGGTCATGCTCTATGATTTTTATTTCACCAGTGGTTAGTTAGTTGCCAGGGCTGGGGAAGGGTTATATTTCAAGTTCAACAACAGAGCCAAGAATCTAGTACTGGAAGTGAGAGTGTGAAAGAGGGGGGAGGTCTTTCCAGCCATCCCAATAGCAGAAGCAGGCCCTGCCATTTTAGGGTGGCCCTGAGACCTTGTCAAACTCTTGAGACCAATACAACTGATGGTTCTCCCATCTTTCCTTCCCCTGTCCTAATAAGGCAACCCCTCCCCTTACTTTCAGTGCCTTGTTCTTGTAACATCTGGAAGGCATTCCTAATAGTCAGCTAACACTCTGTACCACGGGTGTGGCACACCCCCAAGCTTTCCTCATTCCAGGTGGCTTTAATTTAAAAAATGGAGACACCATTTTTATTTAATTTTAACTCAACTGGCTTAAAAAAAAACATTTATTGAGCACCTCCTGTATTCTCTAGGCAGAGGAAAAGAGAGGTAAGAAATTTTATTTGGAAAATAAGGAAATTGGGCTAGGTGAACTTTAAAGTCACAAGATCATTTTTAAGGTCATAAAATATGCCTTCCTTCACTGAACCAGGGAGGACGAAACATAAATAGGAAGCTTTCCCTTGAAGGTCAGTTGAGAAGTTATTTATATAAGCTAGTTAGTTCCTTCATCTCCCCTTAGACCCTGAGGTAGACAGCCCTGGACCTTGATCCCAAGGGCCTTGGGAATAATAATGCTTCAGATCCAGTGCTTTCAGACGTCATTCTGGAAGTCAATCCCTGTGAAAATACGGCCTGGTAACTGCTCCTGAAGAAGACCCAGAAAGGAGAGTTCTTGCCCACCAAAGTCCTTGGTATTGTCAAATGGTTCAACACCAAGAAACTGATCTGATTTTCATTAGTGAAAAATGACACAAACAAGGCATTGACATCTGTTTTGCCACTGTACCCTCAGGATCATGATAATTTTCAATCTGATGCACTGCTGAAACTTTCCATGTCTTGTCTCCCTCCACCATTATTAAAATGGGAACTCCTTGAGCTCAAAGACAGTCTTACTTTCCTATTTGCATCATGCCCTGCAGGCAGTAAGTGCTTATCAAACGCTTTATCCCTTTATCACTCAGTCATGAAAGTTACATTTGTCAACACTTCTATGGCAAGGTTCAGTACGATATACCTGAAAAGCCACTGCACTGGAGAGATAGGACGTGTAACTCAGGAAAAACAATAATGAGAGGCAGGTGGGAAAGGGGAAAGAATTTTGCACTTGTAATCAGGGAAGTAAAAGTGTGAACCCTGCCTCCAACACTTATAGGATCATAGGTAGACAAGCTGCTTCATATCTCAGATTCTCAGTTTCCTGATTTATAAAGTGGGGATAATACCAAAATGCAGCATCTAACTCACAGGGCTGTCATAAAGATCAAATGCTATTGTATCACCTTTGTATTAGACTTTAAGGTTTCTAAAGTGTTTTTCTCACAATGGTCTTGGGAGATCTCTACTGCAATTAGCATTACCCTCATTTTAAATGACTTGCCCAAGGTCACAGAGCTAGTAAATGTGAGAACAGGGGTCCCATCTTCTAGCTCCAAGACCAGGGCTCTTTCTGCTACAGGAGGCAAGTTTTTCTGCATTTGATCTATATCCCGTACTGTTTCCAGTCCAACAGATTACTAACCCACATAACTAGTCACTACTTATCAATGTGTTAGGTCAAGAATAAAAAAAAAAATAGGAGTTAGGCTTTATTAAGAGCTTAAATTTATTCAAATTTCTAATTCAAATTTAATTAAATTTAGTATTTTAAATTTGTAAAGTTCATAATGATCTCACGATTTTAAAGCCTTCAAAAAAGTATCCAATTATTAAAACCTTAGTGTTCTGTGGATCATATTAAGCTATATTTTTCATATGCTTCAAGGCAGAGAAGCTTCCAAACTACAAGCCATTTACCCACTGCCTTTTAAAGTTTTGCTTCTGGCCTCTGAACCAGAACCCACAGCCCATATCGGAATTTTCTCCTGTTTTGGGCACATTATTACCTGTGTGTTATTGGGCAAATCCCTTAACCTCTGCAGGTTTCAGTCTCTTTAACAATAAAATAATGTTAGATTAGATGATCTCAAGGTCCATTTAAGCTTTCTATCTATAATTCTATGATCACTGCATTTCCTCACTACAGTGTTCTTAGTAATGTAGCGAACTCTAAATTGAAGTCTAAATTAAGAAATAAAAACAAGCCACATGACTGAAATAATCCTTTGTATCCTCCTTGACAAATCAAGGCAAAAGTTAGTGTTCCTGTAGATTCACCAAAAGCTGAAAGATGAAGGATTTTTCAGCCCAGCTCTGAACAGATTACTCAACGAATAATGGCCTACAGTCAAGAGCATTCAGCAGGCATCTGAGAAGGTAAATCGCCAGATGGTGATGACTTTGGTGGAGAGACTCCTAGGCACTGCTGTTCCCTTTACCATTGAAATAGAAGAGAACCAAAAGTACAAATATATCTCACATACTACTGTGAGATGCCATCTGGAACAATCTGCTTCTTTTCACTTCCTACAGCAGCTAGTATGACCCTGACTACTTCTCTAACAGAGAATAGGACCAAAGAAGAAGCTTAATGTCTATTCAGGCTCCCCCACTGCCAAGATCCTTCACTCCAGGACTTTTCATTGGTCCCATACCAGGAGTCATATAACCACTTGCTCCTTGAGTGGTTGGTGAGGGACTCCTACCTGTGTAGCCTGCCAGAGCAGCTGCAGGAATGACGGGCTTATCCTTGTTCAGCTCAGCACGATCACGCACATAGTCCTTGAAGGTGCCCTTGGGTTTGTGGTTGGGCAGGGCAGCAGGATAGTCCTCTGAATCGAAGCTGTCATAGGAAGGGACACGCTGGAGGCTGTTGAAGGATGATTGACTGCTCCAGGACTGGGTGAGGCGGTCACAGCTGTCATAACTCTCTATGCTCTCAAAGGAGTCCTGGCCTCCAAGTTTACCTAGAGGTAGGGAAGGGGGGAAAATGGGGAAAGGGAGGGAGGGGTCAGGAAAAGACAATGGTGAAAACCCTCTTATCCTTCAAAAGGGTATTGCTCAGAGCTGCAAGGAGGCCAGTGGTTAAATGAAGGTCCACTGGGGCTACTGGCCACACTCAGGAGTAAGTCAATTGCTCTAGGCTGAATCGAAGGAGTCCTTATGGCTGTACAATCCAATCTACAGCTCAGTTGTACAGCTCTTGGGACACATTTAGAGCTCTATGATCTATCAGCCTCCCATACAAGGACCTCAGATTCAGAGATATAAACACTAAGCACTTTCCCTGTCTTGAAACTCCTACTGTGGGGATTTCCATGTAGCACTTTTGACCTATAGACCAAATGAGGAAATTATGGCAGATTCATATTCCAAGTTAAAACAGCATTAAATGTTTTAAAAAGAAGATGGCATAACCTGGTAAAATCTTTCAGACTTTAAAAAAATATCCATCACACTCTAAGAACATTGGCCTTCCTTGACCTTGGTTCTAAAATGCTATTTGGCAGCAACATTTTATAATTATATCTTAGTTAGATACATGTATAGACCTATGGCTCCAACAGGCAAGTAAGGCTGTGGGATCCTTCATCCAGAAGGACACCACCATCACCCCACCCCACCTCACCCCCCTCTGCATTTCACACCCTCTCCAGGTATAGCATGGATTCTTTACTTGAGAGTGTACCTCTTAAAAAGAAGGAAAAAAAAACTAACAGACTAAAGATCTGATTTAAATAGTTTATGTCTATAGCAATTTCAGAAATCTCTTCTTCTGTGAGTTGCTTAATACATTCTTCACTGACCACAAGATCATGCAAGTTCATTAATTTCCCAAACCAGGTTAAAAAACAGCTGCTGGTATTGCACAACAGCTCTTGGAGAAATTTCCATTGGCAAAACTGTCCAAAGCCCAAACACTAACAGCAAATTTCAAGAGAAAGAGGTTGCATGGAAGAGATAAGGAGCTTATCAGAATGCCTGTCATATTCTATTTTAAATATATATAATTATTTATCAATAAATTAATATTTTAAATAAATTAATTATTTACATAAATCAATAATTTAATTATATATTAAATATATATTAGAATATGTGTATACATATATATGTATGTGTATACATACACACATATACACATATATATGTCAATATATGATACCAAGAAAGGAAATATGATCTATTTGATCAAGCATATCAGGAAGCAGAGGGGTAGCAGTGATTGTGAAATGCATATGCTATCAACTCTCAATTTGTCATCTATGGATTTTCACAGTAAGTTTTTAGTACCTCCCTCCCTGTTTTCGGGCCAACTGCCCTGCAATTACTTAGGGAATCTGAGCTAACCTAAACCAAATAGGGCTAATACAAGGAATACTGTTGCGCTCTCCATACAAATTCAACAAATACACACATCTCTATATGTATGCATACATAAATATATGTGTGTATTTATAAATATGTGTTTATACATATGTGTAACTATACACAAGCCCACAAGTGTGTATATACACACATGCATATATATATATATATATCTATATATCATGAATGTCTATATATAAATGTGTGCACATACATATATACACAATGTGTATATATGCATATACAAAGCACCTACCAATGACAAAGAACTGTGCTAGATGCTAGGAATAAAAAGAAAAAAAAATATGAAATGATGCCTGCCTTCAAGAAACTTCTAATCTATAAGGTGGAATTGTGATAAGCTTAATTCAGATAAACATAATGCCAGGTAAGGAACAAATGAAGGGAAGAAGAAGAGGTCAGACACAAAGCTCTAGGAAAAATCAACATGAGAGAGAATACTAACAAATGTGAGAGGGAATGGTTGTTAAAGGACAAAGGAAGGTTTCATGGAGGAGTCCGAGCCAGAGCTGAGGAAAATAAGATTCTAGAGAGGTGGGAATGTATTTCAGGTACAGTGGGTTATCTGTACAGATGTACGGGAGGCTGAGAATGAAAGTTCATGAAATAGCAAGTTAATCCCATTTAGCTAAAACAAAGGGAAGCAGTAGGAGATATGACTGGAATGGTAACTTGGAGACTGCTTGTGGGAGGTTTTAAAAGCTAGATTTAGGTATTTGTATTTTACTCTACATGCATTAGAGAGTCACTGAAGGTTTCTGACTGACATGATTAAAGGAAAAGTACGACAGCTGGGTGAAGGATGATCAGTTAGAGAAGGTGAAAGTTAGTGTGAATAAACTGGTTAGGAGGCCATTATAACAGGCAAGGTGTGATGAAGGCCTAAGTTACAATGGTAGCCACAGAGAGGGAGAGAACTGGGTGGATATAAGGGAATTATGGAGATAGAATGAAGAGAATTTGACAACTGACTAGATACTAGGGAGGGGTAAGAGAGAAGGAAAAATCCTCATCTTCCTCCCCAAACCTTGCCCTATCTCCAGCCCCACCAATAAAAATAGAAAATATATTCTGAAATCAAATAAATGATTTAAAGAATTAATCACTGTGTTATCTGAGCCACTGATTCCCTCCATTAGAATGAATAATTTTGATTTGACTACATTTCTGCTTCAATTCCCTCAACTCCCTAGTCATCCAAAAGAGGACAAATTCCAATGGATTAAACTGAAAGGACTTAGTGGAAAGGTTTGACAATTCAACCATAGGATTACTGGGTCTATCCATTGGTTTATTGTTAAAGTTATGAACTCTCAACTGGCATTTAAAATGTATTGGGTTTTCCCATTTAGAAATTCACACTTAGCAACATAATTCATGACCCCAGAAGCCAGACCCAGTCCTGGGTACTAAAAGTGAATAGGAACCTTTGAAGTATGAATAACTCCTTAGAGAGCTGTTTATATCATGGAACCTGTTATAGTTAGGGGTCATTTGGGTTTATTTTTCTTTCTATGCAATCATGCCAACAGAAGAAAGGAGCCCAAAGTATGCTGTAGCGTCAGATACTAGACAAAAATAAAAAAAATTCAGTTCATTTCTGTTCTCAAGAACAGACCAACCAGACCATCACATTGTAGACATGGAGATCCTTCAGTTCTTATTTGGAAAGACACACTGTATTCCTGAGGAACATGAAAAAGTGAGCTGACACAGGCTAGGTAAGAACTGGTGATTCCAACAAGGCTGTGTAAGGCAGAACAATAAATCACCCTCTTGGTGCTTACTGTCTTTTTAACCACAGTCAAATGCAGGTGGAGAGAGCAGTGAGTCTACAGTAGTAACCTGTTTACATATTCAACTCTATTCACAATCCTGGAGCTGGACACTTTTAGCACCTATCATTTTCTTCCATAGGGAGCTGAAACCATCTAGATTAGACAGTCAGCTCTGTTACTGTGTTCCTTCAAAAAAGAGGGATTGACATTCCCAGAGGACTAAAGCTCAATGTTTCTGGGAAACTCCCCATCAAAAGCTATCACTAAGACCATCATGAAATGCCTCATAATAAGACAGCCACAAACCGAAATCAAAGTGGTCTAAAGGAGCAAATGGGAGGGCTCTCATGCCACTGTCTCAACAGACAAAGATGAGGATTAATCTTTATAAAGTTTCATTTTGGAAGACCAAGATTAATCATTTCTGAACCAATGGAGGTCTGTTTGGTTTGAAGCCTCATTAACAACAAAATAATAGCCCTGTAACAACACTGACCTCCCCCTGAGGTTTCTGTGGCCTGCACCTTCCAAGACTGAACCAAAAAGTAAGAAGCATGTTATTTTTCTGTGCAAGAATTTTCTTTTTCAGCCTCCCCCTTGCCCTCTGCTTAGGAAAATAGATAAAAAGATACATGAAGGAAGGAAGGAAGGAAGGAAGGAAGGAAGGAAAAGTCGACATAGTCAGGGAAAGGATAGAGATACATGAAAGGGGTTATATATTTAAAGACAGAGGCAATTTTAGAATCCTCTGAATAGATCAGCCCAGTTTTACAATGCATCTGAGACATTTGCCTAGTTTGTGAACAGAAACCTCCACGAGAAATTCTTTCTAAGGTTCTGACCTGTTGAAATATATATATATATATATATATATATATATATATATATATATATATATATATATATACACACATACATGTACGTAGGTAAATGTATGTGTACATTTATTTTTATTGATATAAAAATCCCAAAATAAGATGCAAAAAGGGAAGATAAAGCTAGTCCCACACACTTCTGCTTATAACATAAACAACTTAAACATTCTCTGAAGCTATGGGAGAAAAAGTGGATGACTAGTTCTGGTTCTAAAGAAGGCTTTTCCCTCACTTTTTAACAAGATACTTGTGAGGCCTCTCAAGGGGAAGGGTGAGCCAGGATCCTTAATAAAGACATTATTGTGGTCAATCCACGAGGTCTGTTGAGAAGTCTTTTGACTAGAATTTAAAAGAAGATGTCATTTGGCATTTTACTCCTAAGCCCTTCCCTGAAGTTCTTGAGGAAAGGTTCTTCTACCCTCACTATAATGCAAGTTGCCCCCTGAACACTGATTCACACCTTATTAACTCATCTGAAAAGCTTCCTGTCCTTTCTCCTTCCAATCCAATTTGTTTTGCCTCAATAATCAAATCCTCTTTTAGACCCCTAATGGACTACACTTTGCTCAAATTAAAACCATCTGATCACTTTGCCTAATATCCTTCATTTTTTTTTCTCTGTGTGTTTTTCTATATCCTGACTTTGAGGGTTGGGGGGTGGGGGTAATTTACTTTAGTGTATGTTTATTTGTTCTCTCTAAGTCAGCCAGCCCTATTTTTAAAGGACTTCTATTTTCTCGGTGCATTATTTTATCTTAGGTATGTCAACAAGAGTCAGGCCTCTTGGAATCCTCCTACTGCTTGTTTCACTGGTTTTCCAGCTGAATGTGTGCCCTGAAAGTTTGGGTTACTCTAAATCTTTTGGCTCCAAACAGAACCCAAACTAATTGTCCTGAGAGTGCCCTAACAAAGGAGTAACAATTTCACTATGGACAAGAGAAATCCCCACACTCAGGTTACAACAAAGCTGCAACTTGATCCAATGACATTCTAGAAGCAAAAGTGAGAAATACATGGAGTTGTTATGTTTTTCTCAGGTGGACTAATTTAGTTGGATCCACATCAACTCAGAGCAAATTCCACCTTGAGAACAGACAAATCCAAACACTACAACAATCAGCTCCAATTCTTACCCACGTTTTCCCCCTCTAAAATAAGAAAGTCAGCTTGTTATTTCAACCCCAATGAGGAACACTGAGATTTGTTATTAATGATAATAATAAGGCTGGAAATTCCTGTATGGAAACTTTTTAACACCCATTTATTCAGGGCAGGAAAAACTGAATCTGAGGGTCCCCATAATACCAACAAAAAGAAAAAGAAAAGAATTTGGGAGGACAGAAAACAGACATTACTGAGAACAGGAGAGGATCTAGAGAGAAGGTCTTACCACGACTGGTCCTCCCCATACACATGTTGTCTGGGGTTACAACTTCTTGTTTGATTGTGAAATAGTCAGTAGACAAGGTGTCTGCCTGGAGAGGGTCCCTGCTAAGGATGACTGAGGAGTAGTCATTCTCATATTTGAGAGAGAGGAGCTCCTCAGAGCTGATGGGATGCAGTGTCTGATAGGATTCAGTGATGAAGCTGGGCTCTGAGAACTCTGATGGAGGAACACACTGAGCGTGCTCAATACCGTAACCTGCAGGAACAAAAGTTGGACAGAAAAAAGTTAAAATTAGAATGACTGTCGAGTTGTACTTAGACCAAGCAAATCTCCACTCCACCCCAACTGCTAGTACCTTTCCCCGTAAGGTCACTTTCCATCTGCTTGCTTGCTCTTTCTCTCTCTCTCTCCCTCCCTCTCTCTCTCCTTCTCTCTGTCTCTCTGTCTCTCTCTGTCTCTCTTTCTCTCTCTCTCTCCTGCCCTTCTTTCCTCCTTCCTTTCCTCCCTCCCTCCTTCCCTTCTTCCCTCCCTACCTCTGTGTGTGTGTCTTTCTTTCTCCAATAGGATTTAAAACTACATGGCATACCCTCCTGGATCCACTCCCAGAATAGGATGGGATAGAGTAGGCTTTCTACCTGCCTTCCAAAACCAGTTCTACTTTAAGAAGCAGAAACACTGAATAAGCATAGGAAAAATCTTTCATTTCCTCCAGCATTATCAAGAGGCATAAAAAGCTCTCAAAGAAGGAATTTTTCCCTAGGTTTGCAGCATAGGAAGAAGAATAATCATGGACAAGTGGGACATTGAACTTACTAATGAAGTAATCCGAGGTGTAGCGGGTCTCTGGATAGGCAGAATTGACTCCACTAGCTTGATATGGCTTCATGTCCTCTGCAGCAGATAAGAGGAAAAGGTCAATAGAGAAGCAAGACTTGGGCCAAAAGGATTTTGGATGAAAGCACCATGGTGATCTCAACCATTCTTGTATGAAATCAGTATTTTCATTCATTGAGGCTACTGTTTTAGGCCTTTCCTGCCCCCAATCCCCCAGGCCTTGTCTGGAGTGAGGTCACTGGTCACAGAAGGGCATTTAATTTTATTATTTCAGTAGCCTGAAATCAGATGTAGGTTCCTGGAGAGCACTTAGTGATTCCAGTGAAATTCAGACCCTTAACCTAGATGAACTTGGCAAAGTTTGTATTAGTGCAGGCAAAGAGTTAGAATATACAGAAGGAAGCCATTTAGTCCAGGCAGGCCATCCTCTGAACTATCTAAGAAAGATGGTAATTTTTTCTCATTTTTAGAGATCTTCAAGTATGCAGATTCTATAGACTCTCTTGATAATCCTGGGATAATCCAGTTTTAATCACCTTACAAATAAGCTGCCTGGATGTTTTATCTCATCCTAATATTTCAGATATAAGACCAAGTAGGACCCTGGTATGGTAAGGCAAACTTGAGTTGTAACTAATCCTGAATAAGAAGAGAGAAAACTAAAACACAAAAAACAGGAAACATCCTTAATAATTAGAAAAGAAAAAAAATGAAGCACTAAGCATAGAAAAGATCTGCTTACAGCAGCTGTAGTCGATTTATAATCCTATAACTAGACTGAGACTAGAACACATGTCAATTCTGTCATGGGAGCATCTGATTTTTCATTATTTTTAATAATGAAAATAAATATTATTATATTTATAAAATAAAAATTCATTATTTTTAATGACCCTGTACCAGGCAAATGAGGTAAAAATAGAATTGTGAGCATATCATGGAATTGTTTTTAGAAAGGTGCAGGAGGAAAGGTTGTTGGGAGTTTGAGCTTCAGCTATTTGATAGCATGTTGGGCAAAAAAGGTTACAAGTGACAGGCCCAAACCTGCACAGAGACACAGTTCCAAGTTCAAACGAAATTATTAAACTCATGCTTTTGTGGCTTATCAGATCAAAACAGCAACAGCGCTCTTTAACCCTCTGCCTCGTGCCTTTCCCTCCTCAAACATTTACATTCTGTTCTTACAGTGCCTCGGTGGTTGTTGTTGTTGTTTTTAATTTCTATTTTAATTTAATTTAATTTTTAATTTATTACGGTTTCCTTACCCAGTGCTTTAGCCTGTATACAAATAAACAGCCATGGCCCAGTTCTACTTTGTTCTGGTCAGAAGTCATCTTTTACCAACCCTTTTATTGAAAAGTCAATTCAGGTGATCAGATTTTTGTAATCAAAATACATTAAATCTGAGTCCAGTTCAGTTTCCCTGATGGGAAACAGCCATAGCAACCAGAGATTGCTACTGTCTCCAATAGGCCTGAAAGGACCAATAGGTTACCCCAGCTAACTACCTTACTATTAAGGAGAAATTTAAACTGCATTCAAATCCTGGTTTAGCAACTAGAAAGGAGACAGGAATTACATTAGTGGAGTGATTTCAGTTGACAAGTTTGGTCAAATTTGCTGTCACATTAGCAAGCCAATACCCAAACTATAGGTATCATTTCTTGCCTGAGAAATATAAGCTTCCTGAGGGTAGAGACTGGTATCTTTTTGTCTTTGTGTCCCCAGCACCTAGCATGACAGCTGGCAATAATAATCTAATAAATGACTGGTGAATTGGTAGACTGAATTATGTGCCTGCTATATATTTTCCTTCCGTAAACTTCCTCTCTGTATGTAAGGAGTCTGTCAGGGTATCAGGCAAGTCTGTGCAGCTATATGTTGATCCTACTAGAACAGAAGAAACAAGATTTACCCATTTCTTCTCTACTTACTTTTTAATTTATTCATTCATTCATTCATTCACTTATTCTTTGATTTGTTTGTTTATTTATTTATTTTGTAAAGGATGGTGAAAAGGGCTAAGGATAACAATTTTACGCCCGGAGGTATCTAATTTGGGTCTCTCTCCTGGTCACTGCAGAATGGAAAATATTCTTGAACAAAGCAAGGTCTTGTGTAAAATAAAAGTGCTAACCCTGAGCTTTTTTCCCCCTCCCCCAGAGTCTGCCAAGGGCTAGAACTGGTGACCACAGGGAAAGGGTGGGACTGGGTTAGAGAGGGCAGCCGGCTTCTAGCCTTACAGTCAGCTGGAGGGCACTGCTGACTGCTGGTAACTACAATTTATTTTAAGAAGAAATTCAGAAAAATAAGAGTAAAAACACCCAAGTTTGCCTCCTGCTGCCATTTCTATACTCAGCCAGGACTGTGGTACATGAGTCACTTGGGCCTAAAAGGTTGGAAGGAGTTAGTAGTGGAGATCATGTCATTACAAGGTTGCAACACAGTGTCCCAAGGTGACCCACTGTTCCTTTCCCAGATGTGAAAGGTGCACTGTGCTCTTACACTTAAAATCAGGTGAATGGTTGACAGACTTGACCTACCAGTGAACCCTAGGGATCTAAGCCTTTTCATAGACATGACTAGGTATGATCCCTGCTGAATGTTGTATGCATTGGAAGAGAGGGAGGAAATGCTAGGCATGGGGGCTGAATGTGTTCCCTGTCATAAATTATATATGTATGTTCAGTTTATAAACACTAGTTTTTCCGAAAATATTTTTTTTAATGTTTGAGGTTGGAGATAAGTGCTATGGATAGGGCTCTAGGTACTAAAAGAAGTTGTTACAGCTCGGAAATAAAGTCATAACTTCACACAGATCTCAGGAGCTCTGAAGACAGTGGAAAGCAGGGCTCCACAAATTTACTTTGCATCTAAGGGCAGCCAAAAATTTAGGAGCCAGGAAAATATTATTAAGTAAGGCATATTTCAAATTACTTTTCAGTAGTCAAACATGTTTTGATCCATTTTTCCCCATCCATATGGCCAAAGATGTGAAGAGAACAAGAGGCTCAAGGCCTCTCTATGGGAAAGATGTCTTCCCTTCTTTCCCCACCTGCATGAGAGACAAAGCAAGTAAGGACAGAAAGAGGACAGATCCTAAGGGCTTTGCCCTTTCTTGAACAAAGTTAGGTGACCATATATCACCTAAAGACCCAGAAAAGAACTCTAAGGCATAAGGTTTACCATCTAAATTCAAACCTTTAACATCACATATTACTGTCACATAATTCTATGGAAAGTGAGGTGCTATGATGAAATTATTAGGCACCATGGTAACTTGGATTCTATTCAACTTTATTTGAATGGATACCCAGTGAGAGCAGCATCATTTACTGGTTCTCAAATCTCTAACCTCTAAATAAGCCTCCACCAACTCCAGTCATTCCCTGCTTCATTACCTTTCTGTAGGATCTCTAAATGCTCCCATAAGATGTCCCCAACAAAATCAGGGGCCAGTTCCAAGAAGCAGTCTTTGCCCAACGCACAAAGGGCAGCTCCACTCATGCAGAATTTCTGAAAGTTCACACCTTTCAGGCTGAACTCATTCACTGCCCACATTACCCAGTCCCGAACGTGGGTTTCTGTCCATTGCCGGGGATCTGAGAGAGAAGAATGAGACAACAAATCATCAGGCTAATCTTTTAATCCTTTGTTTCTGCTCAGTGAATTAATATTTAGAAGGTTTTAGAAGTCACTAATGTGGGGGGGAGAGAAGATTATTTTGTAGGTAAAGCTTACAAATCAGAAAACAATGCCTTCTTACAGTTATTCTTCCCCATCCCTGTTTTATTCCCACTTTTTTTTATTGTTCTCCCATCTTACCAGCCAAAAGAATGCCATAATCCACCTATAACTAACATACCCAGAGTATCTGCTACCCTTCATTATTCTAGACACAGACTTCAATGAAAATGAAATATAAAGAGAAAAGAAAAATCCAAAGAGCACTCGTGTTAGTTTTCTTACTGCCTTATCTCTATTGCCATAATCACTTGGATATCCTAGATCTGCGGATAAGTGCTTTTTTTCAAGACATTGATACTATTTCAAAGCACATCTTTCTTTGCTCTATCTTTCACCATTTTTTTTGGGTAAAACTACAATTCTCATTTTAAAATGTATCAATTATTATTTTAATAGCATTCATGGAAATCAGAAATAATCAGGTGAATAATAGTCATAAAAATATCTCTATCAAGTTATTACATTGTTCAAAGTATACAAAACAAACCTATTCCTCTATCCTCAACTCAGATCATATAATATCAACATATCACCCTTAGTTATGACTCCAGATTTGCCATAATCACACCAGTTCTTGATGAATACTGGCAATGCCAGGGAGATGAAGCGTAGAAGAAGGCATTCTGTGCCCAACATCAAAAGCTCACTTTGGTCCTTCTCTGTAACTGTGGTTTACCAATGGAAATTCAAAGTGATTTGTGCCCACTTTATCTGTCATTAGATTGATGCCTATGCTGAAGTGGTATATGAGGGTAAATACATATGGGAGGGGAGAGAATGAGTTTTTACTAAGTGCTTACTATATGCCAGGCACTGTGCCAAGAACTTTATAAATATTATCTCATTTGAGGTGAGTAGGATTACTCCAAGAGTACCAAGTTTTGAATTTCCCTAGAGTGGGAGTCAATGCCCTAGTCAGAAGGGGGTGAAGCCTGTTCAGGGACCCTATAGCGGCAGCAAGGTGATGCAGCAGAGAGAATGTTGGGCCTGCAGTCAACAAGATCTGAGTTCAAATGTAGCCTCAGATGCTAGCTATGTGGTTCTGGAAAAGTCAATTCACCTCTGCTTCAGTTTCCTCAACTGTAAAGTAGTTATTATTTAAGAAGAAATTATGTAAATATAAATAAATAAATCCTACCTCCCAGGATTGTTGCGAGGATCAAATGAGATGGTATTTGTGAATTGCTCAGCACACACTGGAACACTTAGTGTAGGTACTTAATAAATGCTTGTTCCCCTCCCTTCCCCCTGACTTCTGAAGAAACTAACTTTCTAGATTCAAGTTTTCCATTTCTTTTTCCTCCACAAAGGTTTAATGAAGTCTCCTCTAGCTAATTCTCTTTCCCATCTTTATATAATCTATTCCCAAATATTTTCAAATAGGATCCAAAAGTCTGAGATGGTCAAGTTCACATATATTTCTTCTACTAGAACAGAGGTTCCAAAGATATAAAACACCAGGGACCAGAGTAATTTTGACTTCTGTGACACATTGCAGTTAAGGGGAATTTGCAGTTGTCCCAGAGGTGATAAAGGATGAACACAGGGAGGTGATGTGGAAGAAAGAATAGAAAGACAGTTGGATTCCAAATCAGGAAGTCCTGGGTTCATGCCCTACCTATTGACATGTTGGATGTATGACCCTGTACAAGTCCCTTAACTCCTCAGTGCCCCCTATGCAACTTTCTAAGAATATACCTTGAAGAGGAAGTGTTGGTCTACATTGATATAAGGAGCTCCTCTCCAGGAATTTCCCACCCTGGTGAAGTTATATATGGTCAAAAGAGAAAAAAAAAAATGGCCACACAAAATAGCACTGGAGACTTTAAGGGATGATAAGATATTACATTCCTGGTCTCCCTGAAGCTAATGGTTAAGAGGAGGTGGGGTAGTAAGGTTGTTGGGAAAAGACTGATGGCATGAGTGCCAGATCTTCCTGCAGGCTTAGGCCCAACCTTTTTTCTCCCAAGAATGAAAGCATACCTTTGGGAATTCCCAGCCGTTGTTGCTCTTTAGTGAAACCACTGAAAGTGGCTTTCAGTGCCTGTGACATCATTTCTTTACTGCTTGGAGTTAAGAGGGGAACATCTGCACATTCCATATCTGTAAGAAGCAGAAGAAACACAAGCAAATTCAATAACCAGAATTAAATAAATTAATGAATAAATAAATAACCAGCCCTGAAGGCTCTCAGTCGCAGAGAGAGCTCAAGAAAGGGGCAGAAAGTCAAGGAAACACTTGGTTTAACTTTAGAGGAAATACGTGAGACATCAAAGAGCAGCCCAACCTAATGAACGAAGAGCTAGCCTTAGAGTAGGAGAGATCCTGGGTTCAGGCTTCATCTCTGACACATATAAATTCTGTAGCCCAGACTCCTAGGACCTCAAGAATTTTTCCAAGACTCTAAGTCATAGAGTAATTATATATAGGCACTGAAGGGCATTTCTTTACCCTAAATTTCTTGGACAGCTAAAGTCTTAGGCCTAGAGCAAAAAAAAAAAACCCAAATAAATAAAAACAGAAAACAAAACAACAATTAAAAACAACAATGACCGAGGAATCATTTCTGTAAACAGATATATCCTAGGTCTTATACAGACTACAGAAGACATAACTACTGCCAGCTAATATCATTCCAATTTAATTAATCAATCATGCATTAAGCACCTATGGGCAAAACTTTATACTAGATGCTGGCAAATAGAAACACAAAAATATTAGTGCCTTCATTCAAGGAATTTTCATTTCACTAAGAGTACAAATCAGTAAACATTTATTAACTGACTATTATATATCAGGGTATATAACACTCACATAATAAATAAAGACAAGGTAACTTGGGTGGGGGGTAATTTGAGGAAAAGAATCATATTCATCATAGGGGAATGGGGATGAAAAACTAATAACTGGGAAGTTTTCTTCCAGGAAATGACACCTAAAGGAGAGTCATGACCAAAGATATGGATTTTGAGAGGTGAGGATGAGAAAGAATGCATTTCAGGCATGAGGGATGTCTTGTATAATTGCAGAAAGGTCAGGAATGGGATGGGGACTTTGGGAACCTAGCTAGAAGAGCAGTGTGTCCAGAATATAGAGTGCCTGTAAGGGACAACAGCGAAATAAAGCTGAAGGGCAGACAGATTGGAGCCCATTGGAAAGGGTCTTAATTGTGAGGTTATCCATTATTTCCTCTGTTTTTGCCCAGTCCTTCTCATACCCCTAGATCATTAAGTGAAGCAGTTCGATATAGCAGCAAAGTAGATGGGTTTAAAAGCAGAAGACCTGTGTTTGAATCTTGCTACTAACTAGTTGGTTCTTGGAGGCAAATTCATTTCTGTTTCCCAGGACTCAGTTTTCCCATCTGTATAATGATGACATAGGAATATGTTATCTCAAGCTCTCTTCCAGCCTCAATTCTAAGATCTCTTGACTAAAAGAATAGAGATTTCTGGCTGAAATCAAATACCTTTGAGTTCACCCAAAAGTACAATTTCTGACAAGCTAATAAGTAAAGACAGAGAGATTGGGAAATTTCTGCTAGTGTTACTGGCTACTTTCTCTTAGGCCTTGGCACCAATCCACTTTAATGTCAGAGGTCGTTTGCCCTACCCTAACCTGGAATCTAGTCAGTAATGTGAAACTGGTGGAGCTAAAAGGATGCAATAGGTTAAAGTGAAACACTCCCAGTTAGCAAGTTTTGGGTTTGGGAGAGTTAAATAAGGTCTTAATTCTTTAGGTGGTATTAGATGGGGCATGGGGAGGGGATGGCAACTGGAACAAATGTACTGTCGGTAAACTACAAAGGGAAGGAAGATGACAATTCAACAGAGTAGTTGAGATGATTAATATCTCTTTTATTTGCCATCAGAAAAGCTGCAAGAAAACTGTTGAGTCTATGTTCTGTTCCCAAAGGGAAAGAGGAATTGATATAATTGTTGTCCCAAGCCCTGTCCCAGTACTGGGGGCCCTAAAGTCCCAGGGAGTGGTTTTGGTTTGGGTCACTCTGGGACATGCCTCAAAATCTAATGGAAAAATCAACAATCCTCCAGGAAGGCTGACAAAAGATGGAAAATCCCAGATTGTAAGTGGGGTAGGAGTAGGGGGGAAGAGGGGTGAGGGAGAGAAGATGGTGATTACATAAACATCAGTCCTTCAAACAATGAGCAATCAGTGAGTCACTAAGAAAGACATAAATCTGCACACACACACACACACACACACACACACACACACACACACACGTTTTAAAAAGATATATCAGCAATGGGGCTCATCCAGAAGCTTCTTGACCTCTGAAACTAAGACCTTGTCACTAGATACCGGCACCTTATTAACAAATAAAAACTTTGCTTGAGGGTGAAGGCAATTTCTATTTTTAGAGAGAAATTCAATAATAATAGGATTTCAATAAATATACTTGTTTAATGGAATTGCTCCAGTATGGAACTGGTCAATTTCCCTCTCCAATCCTAATCTATTTCCAGACTGGTGAGTTTAAGAGATGCAAGCTCTGTTTTGTTTTGTTTTGTTTCCTCCATCTCCTTTCTTCAGATTTATGACTCGATGAAAAGGACTTTACTGAAGGCGGAAGTTGGACTGGACAGCACATGTGGAAAACATAGGCCAGGCCAAATGTTGGAGTAGTGGGTCTGCAGCTGATTGCCAAGTAGAGCTGAAGGGTGAAGTCAGCCAAGAGGCCTCAGGCATCTACCAAACAGAAGAGTTTGGGAAACCTGACCCCTGGAAGGGGAGAAGGACACAGGGTAATTGAGGAGGAAGGAGAAATACAGAGGTTCAACAGACACCGAAAAGGGCTCCCTAGCTTTAGCATCTTATAAACTGAATCCAAAGTGAAGGTCTGGACAGTGCTGCTGAGCTGACAGTTTTTCACAAGGGTTGTTGCTTCCTGCCTAGAGAGCTTACATTTCCAGGTTCTCAATCATTCCCTTCCTGGGAAGCAGCTGGGCTTATTTTTGCCCATCTACTTCACCACCATCACCAGCATATCCAGCTACCACCTTGTTAGTGCCAGCTGCACAACGGCTCCAGAGGCTGAGCCCAGATCTGCCTCTCTGATTGAGTGGAAAATACCACATCTCTTGGAAAATATCTAATGACCCAGCTGATGAAAGAGCTATCCAAGCCCACTGGGGACACCTGCACTTGGACTTGAGTCCCTAAGAATCATATCATCACCCTTGACCCAAAGGATTCAAACAGTTGGGGTCAGAGCCTTAGCAGTATAAAGGATGGAAAGTATTAGCTGTACTATAAGTACAGCTAATATATACACATAACATGAGCATAAACACATACACAGCAGTGGTTTTGCTTTTGTGACTCAAACTGCAAATTAATAAGTATGTTTATCAGCAAGTATATTTTTATAAGTGTGTTTATAAGTAAGCAGATTCTTCTTTTGTGAAATCACAAGGGGAGACTCCTACTCTGTTACCTGGTTGGTGTTAATCATCATACTGATTAATAATAATAATGTGAATTATATACAGACTGAGGGGTGGATCTGAAGGGACCCACAGTCTGCTAAAGTTTTATCACCTCTCTCAAAGGATCATTATCATACACTCTGGAGAATTGTTTTGCTTCATTCTAGATTTGTCTTTAGAACGAAGTCATTAAATCTTTCTACCTCTGTTTCATCATAGGATACAGCAGTATATCAGTTAAAACCAATTAACCAATTTGCAAATGTATCAGAAATATTCATGTCATTTTGATGATAACCTAATTTATATAAGTACCGATTATATTCAAGGAATTATGCTATGTTCTGGAGTGGGAGGAGTCATATGCAAAATGTCAATAAGACAGGGTCCCTGGAACACAAATTATTATAATACAAATTAGAATATGGTAAATGTACCTAAGCAGCACAAAGTGCTAAGAGGAAGAGATGGCTTCTAGACAGGAGCATTAGGCAGGACAGGACATCTTGAGCTAGGTCAGGCTAAAAGATTTGTACTTCCCTTGTTGGGCAATGGGGAACCATTAAAAATTTGCAAATAGGCAAGTGACAAAGTCAGAGTTGTGCCATTACAAAGATCATTCAACATTTTCAACTTGTCTCAAAGTACCAAGAGGAACCTCTGATGGCCATGAACCTCTATAGCCTCTATGGAAAGAAAAAAATAAAAGATACTAGTAAAGTGAATTCTGCTTGCAAATAAAAACAAAGGAGGGGAGGCTGAACCACTTATTTCACTGGGCCATTGAGCTCCCAGGTGAGGAAACTCCCTTTATCAATGCAAGTCAGCACCTTCTCTGAAAGTCTGCAACTTACAGTTTTAAAGTATTGCGTAAGGTAAAAAGAGGCTGAATGTCTGGCCCAGGGTCACAAACCAGCATATGTCAGAGAGGCACTTTGAACTCAGCAAGTCTTCCTAGTTTCAAGGCTGGCTCTTTAGCATTAAGACTTGGCTTCTTCTTTTAAGCCTTGAACTAACTTTCTGGTCCTCAAATCTGTGTTAAACATTAATGATTCTTATTCAAAGATCAAGTGAGTTAAAGTGGACACTGCTGTTACATAAATGTTCTGCTGCTACTACTGTCATTTTTGCTGCTATCATTATTAATATTATTATTAGTAGTAGTAGTACTATTGGTATAGAAAAATTGGTGAGCAAATGGGCAGTAGGGTATTTAGCCTTATAAAACTGTGTCTAAGCAGAGGAGATTTATAAAGCATCTATCCACGTGGATGGGGCAGAATAAGTGAGGGGCATTTTGAAGGCAACAAAACATTTTGTTTTCATTTTGGCTGTATCTCAAAGGAGCTTTTTTTCCTCCTCTCCCTACTCCATGTCTATTTCAAGGTTAATATAAAATGACATTTTCAGTTCATTCACATGTAACTCAGAGGGTACTGTTTGGTTTCAAAGAACTCTTTAAGTGTTTTGGTTTGGGAGTGGCTAGGTGGCACAGTGAATAGAACACCAGCCCTGGAATCAGGAGGACCTGAGTTCAAATCCAACTTCAGACACTTAACACAAAGCTAGCCATGTGACCTTGGACAAGTCACTTAACCCCAACTGCCCTACCTTCCTGCCTGCAAAAAAAAAAGTTTTTGTTTTGTTTTGTTTTGTTGTACCATTTAAAAGAAATACTCTTCAAATCAGGAAGCTGCATGTCACCAGTGCTATATAGAATCTCAGTCTGTGATGACTCTGGATATGGTGAGGAACTGCTTCTTAAACATGGCAAGATTCCTTCCCCCATCACTCCCCAAGGAACCACTTGAAGCAGGTCAGTGAATGATCGCAGAAGACAATCACAGGAATTATATGGCCATCTGATAAGCCATACCCATGAGTAAGGATTCCAGGACACTGGTTCTATCCCTGTCCTTACACAACCCTACTCCATACATAGCCTCCCTCTTTCTACATATTGAAGTGTAAGAAAAAGAGAAAAGATTTGGCCCAGAACTTATGCAATGACATAGAACATAGAGCTGGTAAGGTACCCTTCTAACAGGAAAAGAAGATGAGCCTTATCATGCACGAAAGAGGCACTAACATGCTGAACCCGGAGAAGAAGCCGGATCATCTTGTTTCTCGGTGTCTTTGAAAATGGGGTCATTTGAAGACTCCAACTCCTTTCTAGAGCTAAGAAACCTAGACTCACATTGGACTGACCTTTGAAGCATACAAATAAAAAGGGAAATAGGAGGTGGGTTATGCATTGTTTCTCTATTTAGCTGGGTTCACCTTTCTCAGTCACCTGAATTAGGAACGGTACAACTTGTGGCTAATGAAACCAATGTTTTGTTTTGTTCTGTTTTTTGTTGCTTTTTAAATTGTCATTGCTAAAAAAAGGAAACCATGAAGAAGCTTTCCAGCTCCTATAAATACTTCATAATGAATGAATTAATGAATGAGCAGTTGCTCTATTAGAAAAGACAAGGCTCTGGAGAGAGGGCATTCAGTATTGCAAGTAGAGGAGGTCCTTAGCTGCTGGGAGGACCTGATAATTTACCATACAGACTTTAGGGAACCCTAGTTGCTGCAAGAATGGTCTGAGGTGCTCAATTTCTCCAACCCAAGGCAAATTCTCTCTAAATCTCTGTCTCTGTCTCTGTCTCTGTCTCTCTCTGTCTCTCTCTTTCTTCAAAGAATAATTTTGGCACAAACAATGTATGCAAGTAAATCCAGAAAGAATAAGACAATGTCCACTTATTGCCTTAAGAAAGCATAAAAATGTTGGGGGTTTTTTTCCATGCCTTTCATTTTATATTGTCTGTTTCTATGTTCATCCACCCAGGTCTTGTGACTTGAGACAGGAAGGATTCTAGTATAACTCAAGAAGTGATTTGGGAAAAATTGTTTTTAAATTGGATTGCTAAAAATAAGACTACTTAATAATTCTCTTGGCCAAAGGTGAAGATATTCATCCAGTTTCCCAGGCTCCACAAACAGAATGAGCTGATAATTGTAACTGAGGGTTAATTCTAGGAGCTCAGAGAAGATTAAAAAGGGGATGGAAATCATCAAAATCAACAGAGTATAAGAAACATTTGCTGCTTTAGCCCAACACTAGTAGGCTACATATGCCCAAGGTGAAGGAAAATTCTATATAATTGTCATCTTTGAGGTTTGCTCATCAAAGGTGCTAGTAATTACACTTAAGGTAGATTCAGTGGGAAAAGAAAACTTAAATTTGAGTCAAAGTCCAGCCACTTTTAAACTTTGTGAGCCAAGTTAGAATCTTGGTTATGCTATTTACAGTATGGGAAACCTTTGGCAAATTTCTTGATTTCTATGGTCCTCGGTTTTGTCATCTGTAAACTGGGTATATGTACCCTAGGAATATTTTGTAATTCTGTAGCAGTCTTCCTGTGCAAGTTATTATTTCTATTTTAAATGGGCATTCTGGAGTTACCTGTTCTTGTTATCTCTTGTTCATCAGATGGATAGAGAAAAACTGAACATGAAATGTTCTGTAGTAAGTCTTTAGTATAGCATACTTCCTCCACCTCCACCCACGTAATTGGGCCACAGACCTATTTTGGTTAAGAACAGCAGCACCTTTGCTGGAAAATCACCCTATAGTGATAGAAAAAAGCATGAGAGAGTTTATAAAACTTCTGTATAGGCTTGATCCAAGACAAGAAAAATAGTGTTTCATTCTGCCCCTCCCACCCAAATAAAGAAAATTCCATGCTATAATCTTATTTTCATTGTGTGTGTCTGGAGCAAGAGGGACAAGGAGGAGGAGGAGGAGAAAGCACTGGGGAAAATTTAGAACAACTGGCTGCAACATTTCAGATTCAGGAGGAAACGGGACCAACCTGTACCTGAACAGAAATCCCCTCTACAACTGATGTGGCACTTGGTCGTCCAGTCTTTGTCTAAAAATTTCCAATTATGGCCAAATCACTACTTCCCAAAGTGACCCATTTTTCTTGGGATAGCTCTAATTGTTAGGAAATTCTTTCTGTTGAGCCAAAGTCTACCTCTCTGTTTAAACAGTCTGGTCATGTACGTGCTCCAGTCAAAATACACAATAATACCCAGCACCAATGTGCCTGTCATATTTCCTTTGTACAGTCTGCATTTTTGTCTGTCCATTTAAATAACATATTAATGATTTTTTGACATCTTTCTCAAGCTTCTCTAATGTTCCCAGTCAGCAAAATGTTATTCAAAAGGAGGCAAGTAAAGGATGGACAGATGATCCCCATTTCACCCTCTGATGACCTGACATGACCAAAAATGCAAACTTGGGTCTCTTGTTACAACCTCTGGGGCTCCACTGCCAATCCACACAGCCAATGATGGAAATTCACACTGCTTGGATACAACATGCCAACTTGGAGGGAGATGCTACTTCTTAGAAGGAAGCTTGTTCTGTGACAAAAAGTATGGTCCTGAGAGAAGTCAATACATGTACTAGACTATACAGAGAAATCATCTGGTCCTTGCAGAGTAGCCTGAGAAAGAAGCCTCCAAGTAGAAGTGGATTTAAACATCTGTAGGAAGTGACCTCAGTCCATCTCCCTCCCCTTCCCCAAAAGGAGTTTTAACACATTATTCCCACTGAAGTGCTGAGGATTTGGTGACTCACTAGACTCACACATGGTTCCAATGAGCCCTTGACCATTACATGGTGGGGAGCAGGAAAAACAAATGAAAGCAGTTGTAATTCGGCAGCAAGAACTCAAACCTGCCAGACAAAGGAGTTCCAATGCATTTTCCCAAATTCAGTCAGGCACCTGACATGCGAAAGCTATTTTTAATCGCTGGATTTATTTCTTTCCTATTCCCTCCTCCTCCACCTCAGCAAACTTTACTGAGTCAGGGTAAAACCCAAATCAGTTCCAGGTGTTTAGGGAAACCCAGAAGAGGCTCTTCCGTTTCATGATCCAAGCCAGAAAGCAGAACCTTCCCCTGGACCCTGGAGCCAAGTTTTCTTGTTTCTCCATAGAGCAGGTTAAATCTCCCATTTCCTTTGGGCAACTGGCCTCACAGGGGAAACAGCCAACTGAATGTCTGTGCCCATCTGGAATGACTTCTGGATACTGGGCTTTCTCAAGCAGTAAAGACAAGTCTTCAATCCACATAACATAGATAACATATATGCATGTATGTTGGTGCATGCCTATGCTAATTACTCTAGACTCCCTCAAAAGCATCCTATTCCTCTTCACTAGGTGCTATCTGTCAATAGCTATTGATGGGTTCACCATTCCCCAAAGGAGAAGCATTGAGATAGAGATACTGTTTTCCACTCCTCTCAGTAACGTTGTTAAAACAGAAAAGAGATAAAGAGTCTGGATATTTTCCAGCAAGTAAGCAAAGAGAAAAAAGTGAACGCAAAATGTTAGTCACGGGGATAGAAGCCAAAAGAAACGATCGGACAATATCTGTTCTATTGTGTTTCATTCTAAGCACCCCCTTTTTGGGAGAGACATTAACAAACTGGAACCTACCTTGAGAATGGAAAATATTAGATAGTTAAGAAACTTTAAACTATGTCATATGAGAATCAATGGAAGTAACTGAGGGGATTTAACCTGAAAAATAAGAAAAAAAACTCAAGGGAGCCAAAAAAAAAAAAACCATCCTGGATATTTTGAGCTAGAAGAGACCTTGGAGATCATCGAATCCTTTATTAAAAAAAAATTATTGACTCTTTTACTTTTCTAAAGATCACTATCCCTTCTCAATGATTCTTCCCCACCCTCATTTTCATTCTTAACAGAACTCTCCTTTGTAACAAGTGTAGTCAAACAAAATAAATCAACACATTGAGAATACCACTAGAGTGGTTAAAGTATTTAAGAATGCTGAATTTGGAATAAGTAAATCTGGATTCAAATTGTACCTCAAACAGTGACTAGCTCTGTGACCCATGACAGGTCTCCTGACCTCTATTTGCCTCTCTTTACTTATGTATAAAAGCAAGGGGGTTGGACTCAAATTTTGAAATGCCTTAAATCTATGATCATATAGCATCTCTGCTGGGAGGCAGAGGCCATGATGCTTCACTATCCATCCTCTGAAGTCATGACTAGTGACTGTATTAATCAGAATTCTGAAGGGTTTCACTGAAAAGGGTTTCACTAAAATTACTAAAATCACTAAAAAGGGTTTCACTAAAATTACTTTCCTGATTCTGCTTACTTCATTCTACATCAGTTCATATGTGTGAACAAATTACAATTGAAAGTCATCAATTAAAACATAGTAGGAACAATTCAGGATAATATTAAGAACAAATAACAAATGATAGGCATCATATAAGTCCAGTTTCTCTAAATTCTCCATATTCACGATTTCTTATAGTACAATAATTCCCTTATATTCATTTACTATAATTTATTCAGTCATTCTTCAATTAACAGATACCCATTACCTTCTACTTATTTGCTACCATAGGAATGACAGTAATTTATATGCATGGGTATGTATACATATATGTATATATGTAAGTATGTGTATATATACATGCATACATGTGTACATGTGTACATGCATACATGCACATATATATATATATGAACACCTCTGATTTTCTTTGACCTCCTTGAGTTGTATGCCTTGCAATGGTATCACTGGATCAAAGAATATATAAAGTTTAGTGACATTTTTAGTGTAAATCATCAAATCATAATTTTAACAATAGCTTCTTAGTGTTACTATTTTCCCATAATCCCTTTTTCATCTTTGCCCACGTGATGTCAACTCTTTCCTTTTATAGATGTGGAAACTAAGACCAAAAGATAGTTGATTAGCCCAAAGTTATGTGGGCCGTATGTAGTAAAGCCAGGAATTTGAACGCAGGTTTTCTGCCTATAAATACAGAATTCTTTCCATTACGTACTACATGATTACTAATTTCAAGGGCTGGCATAGTAAAAGATTAGATTTGCTCTATGTAGCCTTAAAGGGAAAAAACAGAATTACTGGATACAAGTTACAGGGAGATCGATTTCAAAACAATATAATAAATAACCTTCTAATAATTAGAGGTGTTCAAAATAGAATGTAGGGAGAGGCAGAAAGTGGGCAATTCCCTGCTATTGGTGGTGTCCAAGCAGAAGCTGAGTGATCACTTGCCAGAGATACTAAAAAAGTGATTCATTCAGGAGAACAGATTAGCCACATGACCTCCCAGATCCCTTGCAATGCTGAGGTGCTGGATATCTTCTTTTTTGTAACTACAAGGTCTTTTTGACAATGTCAGCAGTTCTTTCATGAAGTCACCATCACAAAATAATATATGTCCGCCACAACTCTACATCCTAGACCCTGCATTAAACTCCCTTCCTTTCTCCCTGAGCCCCTTCAGTCTTTTAAACTTTTAAAAATATGAAAGAAAATGTGACACAAAATGAAGATGTGACTTTCTGTTTCCTAAAACTGTTTGCCATATTTAGCCATTTGAAGAAAACCAAATTATACCTTTTCCTAAGCATTTATGCCTTTAAGTTGATAAATATCTTATATGCCATTTAAAGGAATATTTGCTCTAGTGATTAAAATTCTCACTTACTGGAGTCATTTAAATATTATAGTTCTGAGGATCATTGAAGTCTCAGTTTTTGTTTATGCTTTCAAAAGAAAGTTCTGTACCGGGAAAAAACTATGATATCTTTCAAATGAGCTTTACATGTGTTGGAGTGACTTTGTATATAGTATCTACCCTTATTCTGGAGGGGTCCCAAATTTTATAGTACAGCTATTATTCTTCCTTTCAAAATAAGGGTTACTCTATCTGGATTGAAAACACAAATGCAACCCTTTCAATTCCAAGGGCCTTATGGGAATTACATCCAAATGGCTCTTTCTGAGTCAGATTCATCTTCTGCCCCCAACCTCGTCAAAAGTGCCACAATGCTCTTAGAACCAGTACTGTCATAAAATAATTCCATTCAAGAAGGGATTTTTTAAAAAAATTCAAAATCTTCTATCCTGCCACCAAGCCTCAAGTCACTTTGGGGTGGATGAGGATTATGAGGCTAATGCCAACTTAGCTCTTCCCATTCAGGTGCTCATTAATTTTGGAAGACATATTTTTAGAGAAATCTCTCTCTCTCTGTGTTTCTCTCTCTGTCTCTGTCTGTATCTCTCTGTCTCTGTCTCACTTTCTCTCTCCCTTTCCCTTTATCTCTCTTTCTCCCTTTCTTATCTCTCGATAAATTGAAAAGACCAGGAAAACAAATGGATTGAAAATATTAATACATTTCTCTTCACTTTTGTCATTTATTTGTTAGGGAAAAAAGTTTTAATTGGAGGAAGGGATGGTTCTTATTCCCTAGCACATTTCATAGAAACAGCTGCTACAGTCCAGAGACTTGAAACACTCAAAGGCTGCTCCCTTTCCTCCACTGAATCAACCTCTCTGACCAGAAACATTTGCTGGTCTTGTGCTAAGGCTGAGTTTCAGGCCCAGTTGGCATTCTTTTTAGAATGAAAGGTGGGGAATAGGAGGGGTCTTGAGAATCAAAAGTTCAGTTCAGTTAGGCACGGTGGGCAGTGAAGAGGCTTTTCACTGGGCAAGGCAGGCAACATGGGCAAAACAAATGAAGTAGAGACCTTTTATTTAGGCTGGACTGGTTGAAGTTTTTCTGCACTTTTGAACTGTTTTCTCAAGGCCTGCCTCTCCCTCCTACGCAGGAAGCAAACACAGAGACAGGCATCTTGCAAGCTAAAGCTCCTGTCTTCCAGACCTAGCCCCTGGGAAAAAAGCAGGAGGAGGTGGGATTTGGGAATGAGGAGAGAACAAGGAAGAAGAGAAAAAGAACAGAAATCTGGAGTCAGAGAACAAGAATAGAAAGTTTAAATAGAATAAAAAGTCAGAAGGTAGGAGAAGAGAGGGGAAAAAGAGACAAGTGAATACTGGGGGAAAGAAAGGAAGGTAATGGAGGGTTCCAAAGAAAGAGAGTGAAGACCCAGATGAAGAGAGAAAGCAAGATGGATAAAAGAATGAAGGGAGGAAAAGGAAGGTATCACAGAATCTTCAGTACTACAAGGGCCTAACCCTAGATCATCTAGTCACAGACATCTTAAGAGATGGAAGGAAACTCAAGGACTATGTGGTTCAATCCATACCTGGAAAGGAGATGCTTATAGAATATCCCCAACAAATGGTCAAGTTGTATCTATTTGAAGACCTTACTGGAGGAGATCCTACTATCACAGCTACTGGGGGCAGGTGATTTCCACTTTGGGGTAACTCTAGTTGTTTGGAAATTTGTGTCAGCCCCTTCCCTCCTTACTTCAAAAACCTAAATTTGTCATCCTGCAACTCCCACCAGTTACACCTAGTTCTATCCTTTGTAGTGAAGAACAAGTATGATCCTTCTTTTATAAGGAATAATCAAATTTAAATTAAATAATTAATTTAAATAATCAAAAATAGCTATCATGTCTTTTACCGAGCCTTTTCTTCTTCAGACTACCCCAAGTGCTTTCAACTTATTCTTCAAAGGGAAAGTTACCAGCTTGGTCTCCTTCCTCAGATCCAACCCCCTCATTTTCTAGATGAAGGAACTGAAGCCTAGAGAGATAACAGAAATGGGATCATGCCCGCAGATTATTTGCAGAACTGGAACTAGATCTCAGGTCTCCTACTTACCAGGCCAGTGCTATGCTCCCTCAGCTATCATGTAATTACAGATTAACCTACTATGGGGTAGATGTGACCAGAGAGCAGTCACCTGTAGAGAAAAAAATTGGTAATTGAGGCACAGAGAAAGAGGTCCTGGAGAAAGAAGAGAATCACAGAATGTTGAAGGATCTTGGTATAGCAGAGTCAAACTATGAATTTAAGGAACATCCTCTCAGCCTAGCTTAGGACTCCCAAGTAATAAGGCCACATTCCTAACCCCAAAGGGATAGTTCCTGGAATGGAACATTTCCAAAGATAACCCTCTATAGAGTATCTTGCCAATGGCCTCATTCTGGAATGAGAAGAGCCTCAAGGAATTCCAAGAACAGTCTATTCATCCAAAGACATACACAATTGATGAATTGAAGTAAGGGCATGTCCTGTCAACTCAGCAAATCTCTCTTCCTCCATAATTCCCACAGGTTTTAAATGTTTCAAAGAACCAATAAGCATTAATTAAGCACCAAAATGTGCCAGACATTCTTCTAGATGCTAGGGATTCAAGTACAAAGAATGAATTAATCCCTACTTGAAAGAACTTTCATGAAAGAGTCTTGGTTGTAATTAATGATGTTTAAAAATTGATATTGGTCCATAATTTCCCAAAAGCAACTATCTACCTCATTTATTTACATGCTACATAAATATATCTATATCCATCCATCCATCTATCTATCCATCTATCCATCTATCTATCTATCTATCTATCTATCTATCTGTCTATCTATCTGTTTATCTATCTATATATTTCAAACCGGAAGAGGTCCCTTTTTCCAATGGAAACTCAACCACCGCATTAGATATGAAAGTTGGTTTTCAAAAACACCTCATAGAGGACTCTGAAACCCCATATCTTGGTGCTGCAGAAAGAAAAGCAAAATGGATGTTCTTACATTCTGAACCTTTTTTATAAACATGGTGCTTTCCTTTTAATAAATCAGAAGAAGAGAAAAGCAGACACAGATCCATCCTTACATAGTATAACTATCTGCTCTTGACCCATGGAAAATCACTTGGAAAATTAAGCCTTGGCAAGTCACTTAACCACTGTCTGCCTTGGTTTCTTCATCTGTAAAACAAGAACAATAATTGCACTTACCTCCCAGGGTTGTTTTGAGATTAAAAGAGATAATACTTACAAATTGCCTAGCCCAGTGCCTGGCATATATTGGGCACTATAAAAATATTAGCTAAAATTATTCTATCATTGAATCCTAGAACTTGGAAGAAAAGGTCATGTTGTCCAACCTTCCACCCAGAGCAGCAACTTTTCCTACAACATCCCCAACGAAAGGTCATTCAAACGCTACTTGAACATTTCTAGTAATGGAGATTCCATTTATGGACAGCTCAAACAGTTAGAAAGTTCTTTCTTACTGTGAACCAAAAGTTGCTTCCTTATAACTTGCACCTATATAAAGACAGGTTTTGGTTTAAGACACGGAAGATATGAATTCTAGTGCCAGCCTTGCCTGTGTACTAACCAAGGGACCTTGGCCCTTAACTAAAACTCCATCTGTTAAAAAGAGAGGGACTCTCTCACACAGTTGTTTGGGGGACTAAATAAGGTAACAGATGTGAAAGCACTTTGTAACCAGAAAGTGTGATATAGATGTTATTAATTATATCATATCTTATTATCAGTCCTAGTTCTTTCCTCTGCACTGCACAGAAAAAAATCTAATCCTTCTTCCTGTGGCATCTTTCCAATGTCTAAAGGCAGAGGTTATGTCATTCCTAAATACTGTTTTCTCCAGACTAAATTATCCCAGTTCCTTCTGCTATTCTGCAAATAAGGAGATCCAGACCCTTTACCATCCTAGTCTTCCACCCTTTCATACACTCTAGGCTGTCCTGGTCCTTCCTAAAATAGGGCAGGATGAACAGAACTTAATATTCCAAAGTCCCTACTCCACAGGGTACTTGTGAGACTCAGATGAGATAATGTGTATAAAATGCCAGTCATGTTCACAAGTGCTTGAATTATGATGAGTGAAATGAGAATGAAAATGAAAGAAAAGATGCATGAGATATTATGGAGAAAGAACTAGCAGGAAGGTGACTGGACTAGGGGCATGGAACATGGCCAGTACTGTCAGGTTCAATTGATGTGTTGGTTAGTTTTGCTGAACTGCTATCTTTTTTTTCTTCTATTTTGTTACATTGGTATGGGAGTTGGGATAATAGTTTCAGAAATGAAATAGATATAAAAAACAGAAGATATGGGAGCAGCCCAGCCTCAGACACTTGAAACTTATTTGCTGTGTGACCTTGGGCAAGTCACAACCCCAATTACCCTGCCTTCCCTCCTCCAAAAAAAATTATATTAATATTCTCATTATAAAAGAACTGAGGACTTGACAAATGATGGGAATTGGAAGCAAGGGTGGTGAGGAGGAGAAGGAGGAGGAAAAAAAGGAAGAGGAAGAGGAGGAAAAAGAGGAAGAAGAAGAGAAGAATTAATGTTTATGTAGTGCTAGGTTTTCAGGACACTTTACATATACATATATACACATACACATACATATAACATACATGCATACATATACATACACACATACACATATATGGACAATGATGCCATCAAAAGAAACAGAGAAGTTTAGAGTAAGAGCTGATTTGGGGATGAAGGTGAAAGGTTCAGTTGTAGACATGTTGAACTTGAGATGACAGCAGTCCATCCAAGTGGACCATTAAGCTGATTTCTTATTAAGAGTCACAATTATAGAACTAGAAAGGTTCTTTAGAGGCAAAGGTACCCGATCAGTCATAGTTCGCACACCTGTAACTTGATTCTAGCTTAGTGATGTTATTTTGATTCTCTTTGAGACAACATGATGATGACAACATCCAGTGCTAGAACCAAATAGCATTAGATCTCCAGAACCAAATGTCAAATTTTTGGTATGAGCATTTACACCTTGGAAATCCATAAATCCTACAAACTGGGGCTTGATTTAGTGTTTTAATGACTACTTAGACTTAAGAAAATGAGAAAATCTTAATAATATAGATTAAACTTGAAAGCCAATACTTTAACATTTACCACCAGCACACAGCTACTTAGAAGTCAGTCTAGTCCAACCCCTCCCTTCCACAGATGAAAGACTTACTCAAGGTTTCTCAGCCAGCAAGTGACACTGCTGCCACTGAAACTCAAGTCTTCTGATTCCAGATCCAGCCCTTTCCTCTGTTAAGAAAACCTATAGCTTCTCTTCCCAGTTCCTAGGATTCTTTTCGCTGGGAGGAGGGAGTATCAGACTCAGAAGTAAGAGGTCCTTGAATTGCATTCTTTCTATGACTCCTAAAGTATGACCATGGGAAGTCACTTCACCTTTTGGAAATTCACTATCTTCATCTGCAAAAAGGGGATGGTATCTGGAACACCTACTTTATTGTGAAAATCAAATTCAATCATGACTAGAAAGTGTTCGGCAAGCCTTATAGTGAAATATGTATGTCAGGTATTCATGGTTAAATTTTGCTATTTTTAATAAATTAAATTAAATGTTGTTATTAAATCCAATGTTCTTCTTACACCAAAGTCCACAAAGATGTTGGGAAAGATTGCTAAGTGTTCTGATGAAATCAAGACGCACTGTGTTTCTGGTATTCCCCCGGTCTCACTTACTGCCTTCTCCTGGACCCCAGCACACATCATTCTTCCCACAAGCCTCTTGCCAAGCCTTGGCAAGCTGAGGGGTGTAAGCCATGTACACAACCAATACAGAGAGAAGGCTAACTGGGATTGAGAAAGCTGCACAATAAGGGAGCAGCGGTAACTACAAAAAAGCTTTGAGGAACAATGGGTAGTTATAGAACAATACATGCAGACCAAGTCTTAATCTATTTATATCTGCCACAGTCAGTCTCAGCCAGACAGGAGGAACTGGATGTCTGCCCTTTATGCACGTCTCCAACTGGACCTGAGTTAGGAGGAGGTCACAGAGGGGGAAAAAAGCCTACCAATGGAGGGGTGGAATTTGGAGTAAAAAGTTCTTTTTGCTTATGTAGGTCCTGTTTCCTTTAGGATAGATGTCTTTAGACCATAGATTAATTAAATAAATTAAATCAATTAAATAAATAATTAAATAAAATAATAAAATTAATTCATTAAAATAGATTAATCTATATTGTGTCATGGAACCATTTGATATTTTGGAGAAACCTTCTCAGAATAATGTTTTATTTTGTTCTGAATTCTTAATAGAAGAAAATTATAAATCTCAGAGGTGAGAGAAAATAAATATTTTTCCCCATACAACTTCACATAACCCCTGAAATCTATACATAGACCCTTTGGGGGTCTGTGGACCCTAGATTAAGAACCCTTGTTTTAGGTACTCTAGGATGGCTAGTCACCTTTTGCTGAAATGCAGTTTTGCTCAGAAGGAAAAGATTGGGGATGGGATACTATTCAGAATAATGAAAACATGAAGAAGGCAGGACCCCTACATAGATTACAGTAGAGCCGGGATGACCAGCCATGTTCAGAAATGTCATAGTAGGGATTCTTGTTTAGATTGGACTCTGATGGGCTCTGAGATGCCTCTCAAATTTCTGTTTAGAAAAGGGAAAAGGCACAGAGCAAAATGAGTTAATATTCCAAGATTAGCTTCTTAATAGAAGGAAAAAAACAGGAAAAAAAAATACCTAATGACTTTGACCAAACTCCAAGTGACAAGAGGCAGAGAAAAATAATGGCGTAAGTAACAAGCAGGTAGATAGAACCCTGGGCCTGAAAGTCAGAAACTAAAGTTGGAATTTTGGTTCTGACCCTAGTCGTGTAACTGTGGGCAAGGTTCTGTTAACCTCTAGGACTCAGTTTCTTCCTCAATAAAACAGAGATAATACTTGCATTAGCTATTTCATAATATTATCATAAGGAAAGTACTTCATAGACCTCATAGTGATGGAAAAATGTGCACTACCGTTATAATTCCTACTTTGGAATCAGTAGAAAGGGGCCTACAAAGGCAGATTTCCAAAAACCTTTCTAGCCTTTTCTTTAGTTCATCTCTTTCTGACAGTTTCTACAGATCTTTGGAAAGTTAAACTCTGACTTTAACTGCTTTTGGAGTGCTAATCAGGTCTAATCCTCTCTAAACACCTCACTAATATTCCTAATCCCCTTCAGGATTGCCCAAAGGCCAGCAAGAGTCAGATAAACCTGAAATTGAGACCAAATACTGAATGAAAGGAGTCTGGGTGTGGTAAAAAGCAAAGGAAAATCTTTGATGCATCAGCAGAGATCTCCCACTTACAGGCCTTCAGAAAAGACTACTCTATTAGATAAAAATGATAGTTAACATATAATTTAATACTTTGGTGCTTTAAGATTTGGAAAGCGCTTTATAAATATTATCTCATGTTATCCTCAAAGTAACTTGGGGGGGGGGAAACAGTTGCAATTATTATTTCCATTTTACAGATAAGGAAATGGAGGCAGACAGGCGGATACATGACTTGTCCCAGGTCACACAGCTAGTAAATTCCTGAGGCCATATTTGAACTCAAATTCCCTGGATGCCAAGTCCAATAGTCAATCCATTGCACCACTTCACTGTATAGAATAAGCATCCTGTGTCTTATTCTCTTCAGGTTTAATGAAAGATCCAACTGTTGATTTTCAAGAATCCCAATCCCAATAACAAAGTTTAAATCTCCAAATTTCCAAATGTTCTGAATATAGCATGGAGGTGTATTGAGTTGTAGAACTCCCACTTATTTTTGCAATAAGAATTACACAACAGGAACAGTTTCCTCACAATTCTAATTTCCACACTACTCATGAGTCAGGTCAAATGGGCTGGAACAGTCAAAAATTGTATCACCTCCCTATCTACCTCTAGCACCTAGTTTCTCAGTCAATCTGACCACATCCCCTAAGGGATTATCAGGTAAATGTTACTTGTCCAATTTTATAGATTAAGAAGCTGAGTCACAAAACTGGTGAGTTATCAAGGACTACAAGAAGCAGTTAGTGGTTAGAAATGGACACTAGAGCCCTTGTTCCCAGCCTATTCCATTTGTCCAGACATCATATGAACCAATATTCTGGGAATGACAATCTATATAGCAATCTGGAAAACAAAAGGGAGGAGGGCAAGTGAGATAGAGGTAAGAGACTAAACACTGAAGGAACATATCTATCTGGTGGAAACAAGATACTGAATGAATTGTTTAACCCACAAAAATACCATAAACATCAGAGCTCTGAGTGGTAATGTAGATCTCTGGCATCCTAACAGAACTATTCTCATGCCTTACTTTGACAAATATTGCTTCTACCCTACCTAGGCACAGTCCATTCTCCTATTCTCATCATACATTTCCCCCCAAATTCACGTTTTTTGCTCTGCTGGTACCTTCCTGGTACTTTGCTCTCTACCTTACTGGTGTAATCATCCCCTTATAATTTAAGAAATCTACAGAAAATTAAACCTTGAGAGATAGGCCATACCAATGTCCAGTGTGAATTGACATTAGAAGAAATGTTTGGTAGGAACTTGAGGCAGTCCTTTGAATCCTAAGCCCTCAGCAGCTTCTAGGTCATCTATCCTAAATTTAACTATTGTTATAATCCAAACCCAAATCTCCAGGCTTACTGAAGAGATGATGGTTACTTTGGAGTTTGCATGTATGCGTTCTACTCTATAGCTTCAGAAACTTACAGGATAGGCTAATCAAAATTGGTTAGGCAGAACAGTTGGAAATCCTCTTATAAACTGGCTGGATTTAAGCAATGAATGACTCAAGATTTCCAGTAAGAGTCACGCCTACGAATTATCAAAGAGGTACTTAGGATACACAGAGCTATACTTCACATAGATCATTCAGACCTGGTTAATTGATTGGTTGCTTGACCGGCTATAGCTGAGGCTATTCCCAAGCTCACCTGGATAGGGTAGCCTGTTTAGATTTGGAGTCAGGAATATCTGAGTTCACATCCAGCCTCAGATGCCTACTAGCTGTGTTACCCTGGGCAAGTCAATGAGACTGTCATCCTTAGTTTCCTCATCATATTCCCCATCATATGGGGATAATAACAGCACCTACCTCCCAGGGTTGCTGTGAAGATCAAATTTGATACTATTTGTTAAGTTCTTTGGAAACCTCAAAACCCAATAAAAAATGCTAGCTATTATTATTACCTAACCTTAGTTTTTGCATTTGCTTTGGACTACTGCCATGTGCGCCTCACCAGATACTTTCTCTTATAGCTATTCCCTCCATCCTGGCTAGATGAAGCACATGGAGTTACATGAAGCACAAAATCCGACTCGAGGCCAAATAGTGGAGCAAAGGAATTTATAGAATTTGCTATAAATTTTTAACAGTGCGTCTCCTGGCTGAAAGTTTTCTTCTTTGGCAATTCAACATAACTGGGGTGAACACAGAACAGACAAATGGCAAAGAAAAGAGAGCAAAGATCTGACAATAAGCAGGAGCTGGAGACCATTCTTTTCTTCAAAATCACAAAACTGGAAAGGACTTATGGCCCAAACTCTATGTTTCCCCTCAGATCTCATGCTATGTGAACACCACCCCCAAAATAACTAATCACCCTAGAATGGGCTATTCTTCTTCCTAAAGGAAAAACTACATAGAAACTAGACAGAGAATTTGCCGTCTGACATATAGGATATATATATATATATATATATGCTATATATTATATCCATAGATGAATATAAGGTATAGAAAGAGACATATATTTCTGGACACGACCACTATGTGAATTCATTTTTGCTTGACTGTGCTTATTTTTATGATTTTTTCTTTCTTAATTTGGTGTAGAAGGGTTATTAATAGCATTGCCAAAAGAAAAGAGTTATTGAAACTTTTTTTAATATGCAGAAGTTTTAAAAAGTGAATTCAAAAGAAAACATTTGGGCAGTTTTGAAAGTAATATGTAGAATTTATTATACCTTTTCTTTAAAGGAAGTAGTATGAAGTAGAGATTTTCAATTTCATATAGAATCCTTTTTTGTGTTTTTGAACATAAAAATAGAAATGTCTTTTTTGTTATTTAAATTCAAAATTATTTTTCATATTAAAAAGGTCAGGAAGATAATGCTTCCTTTACAAAATCAAACCTAGCCAACATTCAAATTCTCCTATGAACTGGGAAAGTCATTTCTCTTGGTTTTAACTGTGACATATTCACCAAATTGAACTAGATTCTTAAGACCAAGTTACTGAGTCAGTTCATGCAGAAGGCATACCAACCAGATTTGGGATTCTACATACCAACAATATTCCCTTCTTATAACCCAAGTTATAAGTTTACATTCAAGGTTGTGGGATATGATGATGGAGTACTCCATTTTTGAAGGGAGAGATCCAAACAGTTCACTAGAGATTAAAAGGCAATCACAGAATCATGAGGCAAAAAGGGACCTTAGAGAAAAACTAGTCCAATGCCTTTGTTTTACTGAAGATTAAATTGAAGACCAGAGAAGCAAGCATCCTTCTTAAGATCTCAGTTATTGGCACTACTAGAGACTATGACCCAGGGTTCCTGACTCAGCCACGGCTTTCCATTATATCATGCTATCACCTCCTAACAGCTGCCTCTTTAAGACATTTCTCATGGGGCTCCTAATTTTAACCATATTCAATTCACTCTGGCTACTCCTGAAAATCTAACCAAAATGAAAAAATTCTACTTTTAAATCTAGTCATGAGGACTATTTATGTTAACACTTGTCAAAATGAAAACAAAAGAAGAGAGAGAATTCTAGATTATTGAATGTCTAGAACCTAACAAAGTAATTCCAAGGTGGTGGACACTTAACATTTCAACAGAAATTGGGCAGGGGGGAGAAGGAGGAGGAGGAGGAAGAGAAGAGACAGAAGAGAGAGAGACAGAGACAGAGAGACAGAAAGAAATAGAAGAAGGGAGAGGAGAGGAGAGGAATGGAGAGGAGAGGAATGGAGAGGAGAGGAATGGAGAGGAGAGGAGAGGAATAGAGAGGAGAGGAATGGAGAGGAGAGGAGAGGAATAGAGAGGAGAGGAATGGAGAGGAGAGGAGAGGAGAGGAGAGGAGAGGAGAGGAGAGGAGAGGAGAGGAGAGGAGAGGAAAGACAGAATAGAGAAATGGAATTCCCCAGGAAAGAGGGACAGGAATTTTGTGACAGAGCTAGTATATAAGTTTAAAGAACCTGTTAGAGGAATGTTGGATATCAGTAGATCAATTCATTCTGGCTACTCCTGACTACAGCCAAGCTATTCCCAGTTATGACTAAGGCCACATTCCTAACTCAAAAGAGCTCAGCCCTGGAGTAGAGAAGTTCCAAATATAGTCCTATCTACTTTTTCTTGCTAATGGCCTTATATTGGAATGAAAATGATCATGAAGAACTACAAGGACAGTGTGTTTACCTAAGGATACACCTATCAGCTGAGCTGTAGTAAAGGATTGCCCTGCCTAACCAAATCTCATTCACTGTATAGGTCCTGTAAGTTTTTCTTCCTCCCTCTTGATAGTGGTGTTTGAACCCATTAGACTTCCGCAAAGACAAGTAAATGGTGTCAGGTACTCCACTGATGCCCCTGAGTCTCGCCTAAGCCAGTCCTGAAGCAGACAGGACCGGATGCCTTTTTCAGCAGCAAACCCAAGAGAATAGTAAGTCGCCAAGCAGCCCCAATCTCCAGATTGATGTGCTTGATAGGTTTGGAGATAAGAGGAAGATGATCAATGATCTTGGGGGTGGGGACCACAACTACTCTCCTTATGCCTGGGTCAGGTGGGAAAGGGAGAGAGACTGTGGGATAAAGAGCTCTCATCCCTGGCTAACAAATGACTGCATATCATCCGGAAGCTATTAGGAAATTATAGCCACCACAGCCTCAAGCTTTCCCCTGACTGAAGTGCCTTTGAACAGCCAGTGAAAGGACTCATTATCTCTGTAAAGACTTGGAGTACTGACCAAAAGGACAGTTAGAAGAAAGACTGAGCTTAGAATGAGAAGATGAGGAGTGAACTCTTACCTACCAGCATAAAGTATCAAGCAAAGCTCACCCACATTAATACCCTGAGGACCAAGGGAAGCAGGCAGAGCAGCACAGAGGATGGGGAGATAGATGCCTTTGTTTAGTTCCCTTCATTTCAGTTCTACAGCCATTTATTATTAGCTCCTCCCTCACTTCACCTGCTGACCAGCATACAGTCAAATTGTTTAATTCCTTCATATCCCACCTTCTAAGTCAATTAAATGCTTACAAGGTACAGGACACTGACCTAGCTGCTAAAGATAAGAAGGCAGAAATGAAAAATAGTCCCTGTCCTCAAGAAGCTTACATTCTATTGTTCTACTGATATCCAACATTCCTACAATTATAGAAATAATACTGGTATACTGTGAAAATAAATAGGGCAGTGACAAAGTTGGACATAATTTCCTAAACAAGAAGACATAATAGGCCAATTGAGCAAGGTCACTGTAAAGTGAGGAAGCTGTTAGTGTTACATTGATCCAAACAAAACCCACCTTAAAACTTTCCTAATCCCAAATTCCATGGGAAAAAATAGCTGCTACAACTTCTACTTAAAAAACAAAATCTACTTAATGTTGATTTTATAAGGGTTTCAAAGGAACGAAGATGAAAGTTACCATCTGCCTCTGACAAGTGTCAGCCCTAGAACCTGAAGGACACGTCCAGGGGGTCAGGTAGCAGGAGAACAGAAACAAGCCGAAGCTTGTACAGCAAATACAATGTCCTAGGTATTCCAGAACTCAGTGGAAATGCTACTGTGAGGAAGGCACAGTTGCTGACTTGTTTGTAACCGAAAAGGGATCTTTTTGGAAAATTCTTTTCCAAGACAGATCATGAGTTTTGTCTCTTGGAATGTACCACAACAGTTCTGATTGGTCCTTCAGCCCTGACTCAAAAGTCAGCATTCTCCACCCTCAGATGAGTAAATAAATAGACATTGGGAATGAAATGAAGGAGAATGGGGTGGGGGGGGGGGGCGGAGGAGGAGAAAGAGAAGTCTAGGAAAAGCAATAGCCAGAAGTGCCTTGGAGGAGGTGAAAAGGGGCAGGAAGGGGAGTCCTGCTTTTACTTCCTCAGATAGGGAAGATGAAAGAGAATGCATTTCGAGACAGGTCATACTGTAGAACTCAAAGAAATAACTCTGAGTCTAACACACACACTCCAATTGGGAGAGGGCCCTGACTTGGCAGCGTGCTCATTGCAGCTTTATAATACACTGAATTAGTCACTGGATTAGCAAGCTCATTTACACACACTGGTGCACAGCTGTTTAAAGACACAGGATCCCCTTTTCTGGAGGCCAAATCTTGGCTTTAAATCAACAATTGCAATTGGCAGCTGGCAAAAGCAAGAGGTATATGCTTCTCAGGGCTACAAAAAGGCATCCATCCTGTAGCAGCCTCAGAGAAAGTCTCCAGGAATCAAGAATGATGCCCCTGGCATCTGCTGTGAGAGGAAAAGAAGGTGGATGTGGGGAGGGGGTCAAGGAGATGTTCAAACAATCCCAGACATGGGAATGCCACCAGCACCTCAGCATTTGGAAGGCAGCCTGAATCAGGAAGCCACAAAATATTACAAATGAGGATTTAAGTTTTAATCTTGGCCATGCTTATGATTTGCTGTGTTACCAAGCAAGTTGCTCTCCCTCTCTTGAATGATGGGAAAGAGTTATTCCAATGAAACCAGGAAAATGCTTCTAGAAATACCCTAAATCCTAATAGTGAATATTGAGGCTTCGAAAACGTTATAGGAGTCAATTACTGAGAATAATGAACTGGAAACTTTCCCCCAACCAAAGTTCAAGTTTATCATGAATGCGTGTGAAAAAAAGAATATCCAACGTGGCCACAGTAAGTACTCTGGCCCAGTTGGTTAAGAGGGTGTTTGCAGTGGAAACTTTCTGTTACCATGTAGACATCAACCACAGAATGTATGTTGTTACAAGTAACTATTGTACTAATGATAATGACCCACGAAAATGAGAGCTTAGGCAGAAGGTGAGGTTCTGCATGACATTAATGAAGACTATCTTTATTCCTAACAATGGATGGAAATTGAAGGTGGGGGGAATAAGGGGAATCATGTATTAGAGACGTTGGGGGATAAGAAGGTCTTAGTCTGGCTCAAATAGAATGAGAAGCTAGCTTTCTTCTCTGGGCTCCAGGGTTCTGATCTCATAATGGTGATACACACAGAGCTTCCTTGTCACATAAGGCTGCCAATGAAAGTGATGTTAAAACCTTCTGTTAACTTTTTTTAAGTTGTCATTTACCAACCATGAGGCTGCATGGGATGGTAGACAGAAAGCTGTCCTTGAACCCAGGAAGATCTGCAGAGAAAAGGCTGAGCCATACTGACAACAGGCATTGCCTCACTGGGTAGTTTGCCATATAGATAAAATCACCTGTCCAGTCCCTAGTGGTAATGTACTGCACAAAGCAAGGTGGTTTCAGGCTGAAGAATCTAAACTCCTCGAGGGTAACAGTGTTTCTTTGTTTTTGTATGCCTAGAGTTTAACATAGCACCATGTATGTAGTAGTAGCTTAATAATAGCTTGTTGACTGCATCTCTTCTTTCAAAGCCTAGCTTAGGGGCTACATTCTTCATATGAAGTCAACCCAGACATCCTTAGACGAAAACGATCTTTCCCTCCTCAAATTATCATAAGGCATTTTGGATTTCAACTTTTGCTCATATCATATTCCATTTGGCATATACTTCTTAATGTATATGTCACATGCCCTCTATTAAATTTTAAGGTCTTTGAAGGTATTAAAGAACTCATCCACTACTACTACTTAAATGAATCTTTAACAAAATAAGAACTGGTTCATTTTTCATCTGTGTAACCCTAGTGACTAGCACACAGTCAGTGCTTTATAAATATGTCTTGATAATTAGTGCAGGAGCTGAATGAGAATTTTCACATGGATTTTTGTTTTTCATTCTTCGCCTCAGAGCAGCCTGACATATTTATGGCATCAGTTTTCAGAAATACAAAAGGCCATTCCTTGGATGAGACTATTCATGGAAAAGTCGAAAAATAGCTATTTCTTAGGAAAAGAAGTTATGGGCAATTGACGTTTTGACTCATTTCTGTTCATCATTCACTCTCCACACCAAGGCAGCACAGCTGATAGAAACCATGTGTCTTTGGCTCAGGAGTCTAATTATATGATCTTGTTTGTTCAAAGTAGGTATTCCATTCATTGACCATTGCCTGAGGCCTCTTAAGAGTGTGTAACTAGCTCAAAATTTCACTGAATCCACCTAATCACTGTTGAACACAGAGGGAAGAGAAGGATAGGGTGATATATTCATGCCCCCAAGGGGAGCTTCTGAGAATCCAAAAATAGATGGATTTTTTTTAATCGCCAATTAAATTGGAGGTTAACTCTAGGTCCATCAAGCAGACGCTGATTCATTCTGTGTGTTATGTTTATATATTTTTTCAAACATTCCTCTTGCATCAAGAGTCCTTGTTTGTACACTCCCTCTCTTGGAAGAATATTAGGCGAAGACCAAATTCCTAACCACTTTCTTCAGCTTCTCAATCTGGAAAATGGGGGAGGAGGGACAGATAAACTCTGACAGAAGACAGATATTTGATTTAGGAATGTTTTCTCCCCTTCACTTTGAACTTCTTCTTCTCCACACCACAGACCGATAAGGTAGATTTTCTTAGGTATGTTGATTTTTCTTTTCTTCCTCTGTTAATATGGGACCTAAAACATGGTCTGTCTCACAAATGAAATCTCACAATACATCCTAAGAGCTTTACATTCCCTCTTACTTCCCTCACACTTCCTTCTCAAATCTTGTCACTTCCCCTCACCAAAAACTCCAGCAGCTCCCTACTGCCACTGAGATAAGACATGAAGTCCTCCTTTTGGCAATTAAGGTTGGGGCCTTAACAACCAGGCCTCAACCTACCTTTGCAGCTTCATTATAAAGAGTATTATTCTACTGCATAAACTCTATGGCTCAGCCAAACTATTTTCACACACACACACACACACACACACACACACACACACACACACACACACACACTGGCTGTTCTCCATGCCTGGGATGTGCTCCCTTCTCACCTCCCTCTCAGATACCTCCACCTCTTAGAATTTCTAGTTTTCTCTACACGAAGCCTTTCCTGCTGCCCCAGCTGGTAGTACCTTCCCCACCTTCCCTCCAAATTATCTTGCATATATTTTGTATGTACTTGTTTTATATAGATAGAGATAAACACGGATATAGATATGTTGTTTCCCTTGAGTGAACTTAATTTCCTTGAGGGCATGGAGCCTCATTTTTCTTTCTGTATACCTGGCACACAGTAGTGCCTGGCGCATAGTAGGGCATAAATGGATACTTGTTGATTTCTCAAATAATGAATAAACCAGAATCCAGGAGCATTTTCTGAACCATTGCTTGGGGACTACAGCAGAGATCACAAATACCAGGGCATAGCATGGATGTGATGCATCTTTTGCTACTAGAAGGAGACAAGGAAGGTGGTAACATTGAACTATTGTCTCCCTAGGCTGTGTAAGGGGAAGGATGAATTTCTTGCTTACATGACTTAGGGAGTTCATGTGTATTTCTCCCTCCCACTCTGCTCTCAGACCCACTGTAGCTTGTCCCTTAATTATTTAATAATGCTCAGTTATCACCAAGAACTCTCCCCACTTGACAAACATTAACACTCTCTCTCTCTAAGTGTGAGCCTTATAGCATTCTCCTCCTCCTCCTCATCTGACAATGTAAGAAATATCAAGAATATGGCTAAAGTCAGGCAGCCAAGATTAGAAGCAGAACATAATTGTCCTGGGACTAGGGTTACAAAAACAGCTAGGCAACAAGTGATTGTGGTGCCCCAAACAACAGTATCCCCTCGCCTACTAGCCACCTATGCTCAGGGCAAGTAGTATGAAAGGTACCTCTATCAACTTTTCAACAGGAGATGGGATAAGGTAGAAAAGACCTTAGGGCATGAAGTTTCTGGGGACCAGCCAAGAGATGGGGGGGGGGGAGTATGAGACACTACCCAAAGATCAGGAAAGAGGGATCCATAGAAGATGAGATCAGGGTGGGACCAAGCCAGGGAAGATCTCACCTGGGATGAGAATGGTCCTGATGAGGTAGAGCTCAACACCTGGACTCTTCCTACTTTAACTAATTACTCATGCTAAATACTTAAAAGGGACAGCAGTGAATACAGTGGTGGACTTGGAGTAAGGAAGACTTAAGTTCAAATTCAGCTTCACACACATACTAGCTGTTCTGCTGAGCTGGTCATTTCACCATTCATTGATTACCCTCATTTGTAAATCAGAGATAAGAATAACATCTACTTCTCAGGGAGCTGTGAGACTCAAAGGAAATAATAGTATATGTAAAGCCTTCACAAACCTTAAAGAGGCATAGGTATTTGGCAGAGTGGATAGAGTTCTGGACTTGACATCAGGAAGTTATTAATTAAAATCTGATCTCAAATAGAGGGCAACTCTTGGTGAGTCACTTAACCTCTCTGTCAGCCTCAATTTCCTCATCTGCAAAATTCTAATAATTCTGGCCTCAGATGCTTACTAACTGTATGATCCTGGGCAGGTCATTTAATCCTCTTTGTCTCAGTTCCTCATCTGTAAAATAAGCCTGAGAAGGAAATGGCAAACCACTCCAGTATCTTTGCCAAGAAAACCCCAAATGGGGTCACAAAGGGCCAAACACAGACTCAACAAAAACAACAACAATAACAACAAAAATTCTGATAATAACAGCACCTCCCTCTTAGGGAGGTGTGGAGAATCAAATGAGAATTACAAAAATACTATCTAAAGTACTACAAGTGCTGATATTATTCTTTAAATTTGATCACCCTAGGGCAAAATCCTAGGTACCTTACCCTAGTTACAGCTCAGAAAGAGGATTAAAAAGAGATAATCCATGGTAGGTGACACTGCCAAGGTCACTGCATTGAAATGTATCATGAAGGAGATGGTCAAAAAAGTTTAGGAGCAAGAAGCCTGCTAGGACCCCCGCTTAAAACACACACACACACACACACACACACACACACACACACACACACACACACCCCTTTAGCAATTTATTTCTTAGTTGAGAAACATTAAACCAAAACCCTTCCCCTCCTTCACACTTAGCAGGGAGCTACCTCTACTTGTCAGCCAAGACATAATTTCATAAACATTTTATGGCATTTAAATTTTGTATGATACCTACAAAATACCACACAAACATGAAGGATTCTGCTGTATAGGTGAAGCCCCTAAGCCAGAGACAACCAGAAGCATCACAAGCTTCTTAGGGCTATGTGTGCAGCCAAGCTGCCATATAAGGTTAAAACAGCTTTGCAGAAAATGGGCATAAGTTGGGGGAATCAATTAATCAGTCCATCAAGTAGCACTGATTAAGTGCCTAGGTGCCAAGCACTGTGTCATACTGGCCCTTGAGAAACTTTGATCCTTTACTTCTGAGCTACTGACAAGTATCTCCTCATGAAAACAGTGTTATTTAATCATTTTTAGGTTCTGCCTGGCTCTTCTTGACCCTATTTGAGTTTTCTTGGCAAAGATGCTGAAGCAATTTGCCATTTCCTTCTCCAGCTCATTTTACAAATGAGGAAACTGAGGCAAACAGGGTTAAGTGATTTGCCCAGGGTCACAAAGTTAGTAATTGTCTAAGACTGGATTTGAACTCAGGAAAGAGTTTTATTCAGTTTATCCACTGTACCAACTACCTACCCTGGGTATTTATCAGTTAAATGAAATGTAAGGAAAAAAGGAAATGTATCTACTAATTGACAAATACAACTAGTTATTCAGCTTAACAAGCATTTACTAAGCTCTTAGTATCTGCCAGGAATTGTAGTACACACTGGAAATACAAATACAAGAGGGAAAAAAAAAGACAGGTTCTGCCCTTTTTGCTGTCCTTCCTTTGAAGAGGACCATGACATCAGGGAGGTGATGCCATAACATGCAACTGAATTGGCTTTAAGTGAGGGAGGGCTGTGCAAAGTCACCAGCCTCACTTTCTGCTCTAGAACCATCGGGGTCCAGTGGTGGGATATAGATCCAGATGACTGGAGATGGCCCTGGATGCAGTGGGAGACCTTGGCCTTTTTAAGCTAAGGTTTTGAGTAGGTCTCAATTTGACTAAGGTAATGTCCATTTAGTAATTAAGACTGGATGAGAAAGAGGCAAGGAATGGTCTCTTTTACCTAGTCAAAAAAAAAAAAAAAGGAGAGAGCTTACATTATAATGGAGGAAGATAACACATAAAAGTAATACAAAGGTAGAGGGGAGGAAGAAGAGAGAAAGTACCCAGAAGGTTGGAGGCATCTTCCTTGGTGTAAACTGGAATAGCAGAGGGTGAGTCCAGAGAGTGAGGAGCAAAACAAAAGGCAGGAGTAAAGAAATGAGCATGGCTGGCCTGGGAACTTCCTCAAAATGGAGGCTCTGGAAGAGGGGTGGGGAACCCTTTAGGTCTGCACTTGAGGACTGTGAGGCCACAGGTTCCTCACCTCTGCTCCAGAAGGATGCCCAACATACCCTACTAGGCACTGGGGAACATAACAAGACAATTCTCATTCATGTGGTGCTTTAAGGTTCACAAAGCATTTTCTTCACAATATCCCTACAAGAGTGATTGTAAAAGTACTATTTTACCAATTTCACAAGAGGAAATTGATATAACTTCAATGACTCGTCCCTGATCAGTAGAAGTTGAACCCTTCCCTTTAACTCTGAAAGCACCACTTTCTGTCTGCTACCACACACTGCCCCTCAGAAATACAACTTATTATTGAGGAGTTCTCCATTGAGGACTTCTCTAGCACTGTTTAAGGTTTAGGGTACCTGGTACTTCTAAAGGAAAAGGGGACTGACTACCAGGGATGGGGAACCTGTGGCCTAAAAGCCACATGTGGCCTTCTAGGTCCTCCATTATACACAACCTTTTGACTGAGTCCCAGTTTTACAGAACAAATCCTTTTATTAAGGGGGTTCATTCTGTGAAGTTTTAATTCAGTCAAAGGGCCACACTGGAAGACTTAGCGTACCATATGTGGCCTCAAGGCCACAGGCTTCACACCCCTGGACTAGAGAGTAAAACAAAATCCCATATCCTGCCTATGTATGAATCAAGCCATAACAGTAGATAGTCTTTATGAAGAGCAATGTTATTTGTGTGCATCACACATCCCTAACTCTCCCAGATGGGGCAAAACCAAGGCAGGCCGAACAACCTCCTTGAGACAGTCAGCCCTTTCTGAAAGAGAGGGGTATGGATTGGTTGCACCCCATAGGCCTCTGCCACACTAGCCAGCACAGGTCTGATCCTTCTGCTAATAGGCCAAGATGCTGTCCCCCAATTCACTTGACTTCTCAAAGGAAGCAGCTAGCAGGAATGGTTTAGACCAGAGTGCATTCTTATTGTAGGAGGGAGATGTTTATGAATGGCGCTGTGGATAGGGAGGGATACAGCTTGCATGAAATAAGCTAATTAGCCAGATCACATGGCCAGCCCTAAGCATGCAGCTGGGTTGGCTGCATTACCTTTCTGGACCCCCAAACTAGAGCTCCTTCCTCCAAACCAGACACAGCAGCTGAGTCGTTTCCTCCTCAGTTTAAAAGCTCAGCTTTCTAATAATCCATGGCCTAGAGCTACTGTGGCCAAGGCTTATGGATAAAAAGAATTCAATTTCATGGGGGGCTGAGGGGGAACTGGAGATGGGAGGGAGAAAATGTACAGGGAAGCAAGAGAAGGGACACATGCTAGACACCATACATTAGCATCTGCATTTAAAAGAGCATTATATTAGGGGCCTTTCACTGTTTCAGGGGTTGCAAGCTTTCAAGGCTGGTATGCTGATCAGCCACTTATTTACTCCTTCAAGATTCATGTAAGGTTAAAGTAAGGGGCAGGGAGAGGGAGGAGAGAAGATAACAATCTCTCTTTATAACCTCCCCCTCCCTAATCAGACTGGTTAGCCAAACCTATTGGGAAGGGTACATAAAGGAGCATCCTGAGGGCACATTTCCCCTAGCCTCTTACTAAGAAGAGAACCTCTTTAGTTTTCCTATCTGTAAAATGAAAAGAGTCGGAATAGATGATATTGACTATTTCTTTCAACTTTCAATCTATGATCCTATAATCCTATGGGAATAATATTTCCATCATGTCTTGCAGCATTGCAATAAAGGTTAAAACTTCTACGAAGAACTGGGAAATGTCTCAATAAATGCATCCCTATCAATTCTGTAGAATTATGCTAATAAATAGGGGATATTCCCCTCCTAAATTAATTCATATCCAGCTTAGAGATACATGTAGCACTCTGTAATGTAAAAAATACACGTAGTATACTTTAATAAAACATAAATGGAAATACATTGCGGAAGGCTATGTCTTAATTACATGACTAAACCTTTTTCTTAACCTAGTCAATTCTAACATATACATGTCACCAAAGGTTGACAATAATCAAAGAGAAAAATTCTATCTAATTCTAAGTTTGCATGAACCCCTCATTACTCAAACTGGAACTTGACTATGATGTACAACGTAACTGTTAATATCATATAACTTTGGGGGCATATAAAGTTCTCTTGGAACATAACTGCATTGTGTTCTTTTACAAAGAAAAGAGCTATTCAGCATTACAGAGTTCAGGGTCCGTTGGATTGGGAGTTAAAGGTCAGGTTCGAATCCATTTTCTGTCATTTACTACCTGGTAGATATTGGTCAAGTCAGTTTTAATTTCTCTCGACCTGTTTCCTCAGCTACAAAAATGACTTGAACTCAGTGACTTTTAGGGTCCCCTCTATGTTTTTATAATCCCATTGTGTTCATTCTAAATTTGGTGAATAGAACTATGTATCTTAAAATAACAAAAGTCAAGTGCGTGTAAGCCATTTCTTACAAAATCTTATGAGATTATTTACCGGATTGTTTCCTTTTTAAAAATCCAATTTAATAATTCAGTATTGTATCTGAAAAACTAAAAAAGGAAATGCTGAATGCAGTCACCTAATAATGCATGCATTACACTAGCATATATATAACATTTAGAAGATTTTCCTATTTCCTTATCTAAGGTCCATTTCCCCGTTTGTGCCTTGACACCACTTGCCAAAATTAGTGATGTTCCACCAAATATAATGGTCATTCTGATAATCTGAAAAATGAACTTAAAATCTTCTTGTATCTACTGATTCAGTCATGTTACCCACTCCTTTAAAGTTTCCTCAAGTTGCCATAAAGACTGAACTCATCCTTACCTTGAAGGCTTTTTTGTACTCAGACAGCTCCTTAACCCCCCTACTGATACTGTTTCTCCCATCAATATTCACTGTCTACTAGTATAATCAATGAGTCAATCAATATGCATTTATTAAGCTCCTACTATGTGCCAAGAACCATGTTAAGCACTGGAGATACGAAGAAAGGTAAAAGAATCCCTACTCTAAAGGAGCTCACAGTCTAATGGGGTAAACAGCATGCTAACAAATATATACAAACACTGTATACAGGATAAATTGGAGCAAATGAACAGAGGGAAGGCACTAATATTAAGGGGGACCAAGAAAGGCTTTCTGTAGATGAGATTTTAGCTGGAACTTGAAGGAAATCATCTTTCCCTCTCACTATCAAATTATAACCCACACGTATTTATCATCATGGAATGCTAAGACTGAGGGAGACCTAAGAGATCATTGAGTCCAACCCCCTAACTGAAAGCATTCTTACTTCATGACTCCCTCTCTTTCCTCCTCTGCCAACTGACCTCCTTCAAAAGCTTCCTGGAAAATCCTATTTCTTCCATGAAATTGCCCCCACGCCCACCCCTCTCAAAGTAGCCTGAACACTCAAAGGTGGAAGTGAGAAGGTGAGAAGCAAACCAGCCCTGTATTAATAAAATATAATCTGCATTTGTTTTTCCTAAATTTCAACATTTCCATAGCTTATCCCACATCCTCACCCCTGCTTCTGGTATATTTTTGGCAGTGGAAACACCTGGAGGACAAGGACCATGTCTTATCAAATTTTCCTGACCACATACTTCCGTATGGTGGGGGATTTGGGAAGGGGATGATTATAGACAAGGACATTTAAGTCATTTAGTGTCCAAATATCCACTTAGTGAACTAATATTAGAACTCAAAGCCAAGTGTAATGCTGGCATAGCAGAAACTGTCCAGAAACTCAAATCTGAAATCTTGCAATCCTGCCTCCAAATCTATCCATTTTACATTTTAAAAAGGAAAAAAAAATTGGGAGAGGGGCAGTAATTGATGCTTTTTCCATATTTTTAAAAAAAGATGTTTCTATACTCCTAGAAGTGACATTCCTTCACCGTCTAATGGTCAGAGAGAAAAAATCTAATTGTGCTCGCAAATGTAATTATTATATTTGCCCTTACTCAACACTCTTCATTTTCACACACAAGGCATGCAAAGAGTTTGCTGTTCACCCACAGAAACTCACAGAGTACATATCAACGGTTTTGCACAGCTCCACAAAGCTGCCAAGGTTTCAAATGCTTCAAGTGAACTTTCTTGAGGTTAGTTTTTAGCCGTTTCTTTTTTTTTTTAAATGTATTCAGGTGTTGACAGATATTATATTGAACTGCAAGTACACTTAAAAATGTAATTCATGAGCAGGGAGTAGGGGAAGGAGAAGAAACCACCCTCTTATTTCAACTGTCTCAGCATCTTTGCCTGTACGGACCAAACAACAGAAGTCAAAGGGGAGAAGTCCTGAAGTTTGATCAGTGGGTCACCAAGATCTGAAATCCAATAACATAAAAGTTAATAATGTTGCTTTGGTCCTAGAAATCACATCTAAGAGAGTATTTCACAATTCCTAGTGTTAAAATGAAATGCTACAAGAAAGCATAACCGGGGGAAATTAACAGAGCAGCAATAACTTCCACTTGAATTGTTAAATGATGAGCTTTGAACCCAAATTAAAAAAAAAAAAGGAAAGTACCTGGGGAAAATGTAGGAATAGGCCAAGGAATCAATAAATATTTATTGTTTGAACAACAATATTTGGAGTTAGGCTGTAAGCATGGCCCCTAGCCAATAAAACTGGAACTGCTTCAACCTTTGCTGCAGATAAAATTTATCTGCATTAAGATTGGAAATATGCAACAGTTTTAGAAAATAGCAAAGGGGGTGGGAGAGATGGCACAGTGAATAGAGCACTGGCCCTGGAGTCAGAAGGACCCAAGTTCAAATCCGGCCTCAGATACTTGACACACTTACTAGCTGTGTGACCTTGGGCAAGTCACTTAACCCCAACTGCCCTGCCTTCCCCCTCCAGAAAGCATTAAAAAAAAAAGAAAAGAAAATAGGAAAGCAGCTAGTCCCAAAGCAGTAGTAGTAGTAAGCAAACTAGTCAATATTGTCACCTTTGTGCCCTTCTCTGAGGACAAAAATCCAACTCGGAAAATCCCCTTATGAGTTGTTTTTTTTTTTTTTTGAGGGGGGAGGAGTGGGAAGTCTAGGCAATTAGGGTAAAGTGACTTACCCAAGGTCGCACAGCTAGTTAAGTATGAAGTGTCTGAGGCCAAATTTGAACTCAGGTCCACCTGACTCTGGGCTGATGCTCTATTCACTTCACTGCCTAGCTGCCCCTCCCCCTTATGAGTTTTTAAAAGGAATTTATTTTTACCCAAAGTGAAAAAAAAGAAAAAATAAAAATTCACTAGAGAACCATGGCAAGGACAATTCTCGATTTGGGAATGGTCTTTGTATTCCATTAGGCTGGAAATACCATCAACAGACCTAGATAGCTATGGACACAAATATTGGTCCACTTGGGGATTCCCCCATCTCTGGTGAAACAGAAGTCCAAGTCCTTCAGGAGCCTGTGGATTAACTTCTCTCTCTTGCAGTGATCACATAGGCCATAAGACTTGTTGCTATTTGGAAATTTAAGATGGAAATAATAATGTAAAGTATTTTCTGCCAGCACTTAATCAAATTGTTCTATAATTAGAAAGGGTGGCTGTCTCATCAAGCTGGAGAAAACAGCTCAGAAAAGGAGATAGCATAGCACCATGGAAATGAATTCTAGAGTCAGAGCCCTGGGCTCAAGTCTTGCTTCTGATACTCCCTGTTCGACCCGCGGCAAGTCAAGTCATTCAACTCTCCTAAGCCTTGGCTTCCTCAACTTTAAAATGAGAGCGTGGGGCTAGATGGTTTTGAGATTTCTTCTGGATTTAAATATCAGATGCCAGTACTTGACTCTTCAAGCAAGGCACCACAGAAAAGTGCTAAGTAGGTCTGTTGTTGTTGTTGTTGTTGTTGTTCCATTGGTTCTCATAAATTTGTTTTTCTTTTTTTCTCTTTATTCTAGTGGGGGTTTGAGGTTGAAGGATGAGGGAAAACAGGGATAGAGTAGCAAAAAAAATGAAGAAGAGGGTGATTAGAGTATCTTTTTAAATGAAGAGAACAGAAGGAAAGCCAGAAAGAACTACAAATAAAGAGAACAGCTTTGAAAGTTATAGACTGAAGGTATTTCATGCTTTATAAGAAAAGCAAGCCATTCATAATACAGATCTACGCTTTTATGTATAACAACCCTAACAATTATTAGCTGTAACTATGAAGTAGTTTTATTGGTCCTTATATGTCATATTATGCATTTATGTGAGATGTCTAGTGCCTACTTGTGCATGCACAATTACACAGAGAAACAGCATGCTAGACATAGAATCAAGAAAGTTCAGGTATGAATCCCACCTCAGTTAATCAGTAAGGATGTATTAAATGCCTACTAGGTTCTAGGTACTGTGTTAAGTAAGAAAGAAAGAAAGAAAGAAAGAAAGAAAGAAAGAAAGAAAGAAAGAAAGAAAGAAAGAAAGGAAGGAAGGAAGGAAGGAAGGAAGGAAGGAAAAGAAAGAAAGAAAGAAAGAAAGGAAGGAAGGAAGGAAGGAAGGAAGGAAGGAAGTCCTTTTTTTTCAAGTTTAAATTCTATTGAAGGACACAAAGCAAATACAACAACCCTGACAATTATTAGCTGTAACTATGAACAAGTAAATCACCTCTCTTGTCCTCAGTTTCCTCATCTGTATAATGGAAGTAATAATACAGGGCCTACATTAGCTAGGTATGGTAAGGCGCAAACACAGGAAACATTTTGCAAAGCTTAAAGCATGACATAAATGCAAGCAACACATATAAATGTCAGTTACTGCTAGCAAAATAAGTGTTGAGGGACTTCCCCTTTTCAGCTAATGCTGTCTTAACCCCAAGAATTTGCTTTTATAGATGATACAGATATTTTTGAGCCTAATTTCCAGAAAGAAAGACAAAGCAAAATAGCAAATACAGCTACATTTGTCCTCCCACAAATCCTAAGAGGGACAAACCTTTTAGTGGGGAACAAAAAGTCATCCGCTGAGGGAAATTATGGAGAAACCAGTCTACCTCTCCTGCCATCCAAAGTCTCTACTGACTGAATGTACATGTCTGAAGCCACAGTGAGGGACCTCAGAATGCGAAGGTTCTCAAGCCTCAGGAGACATACACATGCAGCCCTGGAAGTGTACGGCATCACCTTCCCACCTGTGAGACAGCAAACTGCATCTGGAAGTCATTGAGAGAACATGAGCATTGGTTCCCTGCCTTGTGATCCCAGGGAAGTGCTGTTTGGACTTTTAAGTGTCTTCCTAATGCAACACATCTGGTTTCCACTGCTCTGGTACAACACAAGGAACAGGTCACCTCACCAAGCCTTCAGCAACACTCGAGTAATAATAAGGAAATCAAGTTTGGCTAAATGGGGCCATGCTGTCACAGGAAGCATTTAGGATGGAAGGGAATTCATACACATTCCCTAATCCCCTGAAGCACCAAGCAGGCATCATTACCTCCTCCCCTGTTACCATTCTCTCACTCAACTCCTCCCTGCTTCATACTGGTTTTCAGAATTGCTGAGACTAAGGTAACTCTTGTATTTAGAGTATATACGTCCAGGGCTTCCTGCTTCTCATAAATAAGATGAGGGGACATACTCCCCCAGGAGCTTTGAGATGCCCTAAATGTGAGGGTTCAGGAGCCATCTCCTCAGGGGCAATAGCTCCATTGGCTGACTAATAAATATTCATCTATCTCTCAAACTCAGCAGCCAGTTTCAGCTATACAATGCACTCAGATTTTGGATAATCAGATTTTTAGCTTATCTAAGTAGTATAGAACGTGGAGAAATTGTCTAGGTGACTTATATGTCAAATTAGAGGATCCTCAGCAACTCTGTTATAACTACAGCCACAGTGGATTTATCTGAGACCTGCAAAGTAACAGAAACTCCCTGACTCTCTAACTTCTGACATAAACAAAGCAGCAGCTCTCACTCACCTCCACTGCCCCCACGGTTTGGAGGGCCAAGGGGGATGGGAGATTGATGAGGTACAGAGAAAGCCGCAGGGGAGGGGTAAGGAGGGGGTCTGAGTGGACTCTGGTTGTCTGACCAAGGGGCTTGGTTTGTTTCCTGGTGGGACATGATGCTCCTGCAGGGGTGGTCTGGCCTCTTTAAAGAGAGAAAGAAAAAATAACTTACATAGACAAAAAACAGCAATACAAACCAACCAAAAATGCCAGGAATGCAAGTTCTGCCAACCAAATAAATAAATAAAATGAGATGCCTTATAGTAACTGGACATGGTGCAGTTCTCAACCTTGGGAAACTCAAATACCCTAGTTTAGTTAGTCTTTCCCTTGCCTGGGCAATGACTTCTTCTAGCAATGATGGGTCTAGTCCAGGTAGCCTTTTAATCACAATGGTTAGACCATCTTGAAGCATAGCTGAGGCTTTCTCTGGTTGACAGCATTTGCTCAGGTGAGTTAAAAAAGCAAAGCTCCACAGGACAGAGAACCAAGTCACCCAGAGTAGAATAATAAAAGGTCACCATTATGTGTCTATTCTTCCTTTTCTTTCAAGTGGGAAGTGCATAGGAGACAGCCCCAATGGAATCACCTATCAAATGTTAAAAACAATAATAATCACGTTTATAAAATGCTTTAAGGTTTGCAAACCACTTTACAAATATTATCTCATTTTATCCTCACAACAACCCTGGGAGGCCATTACTATCCTCACTTTACATTTGAGGAAACTGAGGCACAGAGAGGTTAAATGACTTGCCCAAAGTCACACAGCTAGTGTCAGAAGCCTCATTTGAACCCAAGTCTCCCTGACTCCAGGTTCAGTACTCTATCCACTTGGACACTTTTGAAATAAAAGAGATCTTAGGAGAACAGATCCCCAAGCTTTTAACACTTCAAGAAATACAAATATGAACCACTCTGTTGAATTTCTACCCATCCTTAAAAACCCAGATCAGATGCTACCTTCTTCACCAATCCTTCCCTGAAGAATACCTTCCAATAACCGGGAAGTCCTTCAGACTTCACATAACACTTTGTAATTCTAAGGAACTTGTCACATAAAATTGTGCTTTATAGTTACCTATCTTCTGCTGGTGGAAAGTAAACTCCATGATAAGACTTTGTCTTATCTAATATTTGTACCTCTCTGGGTGCTTAGCAAAGAATTTTACACACAGGATGTTGTTTTTAATGACAACTCTCATAGAGAGCTTCAGGGTTTGTAAAGCACTTTTCTTATAACCATATCATGAAGGAGATATTGGCATTTAGCAGACTAAGACTCAAACAGATTTAGTGACTTGTCCAAGGTCATAAAACTAGTTAGACCTGGCACTCCAACCCAGGGTTCTATTGCTTCCACCACCAATGGCCTCTAATGAAACAAGTGAAGTGTCACCATTTAATTCCTATGAACAGAATTCAGAAACACAGAAAACAAGGTATCTTGCTGAGACTGTTGTCTATCTCCAGAGAAAGGTAAGGACTAAGTAAGCTTAGGAAGGAGAGGGGAGGGGAGGGGAGGGGAAGGGAGGAGAGGATAGGGGAAGGAGGAGAGGACAGGAGAAAGGAGGAATGGAAAGAGAGAGGGAAAGTTAGAGAGAGAGAAAGAGAAAGAGAGAGAGAGAGAGAGAGAGAGAGAGAGAGAGAGAGAGAAGGAGGGAGGGAGAGAGGAAGGAAAGAAAGAAAGAAAGAAAGAAAGAAAGAAAGAAAGAAAGAAAGAAAGAAAGAAAGAAAGAAAGAAAGAAAGAAAGAAAGAAAGAAAAAGAAAGAAGGTTGTCTTTCGTAAGTGTTAAGCCGAGGATATCTCTTTTGTTCATTTGTAAGATGAGTAAAATAACTCAAAAGTCTAAAAATCAGAACTTGGGCCCTTCTTTAAGTATTATAGTCATCTTACCAAGAAAATAACTTGGAGTGGGGGAGGGAGGTAAGGATACAGATGAAAGGGAAAGAAAAGTAGGATGAAGTATCATAGAAATTGATTCATTTCTGATTATCCTTAGTGCTCTTTCTGTAGTAGTTACACTAAAGAGGAGCTAGATGCAAACTCAAAGAAGGATCTCCTTTTTACTACATGAAGCCTCAAGACAGTCACAATTGGAGTGCTGTAATCTGAAGGGGAAAAAAAGATCTTCATTACACTTGCCAAGTAAATCCAATTCTACCATTATTAGTAACTATACTTGGAATTTTTATTTTGAATTCTCAAAAATCCTGTGAGGATACAATAGGGATGGAGAAGTTGAAGTACCATGAGAGTGAATAAAGAATGTGTCAGTTAATGACATTGGGGAAGGTTTCAGCAGAAGAGACAGAAAGAGTTCAGACCATCTGACCAATCCCAGAACCCTACCCAGTTCACCGTACTGTCTCTGTTCATTTATTACTATATTCTAGGACAATTCTTACTGAATAATAAGTTCAACCAGATAAAACCCTAAAACTAGGTATACCTCCAAACCTAAGAGAAGCAATGCCACAAAGAAGTTGTTCTGATAAATATTTAAACCACTGCTGTGGATACAAAGAAGCCTGTCTAGCCCTGCCACTACCGTGAGAAGAGAAGTTAAACTTTAAACCAAAGTCCTATATGGTCTGATGGGCAAAGCAAATCCTTGCTCATGCAATGTCTCTTCCTCACCCCAACCCCCCACCGCCAACACACACACACACACACACACACACACACACACACACACACACACACCACAAAACAGACAGGCATTCACAACCAGCATTTCTTCTAGTATTTGTACTTGTAAGGCCAAATCTGAGTAAAAGTTTCTTTAACAGAGATACCCTTAGCTGTGGATCTAATGCTAGGAACTTATAGTGAGCAAGCACCATTATTGGTTAGAACTAAGCATCAGGGACTCAGAAATCTAGTGCTTTTCTCCTATATTTACTGGTTTATTGAGTGACCTTGGGCAAGTGACAACTTTTCTATGCCTCTGTTTACTTCTCTGTGATATGAGAGAAGCCATTCTAAGGTTCCAAAACAGAAGGCACCATTTACATAAAAGTGAATGTTATCTTTTGTACAGTATTTGTTGCACCTTTATGCAAGAGATTGGTAGAAACTAAATCACATTATGAGAAATTCCAAAGGGCTATCAAAATCAGTTGGGGGTGGGTGGGGTGTATGTAAAATTTTGCTGCATTGAATAATGTTTGAATAAATGAAGATGCAATTTGGAAATCTCGAGAGAAATTGTCTATTATAAATGTGATGGAATTTGACCTGTGCTTCTTCAAAGGTGTCTTTTATCACCACAAATCAAATAGCATTGTCTAGGCCATGTTTTATAGGTGGGGAGACTGAGGATAAAGAGGTTATTGTTGTTCTTCTTCCTATTATTAGTATTATTATTAGTTCAAGATTTACTCATAATGGTAGTGGAAGGAATAATAGCTCTCCCCTCCCCCAATTTCATCTATTGTACCACATTATAAGTATGTTTAATACTTATAATTAAGATACTGAAAATTATTTTTTCAGGTCTTCTCCCAAGCCTGGCATTTGCTGTACCATTTCCATTCCTGGCACTGATAATACATTACAGATACATCTATTTATCAATATTGTGTTCCAACTCTTGTTCTGTTTCTCTCATTCTGTTCCCTCCACTCCATCTCTATTTCTCTCCTTTCTCTGTCTCTGTCTCTCTCTCTCTCTCTGTCTCTCTGTCTCTCTCTCTCTCTCTTTCTCACACACACACACACACACACACACACACAGGATTAGGAGGGTTTGTATTCAAGCTGTCATCTGTCATTTCACTTTGTACTCTCTGTCATTTATATCAATTAGCATGAGTAGAACCTACTCTAAGTTCCCTCAAAACTTGATAACCAAGTCAAAAAAAAATGCAGCTATCAAAGAGATTTCACTTTCCAATTGTGCCTGCACCAATGTTCCTTCCTAGTTTTAATCTCAATCTCAGTCTTGCTGCAGTCAGAATGCCTTCTGGTGATTCTATTTTTCCTTCTGGGGGAATCTCTACATAACAAAAACATCACAGTCAAATAAACTTGGTTTGGAGTTACAAACTTATAGCTAGAGAAATGGCAACACTTTCCTTATGACAAAAGAAAGGTTATCCACATAGGCAAGTAAGTAGCTCAGTTTATTATTGACAGCCTAAAACATCAACAGCATGTTATTGTAATTTTATTTTCAAAAAGCACCATCCCCCAAAAAAGCACCATCCCCCACTTTTTTCTCTTCCCACTCCCAAACCACTAACCCCAAAGTGATAGTCAAATCCTCTGGTTCTTCAAAGAAAGCATTTTCCTCTCAAACTGTGTTTTCCAGAAGTCCAGTAATGGGATGTAGTCAGTTAAAACTCATGAGTGCCAAAACTTAACATGTCCAAGAGAAAATGAAATTCTCTTCCTCCCCCGCTCAGTTTCAATTAGTTTACAAAGCAAAAAGTTGGACAACATCAAGTCAAAGACCCAAAATCAATCTCTTATTTTTTTTTCTGCCTCTCTTTCTCCCATACATTTTTAGTCCAAGTAGCTGTAACATTTTGGTGCCAGGAAGGCTTTCTAGGGACACAAAATTAGATGATGGACTAGGAGAGTTGGTAAAAATGTATGACCTCAAGTGAGGGGTCAGAATACTTTCAAAAGTTCCTCCCATGTCCTTACTCTCATTCCAAAAGGAAAAAGAATGTGTGTGTGGGGGGGGGGGGTAGTTAAATAGAAAAGAGATGTGACAGAGACCATCATGAAAGCAGGGGGAAATCTGAATTTTTCTTTCAAGTATCCTAATTGTCTTTCTGCCCTATTCCCTAGGGCCTTCAAAGGTGGCCTCTCCACCATCCGCCGTATTCTCCAACAGGCAATGTCAGAGAAGGGCTAACCCCCTACTACAAATTCCATTTCTCACAAAAGTTTAAGGAACAGGAACACACTTCCGGAGCACTAAATAGGAATGGGGAAGGGGGCGGGGAGGGAATCATATAAGATGCCCCCCCCCCCACACACACGCACACAAACACAGCTGTGAAAATAAATGTCCCTAGGGAGAAGTACCCGGTCCCAGGCCCACCAACCATCTTTCTTCTGCCTGTCCATTAGATCAGCATCCCAAGCTTCTGCAGAAACACATGGGAGTGGGAGGGAGAGGAAGGTTGGAAGGGCATAGGATTGGGGGGTGTAAAAGATAAAAAAGAGTGGATAGACACACGACGAGGCTTCCCGACCTCTCCTGGCCAGGAGCTTATGGGGGCCTGACCAGTCACAAGTCACCACTCACCGGGAGAAGGGAGAAGCTCCAGGTCCACTTTCTCTGTCTTGATGATGGTGAGAGTTGGCTTGAGATCGACGGCCGCCTTCATGGTGCCAGGGAGTGGGGACAGATTGGATTGTAAAGAGAATGATTTTCCCCCCTCTTTATTGAGGGGAGGGGGGTCAGAATCAAGGGGGAGGGAAAGGGAGCGAACCCGTTTCTCTCCAATCTCAAGTTGGGCAGGCTTTCTTCCCAGAGGAAGGTCCGCGCCCCTGCACTCTCTCTCCAGGGAAAGTTGGCACTTGGTGTAGAAATGAGCGCGCCCCTCTCTCTGTCCCTGGCTTGCTTTCGCTCCCAGTCCCTCTCTCGCGTTCCCTCTCTTCCTCTCCGCCTCCGGCCGCCCGGCTGGCTGGCTAGCTGACTTGCCTCTCTTCTCCTCTCGATCTCTCCCTCTCTCTCTTTCTCTCTCCTCCCTCCCCTCCTCTTTAGGGCGTTCCTCCTCCGGGCAGTGCTCTGGTTGTAGCGGCGTTTCAATCCGTCCCGAAGCTCTGGGCCAGCCAGGAGAGGTCTCCACCGCTGCGAAGGAGGGAGGAGGGAGGGGCCGAGGGGCGGAACAGAGCAGGGGGCTGGGCCCGCATGGCTGGCCAACCAATCCCCCCAGGGCGGCCAAAAGCGAAAGGAAAGGTTGCGGATCAAGGCCAGCCCAGGGAGACTCTGACTGGGCTGGGCTGGGCCGGGCTGGGCTGGGTTGGGCTGGCTCGCGCGCTCTGCTGCCTGCCAGCCAGCCAGCCAGCAGCCGGGCCGGTTCCCGGTTCCCGGTTCCTGGCTCCTGACTTCTTTGCGGCACTCAAGGACCTGCGCTCCTAAAACCGATGCGTGGGAAGCTCCCTTTAGGAGCTAGAAAGCCCCGGATCAATACAATCCCTATTGAAAAGGCGGGCATGAGCTGTTCGTCGAGAACCTCTGGGTGGGGAGGCGATTTCACCTCATTTCAGGAAAGTACATTTCATTCCCTGCATGCATTCTTTAGGGTTTTGTCACCAGTAGCAGACGCAAGCCAGGGATTGCCCCCAACGCTACACATACTTTAACAATGTGTGTTGATCAATCAGTCATTCATAAAGCCTGAGACACAGGACGTGAGGCATGTGGTTGAAGGACAGTGCATTAAGGCAACAGAGTCTGGAGCCAATGTCCTCATAGAACTTTACAAACATGAACTCCAGCCTTCTGGTGAGTCAGGATTTAGGGTTATGATTCGGAAGGTGAGTTCATTCTTTTGAAGCCTAGGAAAGATCCTTTGGGAAAATTCACAGGTGGCTTGCTTTAGCATATGCAATGCGTCCTTTACCCAGCAAAGCCCCTTGTTTCAGCTTTTCTAGTAAAAGTAAATCCAGAAGCAGAGTAGAAATTTTTAGTTGAAGTGTCAAATAAACACAAGAAGTACCCTCCTCCCAAGTCATGTATGGAAAAAATAGGGTCCAAACTAGAAATCCTCCCCTTTTTTCCATCAAAACAATTTATCTCCAACTGTCCTGTTACGGATTATTTTTTCTAAAATTATTCTGGTTTCTAATTATATCATTTCCCTAGATTTCATCTTTCTCTTCACAAACCCATCTCGTTGATGTTAGGTCCTTCTGTCTCCCTAAAGTGGGCATGCTATGTTAAGACTCCAAAGCTATCAGATTTTTGCATTTCCGGGGTTAAATACAGACTTTTAGGAATCACATTACACCACCTTTCAATTAGGAAACTGCTGGCGCTTGATAAGATAATATCTCATTTAATTCATGATTGGACACTATTTTTCTATATTTCTATTCTATATGATTCATATTAATAAATTACATGTCTAGATATTGATATCATTTTACAGAGAAGTGAAGTGAGGTTCCAAAATGTTAAATGACTTTCTCAAGATCACATAACTGTCAGAGCAGGTATGTGAACTGAGCTTTCAGCTGACTCCAAGCAGAACATCCCAAAGCATTTACTCTACCTGAGCACTGGTAGTTAGACTTTATGCAAATATGTCAAGAGAAAAACTAATCTTTGTTTAAGTAAAAATTGTTTTTAAGTTGCCCTGAACAACCTCAGAGAAAACTATTTTTAAAACAATTTCCTGATTTCTATGCATATTGTGTGAACTTCAACCATTTGACAACAACTGTAACCTTTCCTCTGACTCTGATAAGAAACATACCTCCTTTACCTTGATCTGAAACCAGTCTGGTCTCCTCAAAACATCAGTAGTTTGCAGGTTTCCCACAGCAAATCAATGGTGGAGTCAGGAATAGAATACAAATCTCCGGCTGACCCCTGCTCTCACCACTAGCTTACTCCCCCTCCAATGACCAGAGATAGATATTTGCATGTGGAAAGCCTGGTTTTGAAGGACAAAGTCCACTGCAATTCATCTGTGTTTCCAAAAGGTATGAAAAAAACAATGCTGTTCCCCAGATGACAAGAACAGACACTCTCTCATTCTGGGAAAATATGGGAAAAACAGCTGATGAATGAATTGGACATGAACAGGGTTGAATATGCTCTATGGAAAACAACCCTGAAACAGCATTGACTTACTAACTCGATACAAAAGCTGAGGAACACAATACTATTCTTAGTTAGGAGGAATTTTTCTGTTCACTCATTTATAAAAATAGTAACAGTAATCAGAATAAATGCTGGGATTCTTACATCCATATGTGAATTCTTACTTCCCTACTTATTGTCGAACAAAATTCCCTAAAGCCTATCCCTTTTTCTAATTCTCCAGTAAACATTTAGATTCCTAAGAGAGTTTCCCTGGCCAGAGATTTCTTGAGAAATTTAACATTAAAAATAACAAGAACAACAACAAAATCCTGGTAAAAAAGATTTCACAGAACCTTACCCTACTTAAATTCTGAACCCCTCTTTTCTGGAGGACAAGATCTGTATTAATAAGAGTTGACGTTTCTATAAAATTCTAAAATTTACAAAGTGCTTTATGTGCATTACCTTACTTGAGACTCATAACAATCTTGTGATATAGATATTAAGGCATTATCTCTTTTTTATATACGAAGAAGCTGAGACTGAGAGGTTAAATGACATTTGATCATATAACTAATCACTGTCATATCTGAACCTCAGTCTTTCTGACTCCAATGACTATTCATTTCGTAAGGCTTCAACTAATTGCTCAATAGTAGGTAACTCATAAGACTCAAGGAGCACCTTTTCTGTCACGTAGCCCTAAAGCAAAGAATTTTACATCTGTGACTAGCCAAGCAAAGAGGTAATACGCGAAGGGACAGGTATGATTTACAACCCATCTTTTGATAAGCAGCTTCTATTCTAGATGGTACTCAGTAAAGATTCAGATTAAAAATAAATGTCCTCTCCTTTTACGAGCTATATGTATAATTAATTGAGACAGAAATATTTTAGTTTTATTGTTTAACCAAGAGATGCCTATCCCAACAGTACATTATCATAACATACCTAAGAAAACTTACTTGTACTATTATTGTCATATATGATGCCATAATTAGACTGGACAAGAAAAATTCATTCCTTTTTTTAAAAATCTAACAACTTTTCTGAATTCTCACAAGAATTTTCAATGACATTTATGTTTCTATGAAGTCAAAAAAGCAAGTTAGAAAGTTCTGTATAGTATGTCAGACTGGGTATCACAGAAAATCATGGAATATAAGAGCTGGAAGGGTCGTCAGACACTATCTAGGCCAACCCACACCTTAGCAAAGAATACCTTCCTCAGCATCACATACCTTGGTTCTCTCCTCACTTCTGCTAGGGTCCATCAATGTTCAGTTCACCCAACAGTACAAGATTAGGATGTCAAGCAAAGGACTCAAAGGTCTGATTCACCATAGCCTAACCATTGGCAGCTAGGTGGCCTAGTGGATAGAATGCTTGACTTGGAGCAAGGAAGACCTAAGTTTGAACTCTGCCTCAGACAACTTACTGACTCTGTGACTCTGAACTCATCTGTAAAACTAGAATAATGTTGGTATGTACTTTACGGAGTTGTGAGAATCAAATTTTTGTACTCTTTTCTGCTAGTTGAAACAAATCAGAACTTTCAATTATGTCCAATTTATTGGTTCCCAACCTGTGGGCCTCATGGGGTTATGGTAAGGGATATATGTATCCATAAGCACACTGAGAACTATTTTAATCAACATTCAATACCAATAAAATTTTCAATGTTAATGCAATCACAAACATGTGAAGGTCTGTGAAAACTCTTAATGTTAAAAAGAGATCTCTATACTTGAAAAGCGAATGGAATTGTTCGGTTGTTTTGGTCTTGTCTGATTCTTCATGATCTCATTTGGGGTTTTCTTGACAAAGATACTGGAGTAGTTTGCCATTTCCTTCTCCAGATCATTTTCTAGTTGAGGAAATTGAGGCAGAGTTACGTGACTTGGCCAGGGTCACACAGTTAAGTCAATGTCTAAAACTAGATTTGAACTCAGGAAGGTGAGTCTTCCTGACTCCAGGCCCAGCATTCTATCTACTGCACCATCCAGCTGCCTCCATTGCATGGGAACTACTGTCCTATTCTATCAGATTCACTCAGGTCCCACTTTAGGACGTGACCATTATTTGTCCTTTGGTTTCTTTCCCTGAAAAATAGGAATAATTATATTTCACCTTCTGTCCACCTCAAGAGGATATCCCAAGGATGAATTAGGTTTAAAATAGAATTTATATTCTAGAAGATACTCAGGGAAAAAAATTAACAATAGGGGAAGTAAGGGTGTATTTTTAACATTCTTTAAAACTGATGAACATGAGAGCCAAATGCATTCAGAAGCAGTAAAATCTAGCCAAGTACAGAAACTCTCTAGAGTCATAACATCATGTCTGACGAGGTCAGGAAAAGGATGCCAGAGAAGAGATACTAATGGTGACTAGCAAACAACTGCTATTAAAAAAAATGCATCTGTAAAAACACTAAACACACAAAGATTCTAAATGACATATATTTTCTTTAGTCCCTTCATTCGCCCTCCTATATATTTGTATTACAAGATTAAATGTAAATACTTTTTTCAAAAGATCGTTTAAGATGGATTTTTCCTTTCCAGAAAAATAAAAAATAATCATCTATAATAAGTTCTTTGATGCTGCCCAGGCTTGAACTTTAACAAACTGAAGAATCTCTGAGCTTTAGCTTAAATTTTAGCACATTATTGTAGGTAGGTGCAAAAAAAAAAAAATTTAGACCACTAACGGTTGATCCAAATTGAGCTTATTATGACTCACAGATGTCAATTTACTGGTATAAGTGCAAGATAAGAAAAAAACAAAGTCTTATTAACAACCTGTCCAAGCTGAGTTGCTACATTTGTGGTTGTCTTTCTCTGAGAAGACGCAACAGTCCCTGTCATGCACAGAAAAAGGGTACAGAGCTTTGAATTTAAAATGAGTTATTTCCATGTGACAGGTTTGGTCAATTAACCAAGCACATTATGGAAGAAAAAATGCATGGGGTTTAAATATCTACAATTGTCAGGCAACAATAAAATGGAAATTCTAAGAGAGGAAAGAGAATTAAATAAATCTCAAGCTGAGCTGCCAAGACACACACACATACACACACACACACACATACACACACACACACACACACACAGCCTAAAGGTTAAGATAAATGTGTCAGAAAGAATCCCTTTACTTTCTGACGTCATAACCTCATCTCTACTTTGGAGATGATAACTCTTGCCTCTCCCTATCATCTTTATTTGGAAGGCAGCATAACAACAAGTAGAGGGGTTGATTTTACTTTTGTGGAGGAGCAACACCAGAGACCATTTCTTCTTCCAAAATATTCCTAATAAAAAACAAAGTGCAGCACTTGTTAAATCCACAAGGGCTCACTCACAACTACCTTTGTGGCCATCCTCCCAACAAGGAAGCTAGCTCTATCCCTTCACCTAAACTGTCCCTTGACCCTCACTGTGCAGGAAACAAGGGTCTTTATCCAGAATACAATCTGTGCCTTTCCTCTGTGAGCTCCATATGGTTTACAGCTCAGTCCCGGCTTCTTGGAAGCATCCCAATGACAGACAGCCTCACAAGAAATTTCAGGACTCCTAGCCCGGAATTAGAGAGTTATCGAGGTGTTTCTTTAAAAGTCAGCATTTTTTAAAGAGAAAATCAGTAGATTGAATTTTGCAGGATAATTCTATTCTGTTCTAGTCCATTGGAGCCATATTCTTGGGTTGTAGCTTCTTAGCTCTGGAAGGGACGTTAAAGGGAAATAAGTAACACTTGAGTATCTAACACCTACTATGTGCTAGGCGCTATGCCAGACACCTTTTACAGATGTTATCTTATTGGATCCTTACAGCAGTCCTGGGAGGTTGGTGCTGCTATTACACCTATTCTATAGTTGAGGAAACTGAGGCAAACAGAGGTTAAGTGACTTGCCTTGGATCACGCAATTCATGTCTGAGGTCAAACTTGAACTCAGATCTTCCTGACTCCAGGTCCGGCTTTCTATCTATTGCTCAAACCAAGTTGCCTGTCTATTCAAGGTAATCATCTATTCCAAACAAGTCATTTTACTTGTGAGGAAACCAAGGACCATAGAGGTGAAGTGGTGACACAGTTAGTTAGAAGAAGAGCTAGGACCAGAAGCCAGATCTCTCAGGTCTATAGGGTATATAGTAAGTAGATTGCCAGACTTGAAGTGTGTATTTCTGCCTGAATCACCTGCAGGCTCTATGACCCTGAGCTTCAGGTTCCTTCTCTATAAAAGGAGAATAATCATGGAATCTTGTAAATTTCCTCTATAAAAAAGAGCTAACAACAGAACCTGCCTCCCAGAGGTCTTGTGAGAATGAAATGAAGGGTGTGTGTGTGTGTAAATATAGATACAGATATAGGCAAATAGAGGTATATCTATATATCCATATCTATCTATATGTATACATGTGTGTCTAATATATATATACATATGTGTGTATATATGTATAAATGTATGTGTGTATATATACATGTTTATATATATATATATATATATATATATATATATATATTAACGTTACTCCACTCTGGCTTTGAAGAAAGCATTGGTACATCAGAAACCACTGTCTTTCAGCTAAGTCTGTTACTGGACAGGGTTGAAACAAGGAGTAGGATACAATTTACATAGAAAGAGAAAGATGATCTCTCAATTGATAGAAACCTAACAATACTCTCTGCACTGTACATGCTGTCTTTTGGTGAGCATAATTCATGACACCCACACTGTCATTTGTAGAGGGAAGGAAGGAGCAGAGCATACACTTGAGAAGGAAGGTCTGGACTGCCTCTGTTGCTGTCTGCAGATTCTTTTGACTATAATTATGAGCCATTCAACTACATCTGCAGTCCCAACAATGTGGGATGGATCTGCCTAATCCTTAGTCCAAGCAACATTTGAAAATCCTCTAGTTTAGACACAACTTTTCACTCTTGCAATGAATAAGAATGTCCTGACCAAAAGACAAGAGCGTATACTTAACAAGGACTATAACCTTGATTGAAAGAGACCCACAGGTTTCCTTCCAATCTAATGTCAGATTACCTCCATAAAGCAGACTGAGCACATGTCAGTGTAGCTAGGGTTCTGAGCAGGTTTTCCTCAGGTGACAAGTGATTCACATTCCCTCCCATCCATGAAAAGTGCAAAGAGTACAGGTTACCCAACAGGCCACTGCAAATATGCTCTATTGCCCCCTGGGATCATTGAATCCATCCTCCAATGAGGTTCCACTTAATAAATGTAGACTGAATTAAATTGAATTAGGGTTTGGGGGAAGGGGAACATGCATGCTACTAACATATATGATAGGAAGACTGATAATACTATATCAAACATAAAAAAGAGAGAACTAGGAGTCAGAGGATAAGTTTAAAGAGCTACAGTCCCCTAGGAGAACAGACTTGGCCCAAACTTCATGCTACAGGTGGCTTGCTCCCATTGGATAGCTAAGGACCTCATCTGATCTCAGCCTGCTTTTCTCTTGAGGTACAAAGACAGCATCAAACTCCAACCAGATGTTCCCTGAAATTGTGCTTTGTGTTTTTAATTAAGAAAATTATGGAATCTTCTCTGTCATTCTCAATCTCTATTTGAAAAGCTAAGTCAATTGTCATGAGAACACAAATCTACCACCAGAGATGAGAGATGGATGCATAAAGTCAATTTAGCTCAGAGGAAAAGAGTGTTGGATTCAAAAGGAAAGGGGTTCCAATTCTTGTTCTGCTATTTACTACATATGACACGGGGCAAGTCACACAGAATTTGTAAATCTCAGTTTCCTTATCTGTGAAATGAGAAAGTATGGACTAGATGACCTTTGTACTCTGACTTCTGAGGACCTAAGATCCTATGGGATATGACACCATCTTGTTCCTATTGATCCCCTATTCTTGATGACTGCATCAAATAGAGGAAACAGCACCAAAGAGGAAAGACCCCAACAGGAAACGGAATGCTGGGATAGGAAGGAGAAATAGAGCAGGCTGCCCCTAAGCACAATGAAAGGGTAAGCAGGGGCTTGACCTGGGTTGAACTTGCTATTCTGGGGACTTGGCAACTTCAATCCACTCACAGAATCCATTTAGATTCTCACTCCATTGTGAAGGGCCTAGAATGTGGGGAAAAGCAGCATATGGAGTAATAGCAACAGATGCAGATTAGAATTGTGGCAGGAAGACACTGGTCCCATGTTTATTTTGAACACAGGGATCCTGAGGTAAAGTCAGAGTAGGAATCTGGCAGGGTAGTGTCAGTGAAAAGAGTGCTGAATTTGTAGCCGGATGACATGAGTTCAAATCCTGACTTTACCTCTTACTCGCGATGGGACTTTGGGCAAACCTTAGTTTCCCCATCTAACACGAGAGGGTTGGATTAGACAAGAAAAAGCATCCCATGTGATTCTAAATCTATGATCCTATGACTTAACATGAAATACTAGATAGCATTTCTCAGGCTCTTCCCTTCGCCTCCTAATACTTAAATTAATGTTGTCTGATCTTCAGGAGACTTCAGCACTGCCTATGTGCCGAGAATAAATAAGGAAGTGAAAAGAAGAGGATTTAGTTTATCTAATATCTGAGTTGCTGGCAATCCAGTTGCATAAGTGTGTGTATGTGCATGCATATGCATACAGGCGATTAAGAGTCCAACTTTTCCTTATCTTCTACAGCAAGAGTTTTTGTTTTGTTTTGGTTTTTAGTCTCTGAGCACTTTTCCTTTCTTCTGCTCTCATAGAATATGATGAGGGGGGGGGAAGATAATAATAATGATAGCTAGCATTTATATAGCACTTTGAGGTTTAAGGTTAAGATAATACAAATGTTACCTCACAGCCCTGGGAGGTAGGTGATATCAGTATCTCCATTTTGCAGATGAGGAAACTGAGACAAGCAACCGTTAAGTGGCTAGCCCAGGGTGACATAGCTAATAAGTCAGGTCTCCCTGTCTCTAGGTACAGTACTCTACTCATTATGATGCATTGCTACCTGATGTCAATCACCTTAGTTATATATTTCATATCCCTATGAAAAATATATGTGAAGTCATAATCAGATCAAAAATAAGGAAGAACAGACAAACAACTCAAGAGTTATACAGATACCCTCAAGATAATTAAAATAAAAAAAAAACAGAGGAAGCCCTCTAATAAGCTGGGTCTGTCCTCATGGTACGATATAAGAAAGGGCATGAGCAACCATCTGGACTGAGAAGGCGTGGGAGACTTGTCATCTATACCAGTGGAGGAAATACAGGCAATAATCCAATACCAAATCCACTAAAGTCAGTCACCTTGCGCTCTGCTAACTGTTCACCAAGCTATAGAACAATTAAATCATTTTTCATGTATTTTTAATGAATTTGTTATGCCTGTCACCTGAGTGTCCTACATAATCTTGTAGGAGAGGAATCATGGTGTAATGGAAGCACCACTAGATATGATGGTTGAGGGCTTGGGTTCACATCTTACCTCTATTACTCACTATCTGTAGTACCTTGGGCAAGCCACTTAAAATATCTCTGGGTCTCAGTTTCCTCATCTATAAAACCACAACTTCTGAAGTTACACCTGGCTCTGAATTTGTGATCCTCTGATCTCATTGGCATGAAGTAAAATACCTCATCTAGAGAGTTCAGTATATGCAGCCCATATGTCACATGTGGAAAGGAAAGGAAAAGTATACACAACAAGGCTAATATTCTTCTTGTGTGAGGAAGGAACAGGTTGTGATAAACTAGGCATGGGGAACCTGAGGCCTCGAAGCCACATATGACCCTCTAGATACTCACGTGGGTCTTTTGACTGAATTTTTAGTCAAGTTTTACAGAACAGATCCTTTTGTCCTGCATTTGTTCTGTGAAATTTGGATTGAGTCAAAGGGCTGCACTTGAGGATGTAGAGGGCCACATGTGGCCTCGGGGGCCACATGTTCCCCACCCCTGTAATAAACACATGCTGGTTTGCCCAGCATATATTACACTTACCCACACCTCCTTTAACTTAGCACAACAAGTCCCTTTCCATACACCATATGTTCTTCTCATCATGCAGTTTGGATAGTAAAGGGAGGAAGTTACCATTCATTGGACTGGATTGAGCCTATGAACCTTAGCAATGACTTAGAAAATTATTCAGTTAATTAATTGATTATTCCAAAGGATACGAAAAGGCAATTTTCAAAGAAAGAAATTCAAACTATCAACAACCATGTGGGGAAAAATGATCATAATCTAATAATTTGAGAAATAAAAATTAAAGCAACTCTAAGGTTCCACATCACAACTGTCATATTGGAAAAGATAACCAAAAAGGAAAATGACAAATGTTGGAGGCACATTAATGAATTGTTGGTGGAGGTGTGAAATGATACCACCATTTTGGAAAGCAGTCATGAACTATGCCCCCAAAGTCAATAAACTCTGCATATCCTTTGACCCAGTGGTCAAAGTGCTTGCTGTTCTAGGGACTACACCTGAAATAGCAAATTAAGACTCGGCAGTTTAGACATACTCAACAGAATCCACTTAGATTCTCCCTCCATTGTAACTAGAAATTGGGAAAAAAAATTTTGAGCCAGTTGTAACTTCAGGAGTTGTGATTTTGTAGATGAAGAAACTGAGACCCAGAGATATTTTAAGCGGCTTGCCCAAGGTACTACAGATAGTGAGTAATAGAGATAAGATGCGAACCCAAGCCCCCAACCATCATATCTAGTGGTGCTTCCATTACACCATGATTCCTCTCCTACAAGATTATGTAGGACACACAGGTGACAGGCATAACAAATTCATTAAAAATACATGAAAAATGATTTAATTGTTCTACAGCTTGGTGAACAGTTATGAAGAGTGCAGGGTGACTGACTTTAGTGGATTTGGTATCAGCACAGCATGTGACTAGGCCTATACCCCAAAGAGACAAAATAATGAAGAGAAGGACCTATATGTACCAAAAACATGTTTTTAGCAGCTCTTTTGGTAGTTAGAAAGGCCTAGAAAATAAAAGAGACAACCAAACAAATTATGACATACAAATATAATGCAATATTTTGACACTATAAGAAATTATGAAAAGAATAGTTTCAAAGAAAATTGGGAAGATTTGTTTGCACTGACAAGAGTGACCTAAGCAGAACCAGAAGAAGACTTTATACAGTAAGAACAACTTTGTAAAGACAAACTACTTTGAAAGATTTAAGAATTCTGATGACTGTAAGGACCAACTGTGATTCCAGACAACCAGAGATGAAGCATGGTACCCACCTCCTGACAAAGGGAGTGATGGACCCAAGATGGAGCATGAGATATATAATTAATTGTATTGATGGCATACAAGGAAAGTTGTTTTTCTCAACTATGTCTTTATTACAAAGGTTTTGTTTTCTTTTTCAAATATGATAGAGATAAGGGGTGTGGGTCAGAAAATAAATGCTTGTTAATTGAAAAACAAAAGTAAATGAGGAATTACCATTTCTTTCTTTTTTTAAATTTTATTTTCTTGGTTACATCATTCATTTCCACAAGGTTTTGAGTTACAAATTTTCTCTCCTTTTTGTCCCTACCCCCCAGCCCAGAACATTGATCCCCCTGTAAGGCCCCTCCCACAATCTATTCCCTTTTATGCCCTCCTCCAACACCCCTCTAGCTTTCTAGTAGGGCAGGGAGGGGCTCCCTGCCCCCATTCCTGTATGTACTATTTCCCAGTTGCATTTGATTGTATAGCTTTTAATACTAGATTCTTGCAATTCCTCCCCTGTCACCCACTCCCACTGGGAGGAGCAGCAATTCAATACAGGCTGTACCTGTGTAATTACACAGGACATCTCCATGGTGGGCAAATTGTGAGAGGCTAATTGTATGTCCCTCCTTCCTATCCTGCACCCCCCCCTTGTTTTGTTCTCTACCCTGTCCCTGTCCTTTTACTGAAATGTGTGCTTCCCGCA
>CM053596.1:133897826-133995101 GCA_028646575.1 Pseudocheirus occidentalis | reverse complement strand
TTAAGGTACTGTTTTCTTCAGTCAGGTTGTTGACTCTCTTTTCATGACTTTCTCGCATCATTCTCATTTCTCTTTCCAATTTTTCCTCCACTTCTCTTATTTGGTTTTCAAAGTCCTTTTTCAGTTGATGTATAGCTAATAGGCATTCTTCCAGTGTCTTGGAAGCATTTGGTGAGGGAGTTCTGACTGAGTTGTCTTCCTCCCGCTCCATGGTTTGATCTTTTTTGTCCATAAAAAAGGATTCTAGAGTTTTACTGCTGTTCCTATCTTGCTTCCTTTTTCTCATGTTGGTCAGTCTATTAATTGCTTGGTTTTTTAGCTCTGTGGAACTCTGCTTCCTGGAGGGGGAAAGCTCTGTCCCAAATCATTGGGGCCCTCACAGCTGCCAGAGCTATTAGTGGGATGCTGCAGCCCCTGCCAGCTTTGGCTCCCTGAAAGCTCACCCCAGGACCACCACTCAAGACCACGATCCAGATTCGGGCCGCTCAACGCAAGAGCCCTTGGCCCTGATGGATTGCCTCAGACCCCCTGCTATCTGAAGGCTGAGGGCTCTGAAGCAGCCCAGTGGAGGCCGCTGCTGCTCCGTTCCTGCTGCTACAGCTGCCTCCCACTGCTTCCTTGCCCTGGGAGCAGTTTGGCCGGACCTGCTCTTCTCTTCCCGAGTTAGCAAAATCCACTGACCTTTCTCTTAGTCTTTTTTTCTTCTGGTCTGATAAGTGTGGTAACTGTGCCTCCAATGCAGCTGATCTGCTCTCCTATAGACGCGGCTCCCCGCCTGATGCCCCAGGGCCTGAGCCGGCCAGGGTTTCTGCCTCGGCTCCCAGACTGCTGCAAAGAGCCCCACCTGCTGAGCTGCCTGTAGCAACAGATGTGCTTTCTGTCTTTTGGAGAGTTTTGGAGCTTGAAAATCTGTTTAGAGTCCCATTTTATGAGTTTTTTAGCATGTTTGTGTGGGAGCTGTGATGCTTTGCTGCTTCTATGCCGTCATCTTAGCTCTGCTCCCCGGGATTACCATTTTTTATGATTTACCAAGGAAGTGTGGTTTCTCTCTACTGGCTAGGTTATGCTAGACGTGTTAATCATGCTCTTGGTGATTAAGAGTTCTTGACTACTAATAGACAACCCAGGCACTGTGGATGAAAAGTTGGCTGATAGAAAAAAAGGAAATAACGGGCCCAGGAATCAGCAGTGCTTCTGAGCTGTGATGAGGAACACACACACACATTTTTTGTTTTCCCCTTTTTACTTCCTCACAGGGTATATGTCTGTACAATAGATTCCCAACAAGATTCTGAACACATCACACTGCAGTCTAAGAACATCTGACCTTCTGAGATTGGCTAATTAATACAACATTCCCTGGTTTCATCTATGATGAGCTGAGACAGAAATATCAATCTGACCTATACCTACCATCCTTCATAAGCAGCAACCACCTCCTAACACCAGAGTTTTAGAGCTAAAAACACAGAAACTATCTATTAAAGCCCCTTCATTTTACTTATAAGGACACTGAGGCTCAGAGAAGTGTTAGGTGAGATGCAAACCCAGGCTTTCTGACTCAAAAGCCAACTTTATTTCCAGTGGAGAATGTGGTCTCTATATGGTTACAGTGAGATCTCCTGCTAGCCTGAATCTAGCAACAGAGAAAGTTCATTAAGAATCATCTTCAAGCCCTCTGTAGAGGCAGGGTGATAGAGCAGAAAGGGCACTGGATTTGGTGTTAGACAATCTGGATTTAGGGACAGCTAGGTGATGCAGTGGATAGAGTGCCAGGAATGAAGTCAGGAAGACTCATCTTCCTGAGTTCAAATATGGCCTCAGACACTTAGTAGCTGTGTGACCCTGGGCTAGTCACTTAACCCCTTTTGCTTCAGTTTCCTCATCTCTAAAATGAGCCAGAGAAGGAAATGACATACCACTCTAGCACTTTACAAAAACATATCAAGAAACCAAATGAATTCACAAAGAGCTGGTCACACCTCAACAACAACAATCTATACTTAAATTCCAGCTCTACTACTTACAACTTGGATAACCTTGAACAATTAACAAGTAATCTCTCTGGGTCTCAGTTTTCTAGTCTGTCAAATAGGGATGATAGACCAAAGTTACTTCTTTTCCTAAAGCTTTGCTCTTATGATATCTACACAACCATCACACACACACACACACACACACACACACACACACACACTTCTCAAACTGAAGGAAGCTGGGATACAAGGGACAGAACACAGGGCCCAGACTCAAGAAGACCTGAGTTCAAATTCTTCCCAAAACACTAGCTGTAATTTACCCTTTGTTTGCCTGAGTTCCTCAAATGTAAAATTAGGATAATTATAACATCTACCTCATAGGGTTTTTGTGAGGCTCAAATGGTGCAGTATTTAGAAAAAAAGCACCTAGCCTAATGCCTGGTGCATAGTAGAGGCTATCTACAGTACATGTTTACTCTCTTCTCTTCCCCTTTCTCCTCTGTAATGTTTTATCAGATTCTTCATATGGATTCTCAATTGCACAGACAGACATGAGAATGACTCGGGAGACTGAAACAGCATCGAGAACGATCCAACATCATTATTCCTGTTTAGCTTTTGCTGAACACCAAGTCATGCTCAGGGTGATAGAAACAGAAATTTGACAGACTGAAACACCAAGAAGGTTGAAATGCCGATGTTTCCTTGGATTCCAGCTCACATTTGTTTTAGTTGTGCATGGATATGAACACATCTATACATACATACATGAGTGTATATATGCACATACATGAATAACTAAAACAAGTATCCATATGTATATATGGATTTGTCTTTAAGTATACATTCAGACTTACATGTGCCTACATATATACATACATACATACATACATATAAACATATACTTAAATTTATATTTTAAAAAGATGATGAAGTCTTCTAGCTGCAATAGACCAGCTGTGCTTCCTTTCCCTGGTTCTTGCATCATCTTGCATCATCATCAGTGAAAAAGTACCTCCAGATGGAATATAACAGATGATCCTGGTGAGGACAAATGAAGCAGAGCAGACCCTAGTTTAGATATCTTCTATCTGGACTGACTCTCCTGAAGTGGAAAATTTCCCCCCACTCCCTAGGCCTCTCACCTCCCTTGGATTAGTGAAATGGAGAGAACTGAGTCAAACACTGAGAGATCAGACACAGAGCAATGCCTAAGAAGGCACCCAGTACAGGTTTAAACGTAGTAATACACAATGGAACCATCCATGAATTGTCATTTTTCTATGGATGGAATATTATAGGTAATCTGGAGAGGGTAGAAAACACAGAACTCATTTCCCAGTGAAAATGAATTTCATCTGACCCATCAAGAATATGTCTTTTCTCCTTGATTGAGAAACAGACTTGAAAGACCTTATCCGAGAAAACTCATGGATAGAAAGCACCTCAAAAGATTTGGGGGGGAGGATGGGAGAAGAGAGGAGGGAGGGGCAGTTGGGTAGAGAGCTGGCAATAGACTGCGTGGGAGGAAAGAACAAATGGCAGTCAAACTCTCTTGTGGTGGGTTCCCAAGAGAAATCCCTTTCCAGGAATTAAAAATCTTAAATAATGTTGAGAAATTTGAGGGGGAAAAAACAAGATCTTGGTCTTTTCTTTCAGGGAATTTCACACCAGTGAAGGAGGCCAGATGGCTAGCAACAGCAATTTCAGTTCCTAAAGTGGTCCAGCATTCACATTACACTCTGTTTCCTCAGCAAAACAACAGGGAGTGCCCTTGGGGTGAGGCTTGGGGAGAGGAAGTTAAGAGAACTCAGAATCCTTGTTCCCTCCTCTGAGCAACCTACACAAAGACTAGTTAATGCTAAAAAGCCCTGTCGAGCTTTGATTTCATGGAATTTAGAGCTACAAAGAAGATTCAATTCCATCCTCTCACTTTACAAATGAAGAAGGGAAGCCCAAAAGGTTATGGGATTTGCCCATGGTCACACAAGTAATGGAGCAGGGATCTGAACCCAAGTTTATATCTGTGGCCTCTTTCCATTACAAAACCTTCTTCCTAAATGCTCTCATTGTCTTTTAGCATTTTGTGGATATTAAGGTAATGCATCTGCTCTCCAACTGTTAAATTTCACTCTTAAAATATGACCAGGTCGGTTATGTGGCACAGCGGATAGAGGGCTGGGCCCGGAGTCTGGAAGACTCATCTTCCCGATTTCTAATCTGACCTCAGACACTTACTAGCTGTGTAACCCTGGGCAAGTCATTTAACTCTGTTTGGCTCAGTTTCTTCTTCTGTAAATTAAGCTGGAGAAAGAAATGACAAACCACTCTAATATCTTTGCTAAAAAACCCAAAATGGGGTCACAAAGAGTTGGACATAACTGAAAAATGACTCAACAACCATCACCTCCATTTTCTGGTCCTACAGTATCTTAAATGACATCATGCACTCCACTACTTCTCCTTCTGAGCTTCAGGTTTGGTACTTGCTCTGGGCAAGATGTGACACCAATTCTTCCTATATAGCTGCATCACCTTTTAAAAAGTATTATAATGAGAAGCAATCAGATGAGGCAGCAGTTTATGATCTCTGTCAATTCAATAAGGCCATCATCACTACAATTATCATCATCCATAATAATCCATCTTCCTTTGGCATTTTAGATTTTGTGAAGAACTTTCATTGCAACCAACCTATAAGGTGGGAAGTATGTGGATGATGGTCTTCATTTTATAGATGATGCTTAGAAAGGTTCAGTGACTTGCCCTGGGTCACACAGCTGACAAGGGCGAGACCTGGGACTCATATTCAAGCCAGCTGATTATAAGATCATTGATCTTTTGACTTTTTGGGTCAGTGGGGAAAAAATAAACAAAAATCACAGGATTTGGATTAGAGCACATGGATTGAAATGTTACCTCTATCATTCACTATCCGTGTAACCCTAGGCAAGTCACTTGACCTCTCAGCCTCAGGTTCTCTTCATTTATAAATCAAGGGAATGGAACTGGTGACTCCTAAAGTCTTTTTCAATTCTAAACCATTGACATCATCATTCCTGACAGAATATGCTACCTGACATGATGTGTGGACTTTCAAACCACACCCCTTCATGCCCTATTCTTGCATCTGTTCCATTCCCTGCTTTTTGAACCTCAGGTTTTGCAAAGGCTTGGACTTCTCACCTAAGGATCATCTGCCAGTTGTCATCAATGACTCTTCTTCTGAAAGTCCTATTTCTTAGGGACTGGTGTCAGAGAGAGAAGCAAGAAATTTTGTAGAAACTTCCACTTGTGGCACGTAGAGTACAATGTGGCATGAAAACTGAGGCCCCCAGCCACTTCTGGGAATACTTGTGCTCGGTGCTAAAGGATTTGGGCCTCATCCCTTGGTCTTGATGATGGCAGCAATGGAGGAAGCTATGTCAAAAAAGATTGGCCAATGAACCGAAAAGCTTTGCCCACTCAGAAAATTTTAAAAGGAGAGCATCCACTGTCACTCTCTTTTTCTTCTCTCCTTAACACATGGAATGGAATTGTTTCTCAGAGGTTAGAAGGGGTCTTCCTCCCACTCACCCAGCAACTGGCTACTCATACATGGCATCAAGCATATATCTTCATTAGGGGAGCCTGAGACTAGATATTAAGATTCTACTTTGTATTTTTTTCCCCTAAGCATAGGTGAGCAAACAGTGATCCCAAGATGGACATTTCCAGTCCTGAAGGCAAACTCATGAATTTAAGAGGTCAAGAACTCCTGGGTCTCTTAGTTAGCATCAGCTGCACCAAAAGAAATACTTAACACTTTTTGGAGGAGAAAGGTAACCACTTCCAGGAGAGTAGGTCCAAGCCTTGCCCTGGTTTCCTAAAAGATAGGGATCTTGACGAGTTGTTCTGATAGAATAGAGTCAAAGTAAAGGTGATATGTGTTCATCAGTGCTGCAAGATGCTTCATGTCTTAATGTTTTAAGTATCACCTTCCCAAGAGAAGGTAATAGAAAATGTGAATGAAGCAATAATAAAACATTAATCATTATGTTCTAGGGCACTGTGCTGAGTACTAGGGATACAAATATGAGACACCTTCCCTCAAAGAGATTACATTTTAATGGGGCAAGACAACCCATAAAGGGAAGTTTGAAGGGTGGGAGACTGATATAGGGGCAGCATCATGGTTTGGAAATGGTGACTGGGAAGTGATGGTTCCAGTCAAAGTGATGCTAAAGTTCACCTATCAGAGCCTTATGTGATTGCTGGGGCAGAGTCCAAGAATTATTCTTCACGTTTTAAGTCTTCATCAACAGATGTTTATGAGTCTTTGGTATTTCAAACATTTCTCTTTGTGTGGAAAAAATAAATAGGTGCCCTACATCTTGTATAAGTTGTACATTGAGTAGCCTCCTGATTCATTTTGGGGTATGAGCCAAACTTAAGCTTTAAGGGACTTTAATTCAAAATCCAGGAAGGTGGCATAATGAGACAGAGAATAGAATATTCTGAACTCTCTCTCTTTTAAGACAAAGATTCATCTGAAAGTGAAAGATTATACATGAGTCTAGAGATTAGTGGGATCCCTTAGTGGGAGAAGATACCTGTTCATCCCTAGGCTAGCACTAGTCTATTGTTACATAAATGTTATGACACAGCTCTCCTGACCAGCACCATTCCCCTCCTAAATCTGTTTTACCTAAATTGTCCATCCTCTAGATGACAGATCTTACTTATTCCATAACTGTGTCACAGTCTCAATGCTTTCAAAGACTTGACAATAATAGTTAATATTTATGTGTGACTTAAGGTTTGCAAAGCACCCTACAGAAAATTATTTCATTTGATCCTCACATCACCTTAAGAATTAAGAATTAATATCACACCTTAAACATTAGGTGATATTATTATAATTTTACAGATGAGGAAACTGAGGCAGACAGAAGTTACATGACTAGCTCAGGGTCACACAGCTACTAAGTATCTGAAGCAAGAATGGAACTAATGTCTTTTCGACTCCAAGTTCAGTACTTCATCCACTTCACCAGGTTTCAGCTACACATGATCAGTGATTGCCATAATGCGTTCTGGTCTCTCTCTTAGGAAAAGGGATCTCAGAATGCCCCTTTCTCTACCTGCTGGCTCAGGCAAAGGCATCCCAGTTCCTTGCATTGCCCTCGAACAACACATAACTTGCTGCTGAGGGGCATCAGCCACATAATCTGCATTTTGGCAGTACCCATCAATGGCACCCAGCCATTGGGGTTGGCAACATAAAATAAGCACTGTCTCCTTCACACTAGATGCCTGCTCTATTTTGGCAAGAAGGACTAAGACAGCTACGCTGGGGAAGCAGAGTTAATTGGTTTTCTGGGGGTGTTTTGTTAAGTCACCCACCTCAGTCCCAATCTGATTAAAGAGCAGCTTTGCCCTTTCCAACAACCGTGGCAAATAAATGATGGAGAAACTCTACTATGCACATGGTTGGGTCCTCTCTAGGTCTCTTTCTTTTCTTCAGGGGCTTTAAGGAGGTTTGAGGAGTGATTCTGGGCATACAATAATGTTCTTGTTCTCCTTTGCTGCACAGAGAAACCTTGAATGGCTCTGTCTAAAATTATAAGCAGGGCAGCCCTAGGCTCTAAGAGATCAGAGCTCTCATGCTGGGCCTGAACAAAGACCCCGCTTTTTCCTAACAATTAGCCCTACTAAAAGGACATCTATCTCCATCTATTAAAACCACCACGTGCCTTCAAGTCAGCCCATTGTAAAGCTAATTAAATAACACGCCTCTCTCCCCATGCTGGTCTCCTGCTTAGCTCTCTTCTGACCAAAACCACTGCAAAGAGGCATGAGATGTGCAGGTCTGGAGCAGCAAAACCCACAGCTACAGCACCACAGCTCTCGGCTACATTGTCATCAACATTATTACTGAGGATGCGCCCCCCCCCCCCAAATAATTAAGCTTCCTACCCATGAAGAAAACAGATCTAGCCTCTGATCTCCTGGTACTTAATTTTTAAAATTCTCCTTGAATGCAAAATATTTGGTAGCAAGTCACCCATATCTTAGTGTGAAAATACTGCTATTGTTGTAGAGGGGGTAAGGAGATGTATTCATTGAATCATTCATGAAAAGCAATTTTTAAGAACCTATTATGTATGATAAGATAAGAACCCATGTGCTAAGTACTGTAGATACAATGAAAAAAAACATAAAGTAGTCCCTCCCAATGAGGGACAATGAGTTTATCTTCTATTGAGGGGTAAAGGAGGTCGGGGGAGTGATATGAACATAGATGAGAAAATGCAAAATAGATATTGATAAAGAGATAGATGTATGACATTTAGGTTACCTCCCCATCTCAGATGTTGGACCCCTAGAATATCTAGTCCAGATTCAAGTCATTATCTCATCTGTATCCACTCGTAAGCCTCTACTGGTGATGTGTTTGCCTTTTCTCTAGTTATTCAGAAGACACAAGTAATTCAAAGCAAAACCACTTAATAAAATACCAAAACAAGAAAAAATAAAAATAAAGAATATATTCTGAGTAATATTATTTTATATTTACTATCTCTTAACTTCTCACCCTGTAAGTTCACTCTGCCCTGTGGTCACTTCCTCTGATTGGTTGTTTGTCCCAGACATTCCATTTTAAGGAAAGTGTACAGGGCAGCCTTGCTTTCATTCTTTTGCAGGATGCACCACTCCTGGTTCTTCTTACTTTCCCTGTTGTGTCCCTCCCTTGTCCACTTCTTTGTATGTGCTGATTTCCTCCATTAAAATGTAAGCTTCTTGAGGGTAAGGATTGTTTTTCTTTTTTGTTTTTTGCTTGTATTTCTACCCCAGTGCTAAGCACAGTGCTTGGCACATAGTCAATTTGTAATAGGTGCTTGTTGCCTTGTGAACCTAGGGCATAGTTGCCCACAAATATGGAGAGGCAACTCATGCTTCTACTGCTGCAAGACCATCTATGTCTTCTAGTGATAGAAGACAGCATTCTGACTGGGTTTACTCCTCTCCCAGTCCTGTGTTTATGGGAGGATCGTTACTCTCCTGGTCTCTACAAGACTTCTGGGGATGTGTCTCATGGTGACTGGTGACTAGTGGGAGCATAGTCCCTGCTGAGTTTATCTTTCCTAATAACTTCTTCTGATCTTATTTCTTTAGGCTCATCCTCTGACCATCTCAGGTCCAAGCCAATATGGTAGAGTAACTGAAATCTCCCTTGGTAAGGGCAAGTTGACTTTTTTTTTTGTCATAAGCACAACATCCAACAGAAGAACGCCAGGCAGAAGCACCCCAGGCTATGATCCCTGAATATGGGTAGAGATTCCAAAACGACAAATGATCTCCAAGTTATAAATAACCATCTAACTTGGAATTAATAATAATAGTGCACTGGTTTACAAAACATTTTACAGATATTATCTCATGTAATCCTTACAAGCTATTATTATCCCTATTTCACAGATAAGGAAACTGAGGCCCAGAGGTTAAAAGATTCGCCTACAGTCATATACCTAGTAAGTGTCCTGGGAAGAATGTGAACTCAGGTACTTCAGGTTACAAGTCTAGCCCTGTATATACCTCTTACTTCCTCTAAGACTTTTAAAGATCCTCTCTTGTTTAGCATGCCAATAAATTCAAGCAAGAATAATAGATAAGCTGAGGAGCCAAGATTCTTTAGTCACCCAGATCTCACTCCTGTCTTTATTGTGAATATTTGTCTACAGCAAATCTCCTTCCCCTTGGTCTCTATTTTGGTCAGTAAAAAGTCTCTCAATCTCCCCACAAATGCAAAGTAACTACAGAGTAATTGACTAGAGGAAACAGGAGTGGTTGCCTGTAGAAGGTGGCCCATGATCTGAGCCTTGAAGAAAGCTAGGGATAATTAAAGGTAGACAAGAGGAGGAAGATCATTACAAGCTTAGGAGACGAATAGCCTGGGCAACAACCCAGAGATGAACAATGGAATGTAGTATAGGAAGAACAGAAAGAAGGTTGGTTTGGTCAGAAAATAGCAGGCAGTGTAAGAAGCCTAGGAAGGAAGACCAAGACCAGCTGATAGACCAAAAGGAGAGAACAAGATTCTAATAACTTTGCAGAGACATAGTCTAGAAGATAAAATATGAGGTTGGGGACTGAGATTTATTATTTAAGTTCTATTTATGCTCAGTGCAGATCAGTATGAGATCACGGATGGGCAAAATGTCACAGTTGTCTCCTTTTGAAATCATCATCTCAGATTATACACACACATGCACGTACACACACAAGCACGTGCACATGTATGCTCACTCAGATTAAAAAAAAATAAAGAGAATGGTGCTGTCCATTTTCTAAACTTGTCAGTGGTCTTTAAGCTTAAGTTTTCAAACCAAACTTTAGTCTTTGAGGTTTATGGTCAATTTATTCTTTGGAACATGCAAATAGTTGCTTCAAAGAAATAATAATAAAAAAAGATCATTCATCCATCTTCCTGGCCTCTCTTAACAGTTACAAAACAGCAGTTGGATGAGTGAACTGTACAATAATCTCATATACAACTTGTTTCCCTTAAAATACACTTGGGCTTCAAAATTACCAGAAAAAAAACACTTGGCAAAATATGAATTTGGGCCCTGCCAAGCCGCCAAACATTTAAAAAACAGCTGAAGACATTGAATGATTCCCATTCTTAAGACAAAACTCTAGCCTCGTACCAAGAAAACACCAGACAACAATTCTTGCATAACCCCAAATTCTCTGGTGATGCTGGCACTGGGAGAGGACATTCTATAGTCATTTCCCCCCTCTTGTACCAGCATCTCAATTTCAGTAAGAAAAGATATGCTTCACTGTTTGTCCTGATTACAGAACAAATCAGATACCTGTACCTCCCAACCTCCAACATACAAGAACTAGGATCAGGAATGTTTTCTCTTCATAGCGGTGACTGTCCTGGGAAGCCACATACTTGCTAAAGTCTCTGACTCTGTAAAATATTCACAAATATATTAAGCATGGCAAGATTTGGCAATGAAAGTTGTCAGAAAGTGTGCTTTTGGAGGCTAGAGGTTCTTCGTCCCTTCCTTTGCTACCACATGCCTCAGTTCTATCTTTAAAAGCCTAACAATTCCTCTAGTGGACACTTAGGAAACAGCTTGGTCAGTAGATGAAGTTAACGGCTGTAGCATTACCATGGGGATTTTGAGTTTTGGAATCAAAAATAAGAAAACAGGATATAAACTTATGTCACAAGCAAACCTGACAAAACTCTTCCAGGAATGTCTCTTGAATTGACTGTAGGAAGCATTGTGTTGAGATGGCCTAAAATGCTATCTCTTCCCATTCCTCCTCCCTGAACCTGGGACTCTCTCTGAATCCCCAGGCTATGAGAGGTGAACTTCTACTTTATCCTTCCAGGGGCCCAGACAGCTATAGTAAGTCATTTCCTCACCATACTACCCTATAGATTCCCCCCCCCCCCCAAGACCTTTTTGAGTTGTCTTCTCATGCTAGAAATATAAACCGAGGGCAGGAATTCTCTTGTTTGCTTGAAGGTGCATCCCTAGGCTTGGCAGAGAATCTGGTACATATTAAGAATTTAATAAGTTATCTATCTGTCTATTTAGCCATTCATCCATTCATCTATCACCAGGCCACATTGGGAGAATGATGCTCATTTTGGGGCATTGCATCTTGGGAAAGATAAGACGAAGTACGTCTACAGAAGGGCAACAACCACTGTGACACTAGAGAATGTGCCCTATGAGGTTTAGGAGAGGAACTGGAAGTGTTTATTTGGAGAAAAGAAGATTTAGATGGATAATCGTAGCTATGTTCATTTTTTTTAAGGGTTTTCACATGACAAAGATATTAGAATCATTTCTATGATTGACTCCAGTGGGTAGAACTAGAAGAAATATGTGAAAGTTATAAAGAGGAATTTAGGTTTTATGTAAGGAAAATTGTCTTGCTAATTATTATCATTAAGTCATTTTTCAGTCATGCCCAAATTTTTGTGACCCACTTGGGGTTTCTTGGCAGAGATAATGGAGTGATTTACCATTTTACCATTTTTACAGCTCATTTTTACAAATGAGGAAACTGAGGTAAACAGTGTTAAGTGACTTGCCAGGGGTCACACAGCTAGTAACTGTCTGAGTCTAGATTTGAACTCCCAAAGATGAGCCTTCCTGACTCCAAGCCCAGTACTCTATCCACCACGCTACCTATCTGTCCTTGCTAATAATTAGAAGTGTGTAGAAATAGAATGGGCCACTTTAAGAAGTTGTAAGGTGAGAGATCTAACTAAGGCTAGAAGTAACTCTGAGATCATCTAGTGGAACCCCTCTTTTTTTTTTTTTTTTTTTACAGATTGGACATTGAGGTCCCAGGGTTAAGTGACTTACCCCAACCACACAGGAAATAATTATCAGAGGAGGAATTTGAACTTAGAATCCTCTGATTCCAGAGTCAGTAGTCAATACTGGAACATCACTTTTGGGAGAGGGAATCCATTTTTGGTTTGAATTAGAGTAGATGGCTTCTGAAGTTCCCTCCAACTCTGAGATTCTATGAACATGCTTTTTCCAATAATAGTTGCACTCTCCCATCTTTTGTAAAACCTCCTATAATTCCCAGAGTACTTTCATATACATTATCTGATCTGGCCTTCCGAAAAAACTTCATGAAGTAGACATGAAGACAAGATAAGTTTTCTAGCTTCTTCACCCCACAATTCTGTCAGTTTTAAATTAGGAACTCACAGGCTGCAATTGAAGCTCTATCTGCTTAGTTTTATATATTACACAACCCAAGTGTGACATTCAGAAATTGCTGATACCCATGAACACAATCTTTAGTCACATTTACTCCAAAGTTCCAAAATCCTTTTTGCTCATTGCTCAAAAGACCCATGAAAAACACACCTTTTTTTTTTCCAAATCACTTGTCATGATTTTTTTTTATCTCTATTAAGCCCCCTTTTTAAAAAAATCACTTTTACACAGTAAGGCATATAAGTCATTATTTTCCCCACCATGAATGTGGCTTGGTTGAGGAGGGAAGGGGTGGGGGTGAGGGTGGAATTGTGTGGTGGGCCAGTAGACTCTGAATGCAATCACTTCCCATGAACTCACCCCAGCTCCCAGAGCAGGAGTAATCGGAGATGTCATTTGGGGGTGGAAGCAGCGAGATCCCAGTTCTGACTACACTCATGGGGAGAGAGGAGGAGGAGGAATGAAGCTGCAGTTGGGGGTTGAGAGGGAGTGGGGTTGGGAAGGGAAGAAGGAAAAAGGACAGAGCCTAACCTTCCTTCCCATGAGAACAGCAGACACGAACTGAGCTCCTGTGCTCCAAGGGCTACACAGCCCTCAGTAGCAGCTGCAGTCAGGAAAATGTTGGGAAGCATTGGAATGAAAGAGCAGCTGGACAGAAAACACGTAATTTTTTTTATTGCCTTTTCTATTTATATATTTATATTGGGATTTCGGAATAAAAGAACAAAGCAGAATTTGTTCCAACACAGACTGCAGTATGAGTTGGACATGGCATTGCAAATAAAAAAAAAACCAACATTAAATTCTTGGAAATGTTCCATTGTTCAAAAGTCACATATCCCAAATTCTTCACCAAAATGCTTGTGTGAGCAAGAGACAGAGGGAAAGGTTGGTAAAGAGTGATGAGGAGAGGAAAAGATACATTTTCACTTTGGAGTAAAAGATGAAAAGTGATTATTTCTTTTTTCTTTTTCTTTTTCTTTTTTTTTTTTTTTTAGTTTTTTGAAGGGGGGAAGGTAGGGCAATTGGGGATTAAGTGACTTGCCCAAGGTCACACAGCTAGTATGGTCTGATTTGAACTCAGGTCTTCCTGACTCCAGGGCTGGTGCACTGCACTATCTAGCCACCCATGAGAAGGGATTATTTCAAAAGCATTCAGGTTAGGATGTACTGCTCTTTGGGGTGAGGGGTTTTTTTTCTCCTTTTTTTGGCTCAATGTGATACAGTGGAAGTCAGATGCTTCTACTCCAGGTCCTACTTCATCTGTTTAACCTTAGAGAAATCACTTTTATTCAATCCAATCCAATTCAATCAAAGAAGTGTTTATTAAATATCAATCAAGTACAAGGCACCGAAGATAGAAAGTCAAAATGAAAGCAGATCTGTTCTTGAGGAGCTCATATTTTTCTTCACCCCTCAGAGCTTCATTTTATCCTCTGTGAAATGGGTATAAAAATACCTACCTTATCTACTCAGTCATATATAAGTCGCAACATGAATTAATAAAGGGGGCTACCACATATGCCATGGATTGCTGAAGTAATCACAGATCTTTAACATATTTGTTTATTATGTACCTGGAGTAGGGGAAAGAGCACTGGATTTGTAATCAGACAACCTGGGTTCAAATTATAGTTTAGCCCCATCCTATGAAAACAAGACTTGGAGTTTTCTTATATCTATAATGAGTGGTTTAGGATTGACTAGTTAGACTAGCTAGACCCTTCCAACTCTAAATCTGTGGTTACTGTATTCATAAGGCTGTTGTAAGCAACATACTTTGTAAACCTTAAATTGAACTTGGGGGAGGTCCTCCTTCCCTGATTGGTAAAGACCTCACATAGCCCATTATATTACATCAGACCAGACTCCAGTTCTGTTTCATTTTTCTCACTAACCAATTCCTTACCACTGTGGACTCACCTTCTGAGATACTTTTTTTCACCCCTTTCCCAGCTTTGGAATGAAATTCTGTAACTGGTGCTGACAGGGACATGTCAATCTACTTCTCTATGGCTCCAGACATGATCTCAATAACTTTCCAAACTACTTCCTGGCCACAACCTCCTTTTGTGTATACAAACCTGCTGATTAGACTATAAGCTCCTTGAGAGCAGGGACTGCCTTCCTTTAAAAAAAAATATCTTCCTAGCACTAAGCCCATCACAAACACTTAAATGCTTTTTTTTACTCACTTTTATAAATTTGACATATTTTAATAGATTTAATAATGTAGTAGAACAATAAAGAAGCAATACACAAAGCCTACCTCTGAAGTTACTTTATATGTGTCCTGGACAAAAAGCTGAACTTTTCAGAGGTCTAGATAACTCTCTAAGACTATTAAATTACAAATAAGATGCAGGAACTATATCGGCAAAGAGAGTTTCTTAATCCAGTGATTCCCTTTTACCAATGAAATCACAGATCTAGGCCCTTTCCCTATGAAAACATGGCATAAATATAAAATATTATTTACTGTACGATTCAAAATGTCTGAATCTCATCAAGAGTTCTATTGGTGAGAAGATTTTAGGCTCTCAAGAGACCAAAAAATGATTGAAGGCAGAAACATCAAGGTTAATTTTTGTGATGAGCAAACTTATTTAGAAAAAAAAAATGAGAGATATCAATTTGAACTAAGACCACAACAAATTCGTCCTGCAAACGGTTGACTGCTATTTCCTTGGGTCTTTGCTTCTTGATAAATAATCAGACCTTGGATTCATAGCTTCTTCTAAGAAGTAATAATAAGAACAGCAACAACAATGATCAGCATTTATAAAGCGCTCTTAGGTTTGCAAAGTGATTTATGAACACTATCTCTTTTTATTCACACAACCCTGGCGGGGTGGGGGAGGCCTGAGTTATTATCCCATTTTACAGATAAAGTAACTAAGGCAGACAAAGGTTAAGTAAATAGTTGCTCAAAGTCACACTGCTAGTGAATGAGGCCCAATTTTAAAACCCACAGTCCCCCATCGTTCTGTAAAAGAAGAAGGTGCATTTTCTCAGTTCTTTCCCAAGACTGAGTATAATGATTGATAGACATAAATTGAGAAAGCAGTTTGAAAAGTCTAAAGTCCAAGCTATTTTTAAAAAATAATCTACGGTATTTCCAAGTTGTGAACAAACTAAAGAAAAAGGAGTGAAAATGTTAGCTAGAAACTTCCCATCATCAAATGAATAGTATCCAGAAGAGTCTATGGACACCATCCCCAAGATGATTTGCTTACCCAAAGCTTGGTGGAAAAAATACTAACATTTCTTTGACCTTCTTTTCTAAACTTTCTAAGTGGTTTAGAGAGAGGCTGCCCAGGAAACTCCAACAGGAACCTAAAAATATTATCTTGACTTTATAAACATCAGGAAGGTTAATGAAGTGAGGAGCAGCAGGCCCAGGGAATGGAACATCTCATTCAGTTTGGGGAGCCTGGGCAGAGAATGATCAGGTCTCTGAAGGCAGTGAGAAGGGTGGAGGAGGGGCAGGGTTACTCTAGAAGTGATAAAATGAGCCAAGGGTCCAAATCCCAAAGAATAACAATTAATTAAGATACATAAAGCAGAGATTCTCAACTTTAATAAAATTTCGAAATAAGGAGTCAACAGATTGGGCCTGCACTGATCACATGGACAGTGTATCATAACAACAATAATAAAGGCTCTCCAAGGAAGTCTCCCTACAGATTCCAGTTTCCAGGAAAAGCAACTTGGAACTAGTATGTAAACCCCCCCCCCCCCAAGCGAGGTTGGCATTAGTGAGCTCTATTCCCTTCAATTATTTTTCTTTATTTTTTTGTTTTTATACCACAGTCACATCCATTTCATCTCCCACCCAGTGAGTTCTTCCTTGTCACAAAGAAAAACTTTTAAGCAAAGCCAACCATCACAGTCACTAACCTGGAGAGCATATACTTTGCTCCCCATCCACAGTTCCTCACTGAGTTCCTCACATAATTCTCTACTGAGACTTCCCTTCAGTTCTCATAAGTCATCGTGTGAACCCCTCACTGGATCTTCATCATGTATATTCATCTTGGATTTCCTGTGTAATGTAATGAGCAGGTATCCTAAATTTTCCAGGACTATAGATTCAGGGCAGAATATGTACTTTGTAAAAGGACTCAAGAACTTCTCACTGTATTTTCTAATAGCACTTGCATCACACTTTTGTTAGGCCCTTCTAGTGAATTATTTCACACAGTATTATGGGACAGACAATATGCATGGTATATAGAGCGGTGTGGGGTCATCTCCAGTTTTCCTGATATACCTCTCACCGCTGGACCCAGATGGCTCTGGAGGAGAAAGTGAGGCCGATGACTTTGCACAGCCCTGCCTCACTTAAATCCAATTCACTTGAAAGTCATGGCATTGCCTTCCAGATGTCATGGTCCTCTTTGAGAATGAAGGACAAATAGCTAACAACAACAACAACAGAGAAGAAACCTCAATACCAAGAAGAAGTGGGTTCGAGGTCACACAGCTTTGTGACCCTAGTCACGTCACATAACCTCTCATTGTTCTAGGGAACTACAATCTGAAGTTTCAAAAAAGTTGCTGACTTGAATTGGTAGGGGGAGTTTCCATACCTGGGAAGTTCCTTAGGAATGAAATCGCAGATCCAGTCCCTATCAGTTTGAGTATGCGTTGTAACTCTCCATCACATGAGGAGAATGGAATTTGCTTTCTGCATCTCTCATGGTACCTAACAGAGCACTCTACACACAGCAGGTGCTTCATAAATAATGCTGAAATTCATAGATCAAAGAATGTTCAAGTTTGAGGGCATCTCAGAGATCTCTTAGGCCAGAAGTCCCCAACCCTTTTTTTCTGTTCCCATTCCTTGTACCTATTCAGTACACATTCCCTTAGCCTCCATTCATCATGAAGGGAAATAAATTCTAGAGTTTACGAAGCATATGAACATAAGAAATAAAATGAAGATATTAGTTAATTTCAATATGATAGCGTAACTATTTACAAAATGTTTCCTGTACCTCTTTGGCAATATTGATGTCCACAAATCAAGAACCCTGATTTAGCCCAGCCCCACACTTGACAGATGAGTTAGGTATGGCCAGAAGTGATTTAACCAAGGTCACATAACTAAGAAATGATGAGGTCAGTGATCTTAGAAAGTCATGGAAAGACTTACATGAAATGGTAAAGAGTGAAGTGAGTAGAGCCAAGAGAACATTGTACATAGTAATAGCAACATTGTTTTAAAAAGATCTTGGAGCGACTGTCTTTTTGACCATTATAAGTACACAAATTAAAGATAAAGGACATATGAAGAAAGACACTATTTGTATCCAAAGAACTGATGAATACGTATAGAATATTGTACACACACATATACATGTATAGGTATGTGTATACATAAACCTATTTATGTCTAAAGATAGTCATCTCTGGGGTGGGAGTAGGGAAGAAAAAAAGAAATTTACATGAGAACTTCATCACATATTTAAAAGGAATAGCAAATTACATATAATAGATTTGCAGTTTTCATGTGCAATCATCTTTTCTATTATACTATGTTATAGGAATGCTTGCTTTATTCCATAAATTAAAAAATATTTTTTTAGAAAGAAAATAAAAGGAATCACAACCACTATGGTTTCATCATCTCTAACCTCCTCAACTGGACAATTGGTGCCTTGACAAAAAAGACCAGAGCTTCTAGTTTGCCTGTCCCATGAAACTTTGCCCACAGGCACTCAGTAAGTATTTGTTGATTAACGGAGGTCAAAGGAAACAGCAGTCTCTCAGTCCCAAATTGATTCTCATCATTCAACATATATGTATAGCACTAACTGTAACCATGATCAAAACTCTTAAGTTGCCCTCGATTCCAGGTTCCCACTGGAGATCATGGCAGCACTTGATAGTAAAGCAACGACCTCTGTAAGAACTGGAGCTGACTTTCAAAAGCAATCTTGAACAGAGCACATTGCCAATTCAACCCAGTGGTCACGAAGACCTAAGTGTCAGAGTCGAAGGCCACCTAACCCAAAGGGATTTCAGTAAACATATACAAGGCACCAGTGGGAAATAGATCCTAATCACAGGTGCTGTCTGAGACCCCCGGAATAACTACAGATCTAAGAAAACTGTTTGATGGAGACCCTTCATAACAAAAAGACATGACAGGTACTTAGGTACCAGAAAATGTCCTATCTGTATTCTACAGATACGTCCACCTACCCAGAATCATTTCATCTGAAGTGAATCTTACTATTTTATTTGCCTCAAGTCTTTAAGTGGAACCTTGCAGGATCTTGGGATCATAAATCTAGCCCTGGTAGGTAGTTTGGAGATGTTCTAGTACAATCCCTTTATTTTACAGTTACAGAAACTGAGTCCCAGGGGATTAAGTGACTTGCCCCAGATCAAACAGGTCATAAGTGATAGGGTGGAATTTGAATACGTATCTCCTGACTCTAATTCCAGAGTTCTTTTCAAGCATCTTAGCAACAGCCTAACTCCCTTTCATGGGTTTCATGATAAATTCAAAGGAATAAATCTGGGTCTTAGGGTAAAATTCTACTCAAATTGGATACAATGCTGAGTCAGTCATCAGTTAAAATAATAATAATCAAACAATGAGGATCTTAGATAGGAAAATTGGAAGCCTATGTGTGTTTGTACATCCAACTCTAAAATTCCACACCTCAGCCCTGTGGCAAACTTCTCACAAACCTTTGGAAAGAGGAAGACAATGATTTCCACAGACCACTTTTGCCACAAATACTGGGCAATTGAAGAAATTATGTAAGGAAAAGAGATTCATAATGCATTAGTCTCCAGAGTGGGAGTTGTGGCATGATCCCAAGGAGTATGTAATACACCCAATATGAATGAAGGAATATGGGCTACATCCTAGCCTCCCCAGTGATAGTCAATACTTGAAACTCTCCAACACAATCACATCCACCTTTATCCCCCAATGCTTCCCCAATCAGCCCTTCTCCATCTGCTATAAAAGCTCTCAATCTCCTCCATTCAGTCTGGGTTCTTACAGGACAGTTATACCCTAACGACTACCCAAGCAGCCACAGCAGCATTAGGAAAATTCTCCATACACACTACCATACCAACTCCGAACCCCTTCAGATCACATTAATAGTAATCATAATAACAATAAAAGAGCTAAAATTTTTATAGCATTTTAAGGTTTGCAGAGTGATATATATATATATATATATATATATATATATAATCTCATTTTGTCCTTATAAATGACCCTGAGAGATTAGGTGCTATTATTATTCCCATTTGACAGGTTAGGAAAATAAGGCACATAGAAAAGTGATTTGCCCAGCTAGTATCTGAGGATGATGTTGAATTCAAATATTCCTGAGTCCAAGTCCAATTTTCTATCCAGTGTCACTTAGTTGACTCATAGCTACAGGAGGCATCCCTCTTCAGATAATGTTGGAGCGTGACTGGTAAAAGTGCCCACCTCCACTCACCTGTTTACTTTTGGGTGGGATAATGAGTTCCACAGATAGATGAGGTGTGGGTGAATAAAGATCTGCATTTAAGACCTTTTTAGATTATCTTTCTCCCCAAATTCACTACTTTTCTGAATTTCTGATATAGTTTCTCATCCCCTCACACCTGGACTATTGCAAAAGCCTTCTAACTGGTCTCAAATCTCATTCTAGTCCAATCCATTTTCCACTCAACTGTCAAAGTGATCTTTCTAATATATAGATCTGGCCATGTCATTTTTCCTATTAAAAAACCCTTTAGTGATCCCTATTACCTCCAGGATCAAATATTATTTCATCTTCATCTCATTCTTTTTTATTTTTATTTTTAATTAGTTTTATAATGTATATAATTATTATAGCTGAAGTATAGTAGTTGGTGTATATAATTTTGAACACATGTACACACATATGGAATCTCTGCTCAATTAAAAAAAACTTTTTTCTACTGATGATCAAGAAAGCTTAGAGACTACTGCTATATTGGGGACCACAAGAGTTAACATTTCAGCCTTCATTATGCCTTAGCTCAGTCTTAATTGTGCCCTCTGATCTAATGAAGTGGCAGGATTTTTCCTTCTGCCCTCTTCTCACTAAGGCAGATGTTAGTTGTACCAGAACTTTGAAAAATATGTTTTTTTTTTCTTGCATAGGTGACCAGCACCTCACTGAATGGTGGCTCCCTAAAAACATCTCTTTTAAAAAAAAGATCACCAAGCATTTACATTCCTTGTAAATGTCTCATTTACTGATTGGGCTGGAAGGAACCTACAAAAGTCATTGAAAATGTACCTAAACCACTTTCAATTGGGTGGATGCCTGCTCAGTTCTGGAGAATCTCTAGGGAGAAAGAATTCACAATCCCCTCTAATAACCTATTCTAGGGTCAAAGTTCTTTATAGCTAGGCTAAATCCCCTTTGCTGTGATTTAATCCCATTTTCTCTTGTTCTAGTCTCAAGGGAGATGCAGAACAGCTGGGCATCCCTTGATACACTTTAAGAATGGCATTAAGGCTGCACCAACTAAGACTTGAGCCTAATCAATTTCATACTTGGTTCCAATTCACTGCTCACTGAAAGCTCAGTCTCTGTTTCAGTCAAGGGGACGCCTGAGTTGAAGATGGCTTGTGAATTAAATGGAGATATTGGGGAGGGGTCTTGGAATTAGTCTGTGTGTGTGTGTGTGTGTGTGTGTGTGTGTGTGTGTATGTGTTTGATCTGAACATAACATTTTTTACTACAGGTTAACAAGACTGGCAGCTAAGCATGCCAAAAAAAAAAAAATCATGGTATCTGCTCTAAGTATTATTCGGTAGAGGAGTGGTTTTCTTTGTGGAGTTTGTAATCTAAGGCTTTCTTACATGAAAATAGGTGCCGAAAAAAAGTAAGAGAGGTCTTCCAAGGAAATACATGAAAGGTTAGGAAAGATTTTTGGAAGGATTGATGGAAAAATGATTAATTCTTTACTTGAAAAAAAAAAGGAATTTCCCTCCTCCATCGGGCAATCAGTGTGTTTGAATAAACTAGGCAGCCCTAGGGAAGAGTGAATAAATGTGCAGAGGTAGGAAGAAAAGGCACGATCTCTGAGCCTCCCTGACTCCTTCCAGATCTGCTCTGAGACTTTTCAATTGAATTCTCTTCCTCATCTTTCCTCCTCTGCAGAGCAGCAGCCATGCATCACATTGAGTTTAAAATAAAGGGATGTTCTTCCCAAAGAATTCACACACAAATAATCTCATTACCCCAGTGCTTAGGTTTATACAGCAGACGTCTTCTGCCAGGGGAAAAAAAAATGCACTCTTCGCTCACTCACACGGAACAGCTGCGAGGAGAGGAATGGTATTTAATTCATTGTGAAATATTCAACAATGGCTACACTGCACTTTTAAAAGCCTTTTGATAGTAAAACCCACAGGGAACAGCCCATCCTGTATGCTGAAAAGCAGCTTCCCCACAATTAGTCTCTCTATTCAGAGGTCTAAGGAGTCTGTGTAAACTTCAGCACGTGCTATGTACATTGTGTATAGCTTCAAGGGTATAACCTTTCAGGAACTTTTTCGTGTTTAATATTGCTCAGAGACTCTGTCTGCCAATAAAGACAGTCAAGAGAAGGGGAAGAAGAGGGCAAAGAGAATGTTAGGCTTAGGTCCAAGGATAAGTATATCAGGAGATCCATTTTTCTCAAAGCAGTGATGTAAACTTGTATGTACCTACATGCCTTTATTCTATCAGATAACCACTCAGGTCCATTCTACTTCTGTTATATTCCCACCACCACCATCTTAGTTCAAGACTTCATTATCTCTTGACTAGACTAATGGCAAAACAGAAAGGGCAGGGAGGGAAGGGGTCTAACCTGTCTTCCCACCTCTAAGGCTCTGAAGGACTTAGAAGGAAAAATGCTAGATTTGGAATCAGAGGGACAGAACTCAAATCCCTCTTGCACTAGTGCAGATCTATGTGACTTTAAGCACACATAACTTCTCTGGGCTTCAGTTTCCTCATCTACTGACTTCTAAGAACCCTTTCTTTTCTGAAGTTATGATATCTCTAATAGGGTAAACCAGCTCTTATTGGCTCTCAAGAGCTGATTATTAAATGTTTAGTGTGAGCATTTATACCTTGGAAATTGGAAAATGCTACAGACTAGGACTTGATTTATTGTCTTGTTGTTTGTCTAGACTCAAGAAAATGATGGAGAAAATATTAATAGTGCAGATTAAATTTCAAAATGTGTCCTCAGTACATTTTTTGCCCCCCAGAGATCTGGTTATTAAATATTTACCAGCATATCCCTGCTTCCAATCTAATCACAACCACTGAGTATTTCAAAAAAGATCTTAGAAACTCAGAAGTCATCTAATCTAGCTTGCACATGAACAGAAGTCTAAGGTGTCTGTATAAACTCAATATCAATCTGCATAAACCATCTACAGAAATTTCAAAAACCTGTGATTCCATTAGTATGAATATTCTTAACTCTAGGCTATTCACAGATGTTTTACACTTCTCATTCCCCTCCTGACTCTGCTGATGATCCTCCAGACAGCACCACTATGACTCAGCTGCCTTCTCACTCTGGACTTTCTCTGGGCCATGCCAGTGTTCTTTCCCTGATAAGTAAATTCCTTCTTGGGCACTCCATTCCGGGGATGGGCCCAGGCCACTATGCTTCATTGCCCTCCCAGACTGTGCGTCAGACTCTTCAGACTTCACCACTATGACCCCATGTCTTTCCCCCTCCTCACTTTTCAGCTTTCTTTTGCGTGCTTTCTTTCCTTATTGGAAGGAAGGTAAGCTCCCTGAGGATAGGCACTATGTTATTATTTTTTTTTATTGTGTTTGTCTCTGCAGCATGAAGCCCAGTGCCTAGAACATATTAAGTGCTTAATAAATATTTGTGCTTGCCTTGTCTATCTTGCTGGCCTTAGTATAGTGTTAATAAAGTGCTGTGCCTGAACAAAAAATCATCACCAGGTGGCCAATGCTGTTGCTTAATCTCTTTGAATTTATTTAGCTTGATTTTTACATGAGAGACACACTCAGTCAATCAATAAACTTATTTTATTGATAGCTTTTATTAACCACAAAAACGGTTTTACAAAGATGTCTCAGACATAGTCCCTGCCCTCAATAAGCTTACAATCTAGTTAGATAGCTAAGACACATAGGTAACATATGGTAGTTGCCTAAGAGAGGTACAAAGAAAATATAGTAGAGAAAAATCGCCAATCGCTAGAAAGATCAAGGAAGACTTCATGGAAAAGGTGGTATATGAGCTGAGTGTGACAGGATTTCAAAAGTCAGATTTGGGAAAGAAGGGCATTCAACCTACAAAGAGTAGAGGGAGCAAAGGCACAGAGAGCAATAAAGTGAGAAATGTATTTGGGAAGTGGTAGACAATCCTATGATTAGCATAGTGCTTGGCACATAGTAGGGTCTTCATAAAATTTAGTTGACTGAGAGCATGGCTGGAGCAAGGGACATAAAAAGGAGCAGTGCTTGAAAGGTAACTTAGAACCAATTGTGGAGAACTATGAATATGAGGTATCATCATCATCGTCGTCGTCATCATCATCATCATTATCATCACCAATATTGTTAACTTTTATGTAGTACTTTGAGGTTTACAAAGAGTTTGGAGTTCACTAGGTGATACAGTGGACAGACTACCAGGCCTGAAGTCAGAAAGACCTGAGTTCAAATGTGTCCTCAGACACTTACCAGCTATTTCCTCAACTGCAAAGTGAGGTTAACACTAATAGCTCCTCCCTCCCAGGGTTGTTGTGAGGATCAAAGGAGTTACCATTTAAAAAGCTCTTAGCACTGTCCCTGGCACCTGGCAAACACTACATGAAGGCTACTTACTGTTATAACTGTTATCTTTGGGAGACAATAGGGGATGGTTGAGCTTCTTTTGATCAGAGCTAAACTTCAAAAAGAATCATCTTAGCTGTCTTCCTACTCTAGTGTCCCATTATGGCACAGACATAACCCTGAATTCTCTGACCCTGTGTTTGATGAGCATAATCTCTGCCGAGTCCTGCCAAATTATAAGAGGAAAAAAAGACTCAGAGTACAGTCCCAGTGATGGACCGTGAATAACGATAACATGCAAGCGCGTATCATACCAACTATGTGCCAGACACTCTACTAAGTGCTTTACAATTATCATCTCATTTTGTCTCCACAACAACCCTTAGTTGTTATATAGTTGTGCATATATGTATAGATGTGTATACACACACACATAGAGAGAGAAGGTACTATTTTATACCCATTTTACAGATGAGGAAACTGAGGCAAACAGCAGTTTAGAAGACTTGCCCAGAGTCACAGACCTAGTAAGTGTCTGAGGGCACATTTGAACTCAGATCTTTCTGACTCTAGGCCTGGAACTCTATCCCCTGAACCACCTAGCTAAGTCCAAATTCTTTGTAAACTTTAAAGTGCTACATAGATGACGATGATGATGATGATGATGATAATGATGATAGATGATGATGATGATGTTAGCTGGTATTCATAGTTCTCCACAATTGGTTCCAAGTTATGTTTCAAGCACTATTTTCCAGCATTCTGTCAGTCAATCAACTTGAATTTATGAAGCACCTACTATGCTCCAGGAGCTATGTTAAGAAATGGATTACTTATCGCTTCCCAAACACATTTTGTACTTTATTACTCCCTGTACCTTTGCTCTACCTACTCCTTGTAGGCTGAATTCCATTCTTTCCCAAACCTGACTTTTGAAATACTACCCATCTTATCGCTTTCAGCTCATATATTGCTTTTTCCATGAAGTCTTCCCTGATCTCTCCAGTGGTTAGTGATTTTTCCCACTGTATGTTTTCTTTGCACCTCTCTTATGCAACTCTCATAGGCTACCTATGTGCCTTATCTATCTAATTAGATTATAAGTTTATTGAGGGCAGGAACCACATCTTAGTCACTTTGTAAAACCACTCAGTGACTCTAGTAGCATAGTCATTTGTACATATTTTTTTTTGAGAAAATCAATGAACGGATGGATAAATGAATAAACTAAATCAGACTGGCCCATCAAAAAAACCAAACAAATAACACTGGCCCTCCCTCTGCTGCAGTTCCCTCTTGGTTTGATTATTGTGAAAAAAGTGTTAGTGGGCAGCCAGCTGTGTGAGCTACAAACATTTGTATCCTCCTAAGCTAGTGAGATGGGTAGTAGAAAGGATAATGTGGGTGGAGCAATATATATATGTATGTATGTATGTATGTATGTATATATATATTTGGTGGGAGGATGTAAAAGTTTGTGGGAAGATTGTTTTAATCTACATACCAGACTACCTCATACTCATATACCAGACCCTCTCTTACAATCATTAAAAGTTACAAGAAGTCCAGCTGTGATAAGGTGCATTCAGGAGCTCAATGGTATAGGCTCTGGAAGCAGAGCAGAAACATGACAATGCAGACCTCCATGGACATGCATTTGACATTAAGAGAAAACTGAGCCAAATCATATGTGAAAGCAAACCCAAAGAAGGTATAATTGTGAGAATTAGAAAAGTTTGGCTCTGGTTGGGGATACTTAGGATCTCTAAACCTCCAAGGTGGGAACTGGAATGGATGAAATTCCTAAAATTTTAATCCTTGGCAAGACATGTCAGTATGCTCAGGTTAGATCCAAATGAACATAATGACATTTAGGATAGTTTTCAGTATATATTCCACATGTATTTCAATTTCCAGAAGTGACAGACTTCCATTCCAAAATCAAACATACTATAGATCTAGTATTAGAAGGGACCCTGTTTAGTCTCACCTCCTCATTTTATAGGGAGACAACAGACCCAGAAAACAGAGGGGATATATGCCTAACCCGAGCACATTCAGGTAGCAAGCAGCAAAAGGTAAAATCTAAATGCAAATCCTCAGCTGTAACATACTACTTCAAAACTATTCACTACGCAAAAGAGATTAATCTTGCTTTACTAGGTACTTCCATCATTCTTCAATGAAGGCAATGCCAAAGGCAGCTACATGCTTCAAAGTAGTTGGTAATTGGATATGGGATGAAAACACCACATCATCTTCCCACCCAATGATTTCCTTGTAAAGACAGATTGGAGGGGTATCCGACCTGCTCAAGTTACCTTCCCTTCTCTGGCTATTCAGGTAGAGATAGAATATTTGTAATTTTTAATATGTATTTTATTTTTAATTTATGGAATCATACAAACATTTCTATAACATGGTATAGTTTATGATCACACATGAATCTGCAAATCTATTACATATATTTTAAAAAATATTGCTCTTAAGTCAAAAGACTTGAAGTAGGTCCTATTTCCACCACTTACTAATTATATTGTCCTGGGAAATCAGGAACTGAATTTACTCAAAGGGATTAAACTATAGCAACTGACATTTATATTGGTTTTTATGTGTTGCTATTCAGTCCTTTCAGTTGTGTCCAACTCTTCATGACCCCATTTGGGGCTTTCTTAGCAAAGATACTGGAATGGTCTGCTATTTCCTTCTCCAGCTCATTTTACAGATGAGGAAACTGAGGCAAACAGTGTTAAGAGGCTTGTCCAGGGTCAAATAGTTACTAAGTGTCCAAGACTGGATTTGAACTTGGGTCTTCCTCATTTCCCAACACTCTATCCAATGTGCCACATAGTTGCACAGGGTTTTACATATAAATTATTTTATTTGCCATAATAGCCCCTTGAGCTAGCCAGTATAGGCATTAATAGTTCATGTTATAAATAATAATAAAACTGAAGTTCAGAAAGGTAGTGATCTGTCTAGGTTCACACAGATAGTAAATGGGCAAGCCAGGATCCAAAACAAAGCTTCTGACTATGCATTCAGGACTCTTTCAAGTGAACCACAAGGGTCATACCCTTATATCACCATGTTCTATAAGAGAGAGAAAGTCTTGCTCCCTGGATTCCAGGTGACTGAAAATATTTTCTTTTTGTCCAAATGTATGTATGATAGAGACTGTTCTGGTAACAGGTAGATAATTCAGAAAACAGGCCAAAGGTTAAAAGACTGACCTTCCCCAACAGTGTGACCTTCATTGGAAGGCTATGTCCCAGGGAGCTTATGGGATCCCAGCATTTTATCTGTTAGTATATACTTTCACAGGGCCCTGACTCCAGGATTTGTATTTCACAGGCACTGACTTTCCCATTCACATTCACATTTTCCCCCCTCCTAGAGATAGTAATGTTGTGGAAAAGCTTATTGTTTAATGGAATCTACATGAAAGGCACATCAAAGTGTAATTTTCCTACCATACAAAGCAAATTTTCCCAAGAAGAGGAAAGAGAGGGTGTTTGACATCTATGAGCTTAAAAAAAGAGTTGATTTTTTTTCAACATGTTGAGTAGTCATAGGGAAAATATAAGGAGGCGCTGGAAGAGAAAAGGGGGAAAAGAAGCTATGTTTTTTGCTTTTAGAGCCTACAAGTTGCACAAGAGCAGGGACCATGCCTTAGATATCTTTCTATCTCATCTACCTCCTTAGGACTTTACACAGGAGGCATTTAACAAATAGCAACAAAGAAAGTCTACAAGAATGAAGTTCACTTGTTTAAAGCTATTCCATGTAGCTGGACACCTAAACTCAATATCTGACAGAAATTAGATGGGGCCTAAAAGAAATCAGGGATCAGACAGGTAAGAAATGAAGGCGATGGGTAACTCAGAACTCTGGTTCCACAGTTACTTAAACTGCTTCCTTGCTTTTGAAACGATCATTTCTACATCAGAGAAAGGAGGGTGGAGGGCTGGTAAAAATCTTGAGGAGTGACCTTATCTGCAAAGATAAATTCAAGCATTAATTCCACTCATTTCTTGGACCCTGGGAAGCCACAAGAAACAAACAGTTCCTCAGTGGTCATGAATGAGACAAACTGTGGTGCCAAAGAGTGGACAGGACAAAACATACCCCTGAGATCTCTTGCAAGTGAAAAAGGGAGCATAGTCAACTGATAAGACCATGGGGTCTGAACTAGAAGTTCCTTACTGCCTGGCATGAGGCCACTCACCCTGGCTGCCTCTTAGAGGCAAAGGTTGCACCATACATCAATGGAAAGGTAATTTTTCCTCCATCTGCAATTAGGTCTCATGTTTGACCTATGACTTCTAACCAATAAGGCATTTGTACTCTCCTGACAGGCAACTCAGAGAAAAATGAATGACTAAAAGCTGAAGGACATGTGATAGGTTTATTCTAAAAAAACCCAAAAAACTCAGAATCTATTTATTCATTAAAATTCATGCAACTAATACAACTTATTCATTCCTTCATGTAAACAGGTCTAGATAGAGCAATGGTTTTCTTAACAATCTGACCATCTCCTGGTCTAGTACTATCTAAACCATCTACTGACCTCTTGCAAAAGCCAGTCTATGTACAGAATCTGTATTGTGTCAATTTTATTTATATGTGTGTGTGTGTATATTCCCGTGTGTGTATATAAATGCTTTTAGTATTAACATTTTCTTTTTTATCATAATAAAAATTGAAAATTAATGAATCTTTCATTCTGTATTAGAAGATATACAGTGACATTTGTAAGATCATAGATTCATTGCTTTAGAATACATATGTGTATGTATACCTACTTATACATATGTGTGTGTGTGGAGAGTATATATGTGTATGTGTGTCTCTGTCTAAAGGATAGCCTACTGCAGATCCATCCCCCACTGTGAATTCCCAAGGATGATGGCACACTAGGAGATACCAGGGAGGGTAGATTACAGTAGATTACTCTCAAACCCTCTTCTCTTCCATCAGGATGGAGAATAGTAACAATGCATGAGCTCTCCGCCTCAGTTCCTAGCTTTGTCTAGCTCCTCACTTTGTTGGCAGCACCAGGGTTAACCACCCCTCTCCCCTCCTCACCAGCCCTGCAGAGCAATGATTTCTGTTTTATTTCAGCAGGGGAAGTGTGTGCCTGCCTGATTAGGCTGATGGTTTCCTCTTTTCCCATAACCTCCAGACCCCCATGGCCCAAGTGTTTACTCTCTGAAATAAAAAATCTGCTGGTGTTTTTCTTTTTTTGTGCTAGTGTATTTTGGGAGGACTGCAGGGGTGGGGGGAAGAGAGTTGGAGGGGAATGAACACACCTCCTCCCTCTCTCTCCCACTTCCCCCCTCCCCACCCCAATTCTTTTCCAGCTGCAGGCTCAGTGCTGAGACCCCTGGCTACAGTGCAAGAAAGAAACTTATTAATGAGGGAGTTTGGTCTCCTGCTTCAGCAGCTATAAACACAGCGAACATCTGGAGAGAGAGTAAGAGTCTCCATGCTGCCAGACACTGAGAAAAACAGGCTGTTTCCAAGATTCCATCCCCCACACACTCCATCTCACTCCCACCCCCCTACACTTACACACACTCCTCTCTACTGAACTTCAGCTCTTCACATCAACCACCCACCCAATGATTTCCATTCACAGACAAATCTGAGCAGCATCCAGCCTGCTGAAGTCTCCTTGTTGCTCTGCTCTGGCTTCTTAGCCAGAGCCAAGTGTCTCTGACTTCAGTGAACACCATCTCTCCCGTGCTCAGCCCCCATGTATGAGAGTTACAAGGAAGGGGTCAAACTGCTTGAATCAAATAAGGACTCCATGCCCTAGGGACTTTTTCCCAACGAGGAATAAATTTTTGTGGTTTGAAGAAGTTAAGAGAACTTCAAACCCCTTTCCACCCCACCCCCCTCCCCCAGTCTCCCTTATTCCTCTGGGAGTTCCAAGCAGTTGCTGCTGAGTCCCAGGGTTTTGAGAAATAGCCATCAGGGATGTGTAAGCAAGAATCCAATGATTTAATTTCTAGATCTGCCTACCAAAGATAGACTCTTAGAGGAGTCCCTTTCTGGGCCGTGATGTCCTCCAATGCTTTTGAAATCTTGTAATTACTCTGTCAGTCTCTCTCCCTTAAGGCCATGACTTAATTATTCTTTCTTGTCCCCACTGTGGTTCCTTTTCCTTTCAATTAAAAAAAAATGGGATCCAGTATATTGGGAGTGGCAAAGCCTCTAGCTGAGTGTCAGCAAATTAGCCATGGATAGTGGCCTGAGGCTTGGAGAAAAGCCATTTCCAGACTACATTTAAAAAATAAAATAAGAAGACAGGGAAAAGAAGGGGAACTGGCAGCCTGTTTGGAGGTAAGGGAGAGCAGAAAGTAGGTTTTCCTGATCTAGCCTGACATTTCCCAATCCCTGCTGTTTTCTTGAATACAAATAATATAGTTAAATGAAACAACACTTTCTTTCCAAAGGATCTAATGCCCTTCAGCTCATGCTGAGAATTTCTAATGCAGTAGGTGCTAGTAAAAATGATCCTGAAAACAGGAACCAGTCCACATGCCCAGGGCCTCAAAGAAATTAAAATGAATCAAATGGAAATGAAGGCAAGTTTATTCTTCTGTTTTAGGTTGATTTTCATTAAAAATCAAGATGTCAAGGAAAACTTGGAATGTCTCGAACATTTTGTTCTTCATTCTGTGAAATGGGGAAGCAAACAGTACTGGTACATGCACATTGAACATATGGAGTATTTTATATAAGGGCACTGGATTTGAAGTCAGAAGATCTGGGTCTGAACCCTAGCTCTTTTACTTAATGCTTCTGTGATGGCCCCACATCACAAACTGCTTTTTGGATATCTCACATCATAGATATCTATCTTAAACCCAACACATCCAAAACAGAACTCCTTTCCCACCAAATTCTCCCCTCTTCCCAACTTCCCTTTAAGCATCAAGGGCAAAACCATCATCCCTGACACCCAGGTTTATGACCTGGTGATCATCCTCTAGTCCTCATTCACACTCACCCTACATATCTCATCCATTTCCAAATCTTGTCATTTCTGCTTCATAACATCAGTACCTCCTTATCTCCACTTCCACAGACACAATTCTGGTTCAGGCCCTTGTTACATCTTACCTCCCCACTGCAATAGCTTTTTAATCTGTCTCTTGCTTCAAGCCTCTCCTCGCTCCAATCCATCTCCCACTCAGCTGCCAAATTAATCTTCCTAAAACATAGGTCTGATCATGCCACCACCCTCCATTCAATACACTCCAGTGACTCCCCATTAACTCTAAGGCCAAATATAAAATCTTCTTTTTAGCATTCAAAGCTTTTTGCAACCTAGCCCTTTCCTACCTTTCCCGGTGTTCATATACCTTAGTCCTGCCATGAATTCTATACCTCTGCCCTTTTTGCTGTTGCTTGCACATGACATTCCATCTGATATTACCTTCCATCTACTCTGAATATATCTTGTAAGTACCTAGTTATTTGCAAGCTTTTCCTCCATTAGAACATGAACTGCTTGGGGGGCAGTCTCTTTTTTCTGGGTTGGGTTTTTTTTTTTTTTTGGTATCTGAGGCACATGCCATTATAAAAAGTACTTACCAGATGCTTTCTGACTTAGCTCAGACAAACTGCAACTTCTCTATATTCCAATTTCCTCATGTCTAATGAAATAGACTAATTTAGATGATCTTAGAAGGTCCTTACAGTCCTAAGCCCATTGAATTCCTATAATGAAGAAGATACCTTCCAACAACCAATACTTAGTTTTCAGAAGCTTCATTACCACACATAAAAATAACACAGGAGTATTCTAGGCTATATTCCAAGGTAATTGAGCAGGGCAGCTCTCTCTGTCCTCCTCTTCAAAGAGATGTATAGCACTACTGCCATTTCATCCATCTTTGGGATACTTCTGAATCTCTGGTTTAAGCTCCATCCAGCAGCATGGTTCAAATGGTGCCAGCCCTTCTCCCAGGGGAATAGATAGTAAAAAACTTAAGAGATGATCCCTTTCTTAGGGTTTCCGCCAGGTTCAAATCTAGCCTGTCCATGAATAGTCTGTGCCTGATAGATCACCACCAGCTTCTCTTACTCCAACCCAGGCCCAAGGGGACCAAAACTTCCCCCAATTCAGACTGACCTTATTAAAGGGGATTTTGTTCCCAGAAGATATGTTAATTGAGAAATCATAGTATTAAAGAATGCTCAAATCAAAGTGTTTCTTGAAAACAGCTTACTTTAGTCATGTAATCTCAGAGTTCAAATGACTTCATTTAGGGTATTCTGCCAATGTACAAGAGAACATGATGTAGTGAAAAGAATTCTGGATTTGAAGATAAAGGACTTCGGTTCAAATACTGGTCTTTCCACTTACTACATGTGTGACTTGGAGTAAGTCACTTAACCACTCTGGTTCTAATTTTCTTCATCTATAAAATGTGAGGGTCAGACTAAATGAGTTTTTTTCCAGGTCCTATTACTTCTCTACAGAGACACAATCAAACCTCAGCAGCTCTGGAATACAAACAAGAGACCTGTTTCCAAGAAAAAAGAACTTGAAATTGGGTTGGAAAAAGGATAAAATGGTAGAAGGGCTATCTAAAATATGAGCAGATATCTTCAGCAGAGACAGTTAAAAACACCATTCATAAAACCACAGAGCTGTCCTGAGATGATCAGTTGAAAGAACCAACCTGCTATCAGAATAAACATTTCCAAGCAAGGTGATTCTCTATTTAACAAGTCTCTCTGGCATCACATTCAGATTCTTACACACTTAAAAGCCAAACTGTAGGAGTCTGTTTGTCCTTCTGAGGCTTTCCACCTGGTTTTTGAGAGCCCTTTCCAAACACTTGCCCAATTTTGATCTTCCCCAGCCGTCCGACCATCTGAGAAGACTCCAGAAGAGACTGTGAGCTTGGACACTTGAGACATCTCCTGCTCCTGAACTCTCAGTTTATTTAGGAAAGGAATTCTTTCTTTCTGGAATTTTACTAGTGAGTTTTTTTTAAAAGGAGAAATTAGTCATCAGTCAATATAAAGCCACCTGCTTGTTGAATCTACCTCCTACTCAAAAATATCTAACACGTTCTGCCTGGGATTTTTTCTCTAACTAAACATTCTCCCATTGGACTAAAAATTACATTCAGGAAAGTACCATTTTGTCTTCTTTCTCTATATTTCCTTACCACATCCAATATGGGGCAGCTTGGTGCTACAATGACAAGAGTGTGGGCCTGGTGTCAGGAAGACAAATCTTCCTGAGTTTGAATCAGGCCTCAGATACTTAGTAGTTATGTGATCCTGGACAAGTCACTTATCCCAATATGCCTCGATTGCCTCATCTGTAAAATGAACCAGAGAAGGAAATGGCAAACCCACTCTGGTATCTTTGTCAAGAAAACCTCAAATGAGATCAAGAAGAGTTGGACACAACTCAACAACAACAATAGGGTTCTATTGACAGAAGTGCAGTGAATGGAATACAGGCATTATTTAACACGTGTTTCCAGATACAACACAAATTATAGATAGAAAAAAAGAAGAAAAATAGAGAGGAGGAGGAGAAGCTTTGAAATTGGATAACTCTTCTGAGAAGAGAGCAATTATATCTTTTCAGTGCAATAAAACAACAAAAACCACGTTATAACTGGAAGGGGAAAAAAATTAACTAACAACCTAGAATGATTTTCTTTTTTTTAAAAAAAACTTTTTCTTTTTTGCTTTCTGGAGGGGTGAAGATAGAGCAATTGGGATTAAGTGATTTACTCAAGGTCACATGGCTTTTTTGTGTGTTAAGTGTCTGGGGTCAAATTTGAACTCAGGTCCTCTTGACTCCAGGGTCAGTGCTCTATTCACAGAGCTACCTAGCCACCCCTTTGAATGATTTTCAATCTGACGGCCACAAAATTATGAAGCTAGGGTTCTAAGTTAATTATCTTGGAGCAGAGAGTGGGGGGAGCAGGGAGGTAGTTTCATCCAATTTAATCCAACAATCATTCATTTTTTTTCCATGACCACACAGTATACCCCAACCTTAACCAGTCAATTTTCAAGTTTATACTTTGGTTACAAGGAAGTCTCCATTGGTGTGGATCAATAGATGAAATACAACTCCCCCTGCCTTTTCTAGGAAACTATTCAAAAGCATTTTGCACTGATGGTTAATTAATATTGTTCTCTTCCTATAGTAACATCATCATTATCAGTGTCAAAATAAAAAGTAAGCTCCTTGAGGGCAGGTATTGTTTCAGGTTTTTGTCTTTTTAACTCCTAGTATCCAACAACACAGTGCCTTCCCAGGAGTAAGTGCTTTCAAACGTTGAATTGAACTGAACTATATATTGCCACCTAACACATCATTAGCAGATCCAACATGTTTAGGGAGTTCAGCTGAGCCCAGGATGCCATCTATACTCCAACACCATTTCCAAAATAGAGTGTTTGACCCCAAATAAGTGGAAATCTTCTTCAGGGTCCCAGTTCCTTCATTTGTAAACTACTTAAATCATGACCCTTTCTAAATAGAGCTATAGCATGAAAGCACCATGCTGCTAAGTGAGAGGAAACAGTAATGGTGTCTTGGAGGAATGGTATAAGGAACTGATATAAAAATGAATAATGATGGGATAAACTTATTACTGTGGAGCTAGAGTGAAATCCCTTGTCATGAGGGATAGAGGAAGGGAAGAGAGGAGCACGGGGTCAGTAGGATCCACTCCAGTCATACTATAAACAGAAACAGACTTTGCAGCCGTGTCTTGTGTAAGGGGCTCCATTGATTCACAAGGCTCCCGACTGAGGGATGACGAGAAGCTGAGATAGAAAGGGCCCATTCATTCATGAGGAACTCCTGGGCTCAGCCTCCATTGGTTCTTGCTAATGGCTCCAGGCTGATGGGGGGGGGGGGAGGAGAGACAGGGAGAGGGTAAGGGAAGGGGGAGATAGAAATGAAAGAAAATGATGACTACAAGATTGTCATGAAGAAATGTACAGCTGCACAGGCAACTGCATGCAAATGTGGCTCCTTTATTTAGCCCTATAGTTAATGTCCTCAGATTCATCTTTCTCCCTTTCTTGTTGTCTTTGCCTATCCCCCTCCCCTTGTCTTTTTCTAGGTTTCTACATCTCTCTTGATTTTTTTCTTTTTCCTTTTATTCCTTAAGTTATCATTTTTAATGTTTTATCTTCCCCTTCATTTTTTTCATTATCCACCTCTTCCTTCTACATCTACCCTTATTGTCTATCTAATTCTACATGTCTTCTTTCTCTTTCTGTCCCTCCCCTTCTAGTTGCTCTCTCTGTGTCTTTGTATTTCATTCAGTTCCACAGTTCTATCTACTACTCTTCTAATCATGTTTTTCCACATTCCAACTTTCCATCTCTCTCCTCTCTCTCTCGCTCTCTCTCTCTCTCTCTCTCTGTCTCTCTATCTCTCTGTCTCTCTCTCTCTCTCGCTCTCTCTCTCTTTCTCTCTGTCTCTGTCTCTCCCCCTCTCTCTCTCCTTCTGTTTGTTTGTATCCCCTCAAATGCCCCATATCCCTTGAGCCTAAGCTCTTTGTGAATCAAGAGAAAAGGAAAAGAGGAAGGGGAAAGCGACAATGAGAGGGCCTAATCATTCTTCAGTGACCCCCTCCTGTTGGGTATTCCAGTCATCAACAGATGTGCAGTCCCTGTGAAAAGAAGTCCATTCATCCCTTCTTGAAGGGGAGTAGGGGTGGGGAGGAGGAGTGGCCATGAGACTGAGGCTGAGAAGGAGACTGGAGTTATAAATAGGATAAAAGAAAATGAAAAAATGTAGAATATTTCTCTCTCTCTCTCTCTCTCTCTCTCTCTCTCTCTCTCTCTCTCTCTCTCTCTCTCTCCTTCTCCTCCCTCTCCCTTTCTCTTTTTCCCCAGCTTCAAGGAAATATGCTATATGTGAAGGAGTCATTGGTTTGGTCTGCATCTTCACCTCCCTTCCCCACATCTCACTACAAGCCTATTCCCAACTTACACCCAACCACTGGGAGAACTGAAAAGCAGCCCAGTTAAATGCATGCCTCTCCTTTCTCTGGACAGCTCTAACAGAGGAGAAGGAAAGACCACACAGGACCAAGGCCATGGTCAATTTTTCTTCTATTAGATGGAGCTTTGGATGGAGGGAAACATTTCTATTCTGTTCACAGCAGAGACTGCCCCCAGCTGGCTAGGGTTTCATCTCCAGTGGAAATTTGTTGGCATTTCTGAGCTACAGTTCACGTTGCTTTATTTGAGAAATAGTTTTCACTCTGGTAAAAGGGAATTCTTGGACTGACCCTCTGCCCCCTCCCCCAGGTTGAGCAGCTCCAGGTGACTCCAATGTCCAATAACAAGTCACCTGTAGAGAGGAACATGTACTAGGATACTTTAAAATAATAATAATAATAGCTCACTTTTTTAAAAGCAGTTTCATCCTGAGTTGTTGTATGTGCTTTATGTACATTACCTCATACATTCTCTTGTGAACCCTTCTCTCTCTGGAAAACTTTGTGGAAGGAAAGTGTTAAATCAATTCCACCTCATTTGAGGGAAAAAAAGGGAAGTTTCTTTGCCATGAAAAGACAGCCAGATTGTTAAGTTTTTAGTCGGGGAAGATAGCGGGCTAATTCCTGCTACCATGTAGGTCTGGGTGGAGTTATAGCCCCAGCTAGGACAACAGCTCCAAAGATCTAAGAGATGACAGCTACGTGTGGTGGGGAAGCTTCTACCTTTGTCGGGTAGAGAATCGAACCCAATGCTTCTTGTATTGATTTGGGTTAGGAAACATGAAGATGATTACCCTTTTTCTGGGGTGGGGGGGCATGTTATTAAAAGTTACTTTTCCTAAAGAGCTCCAGTCCCTAGGTTCTGAGTCTAATCTACAAACTTGTTCAATATCTTCTCATCAGCTAGGATAGAGCATTGGGGCTGAGGTCAGGAAGACATAAGTTCGTATCCAGCTTCAGATTCTGGTTGTGCGACCATGACTATGTCACTTAACCTCTGTTTGTCTCAGTTTCTTCAACTGTAAAATGGTGATAAGAATAGTACATAACTCCAAAGTTTCTGTGAGAATCCAATAAGATAATATTTGTAAAAAGAAACACTTAGCAATGTTCCTGGCATACAGTAGGTGCTTAATAAATGCTTGGTCCCTTCCTGACATCCCCACGTAATAAGTTAATATCTAGTACTTTTATATCTGAGTTAAACAGAAAGGAAATGACAGGTCAGGAACTTCAAATTGACCAAGCAAAATAATGAATGTACAATGTTAGGTAAACCTTAATTAAAGGACTATGTAATTGTCAGCTATTACCACCATAACTATTATCATCTTCTTCATAGCAACAGGCAGGGTATTATAGCCCATGTTATTTGTGTCCCAGTCTAAGGTTCAATCCATGTAGCACCTTTGCTCTTTTATGTGACTAAAAGAGTTATGGTTTGACACTGACTGATCATTTCCGATCATGTTATTTCTGCCTCAGGATGAAAAACTGACCATCAGAAAAAGGATATCATTGATCTTCTAGTATTACAGCATCTTACCCTATCCTGCCCTCCTTCCCTCTCGCCCTCTTTCTCTTCTCCCCTCTCTCTTCTCTGTCATTCATTCTTTCTTCTTCCAACTTTCCTTCCTACTTCTCCCTCTTCTACTCCATGCTTCTATATGTATGTCTCTCTGTCTCTTTCTTTGTCTCTCTTGTTCTCTTGTTCTCTCTCTCTCTCTCTCTCTCTCTCTCTCTCTCTCTCTCTCTCTCTCTCTCTCTCTCTCTTTTTTTCTCTCCCTGTCTCTGTCTCTGTCTCTGTCTGTCTCTCCCTCACTCCCTCTCTGCCCCTCTCTGGTTCTCTGTCTCTTTCTCTGTGTCTCCATTTCTATCTCCCTCTCTCGTTCTTTTCCTTGCTCATGTTTTTTTTTTTCTACAGCAGTGATTTTTTTTGTTTTAAAAATACCTAACTGAACCAAATCTTTAAAAATATGAGCCATTCCCCAATTGATAAATGATCTAAGGATATGAACAGGCAATTTTCAGAAGAAAAATTGTAGCTATCAATAGTCACATAAAAATACTTTAAATCACTATTGATTAGACAAATGCATATTAAAACAACTCAGAGGTACCATCTCATACCCATCAAATTGGCTAACATGATAGAAAAGGAAAATGACAAATGCTGGAGGGCAAATGCAAAAATTGGGACATTAATGTACTTTTAATGTAGTTGTGAAGTAGTTCATACATTCTCGAGAACAATTCAGAACAACATGCCTAAAAGACTACAAAACCGCGCATACTCAGGTACTAGGTCCTTTTATCCCAAAGAGATAAAAGAAAACAAAAAGAAAAAGGCGTATATGAACAAAACTATATCAGCAGCTCTTTTTGTGGTGGCAAAGGATTGGAAATTAAGGGGATGCTCATCAACTGAAGAATGTTTAAAAAGTTACAGTACTTGATTATGATGTAATATTATTGTGCTGTAAAAAATAACAAAGGAAATAGTTTCAGAAAAAACCTGAGAAGACTCCAATGAACTGATTCAAAGTGAACAGAATCAGTAGAACATTGTATGTAGCAACAACAATATTGTAATGCTAATCAACTTTGAAAGACTTGTGTACTCTGATCAATGCAATGATCTAAAACAATTCTAAAGACCTTATGATGAATAACACTATCTACTCCCAGAGGGAGAGATTATGAGCTCTATGGGCAGACTGAAACCAATTTCTTTATTTTTCTTCCTTTTTTGTTTGTGTCATAGCTAAAACGAAAATATATTTTGCATGATTTCACATGTATAATGGGTATTACATTGCTTGCCTTCTCAGTATGTGAAGGAGGGGCTGCAGGGAGAGAATTGATAACTCAAAATTTTTAAAAATTAATGCTAAAAAATGAATAAATGTATTTTTAAAAATTAATAGAAATTCTTAACTACAGATCTGTGTGGAACAGACACATTAGATCAAAACACATTGTTGGGTTTTACAGATATTTCCATTGACATTTTCCCCAAGAAGAATTCCTCAGGGTGAAGCATAAGCACAATGGAGAATATAATAAACAAAAATATAGCTCATTAATTGAGATGACCTGGGGAGAAAATTTAGGTTTTGTTGTGAGACTTAGGACTTGCTTACTTCTTTTAACACCATGTTCTCATAATTACCTCTAATGTAATCCCCTAGTCCTCTCTACTGAGGAATTCATGATCAGTGAAGTGGGGCAAGCAGATGAAGAATGTAATGTGTTTTGTGAGAAGTCACAATCCCCAGGGTAAAATGAAAGTAGTTCTAAGCCTCTAGAATCTTTGGCCTTCCACTTCTCATGGGTCAGCAGATCATCTACCTACAGACCTACAAAATATTCTGCCTCTACAACCCAGATTCCACTTTTTGAAAAGGGAATGAAGTACTTGCTTAAAGATCAACCTCCCTGGGCAGATCCAACAAGCCAGACACTGGAAGGAAGCATTTCCTACATTTTCCAGTCAGGATATTTAGCTATGTCAATTAAACCCCCCAAATAGATGATCCATCTATATTTTCTTTATTCATGTACCAATTAATTGGTGGCTAAAAAACTGCTTGATCTTTCTATCACCCATCAAATTGGAATTGGTATAAATAATAAAAACAATCATAGCCTGTGCTACTGGAAAATCGATCTTTGAGATCATTTTAATTAAAGCAGCCTCAGTGGATATTACTAAAATTTAGTCCTCCTGCCACCAGATGGTGAATATTGTCAATGCATTAATCAGGTCTACTTCTATCCAGCTGAGAGTGGTCCATGGCCACATAAACCACAGAATTCTTCCCCACCTTAGTACCTCCTTTGGGAAGGCCATTCCAGAGCATTAGGAGCCTTGCTGCATGTTTGTTGTCTTTTCCTGACCTGGTCTCTTTCCCTAGACCCTTTTTGCATTTACCTGTTCCAAAGTGTTCAAGGCCAGTAGGAACTTCCTGAGTGGCCATCTCTTCCCAGAATGGGTAGCATGCTCTCTGCTGGAAGCAACTAGATTGAAAGCCACAGGCCATCCGAGGATCTTCATAGGTGTTGACAGGTCCTTGTCTCTGTGCCCAAGAGAAGAAAAAAATCTTAGAAATAGGAAAGTGTCATTAATTAGTAGTCAGTGGAGCAGAGGCTTCATTTGGGTACAAATCCAGGCTCAGCTGTTTTATACCTATTTAACCTTGAACAAATCTCTTTATTTCCCGTGGCCTTAATTTCATCATTTCTAAAGGGAATAATAACCTTTATGGTCTTATCTAGCTTTAAATCCCCAAACCATCCAAATACATCTGGATAGGGACATAATAGTTATAATAGCTCACATATATGTAACCTGTGCCTCCCTTTTCCACTCCCCCTCCCCTTTTCTCTCCCACGGAGAAGAGACATATATAAAAGAGACATATATAAAAATATGTGTGTGTATGGTACACACACAAACATATATGTGTATATATACACATGAATATATGTGAACAAGTATGTATTTGTGTAAGTATGCACACACAAACACATGTGTATGTGTATATGTAATATATATGTGTGTATGTATGTGTGTATGTGTATGTGTATGTGTATGTGTATATGTATATAGCAGTGTATAGAGTACCAGGAATAGCGTTAAGGATTGAATTCAAATCTGACCTCTGGTACTTATTAGCTGTGTGACCTTGGGTGAGTCACTTAACCCTGTTTGCCTCCATTTCCTCACCTCTAAAATGAGATAAAGAAAGAAATAGCAAACCGCTTTAGTATCTTTGCCAAGAAAATCCTAAATAGGATCACAAAGAGTCAGGCACGACTGAAAAGACTGAACAGCAACAAAAAATGTAATGGATTATAAAAATACTATATCATATATAATCTATTTTTATAGACTATTTTATAATCTCATTTGACCCCCACAATCACCCTTTGCTTCATATAGTGCAAGTATCATTACCCTCCTTTTATATATTAATGAAATAAAGACCTTGCCATCAAGAACTGTTTCATTTGTTGTATTTGCATATCTAGTGCCTAACCCAGAGGTGAGGCAGAGTAAGTGCTTAATTGTTGTGTTTGTCCTTCCTTCTAGAAGACGACCATGGCATCAGGGAGATGATGACATGACTTACAGTTGACTTTGACTTGAGTGAGGGAGGGCTGTGCAAGGTACCTAGCCTCATTTTCTCTTCCAGGACCATCTGGGTCCAGTGGACAGGACGATTGGAGATGGCCCAGGATGCAATGGGAGGCCCTGGCCCTTTTAAGCTAAGGCCTTTTCAGGTTCTCACTGTAAGTGAGGTAATGTCCATTCAGTGAATATAGGCCTCTTTAAGTAGTTACTCAAGGGATAGCCCCTTCAATTAAAAAAAATGCTTAATAAATGTTTGTTGATTGACTAGTTAATCAGTTAAGTTGTCCAAGGCTATATAGTTGTTAAACAGCAGAGCTAATACAGAAACTCAGTTCTTCTGATTCTAGACAGAGTTCTTGCTACTCCAGTATAGTTTCTCCCAAAGAAGCCTGAGAAGTGTGGTATGGCGACAAAGATCTCTGAAGCTGGAGGACCTGGGTTTAAATCTTGGCACCATTGCTCACTACTTGTGTGGTCTCAGGCAAGCCAATTAACCTTCCTTCAGTTTTGTCACCTGTGACATGAGTGGTTTGGACCAGACTGATTTCTCTCTAAGATCACTTGCAGCTCTAAAGCCAGGAGCCTAGGCTACACATTTGTCCCTAGTTTTCAGTTTAGGGGAGGGGAAAGGATAAAGTTAGCCATTAGCACAAGCCGAGGTTGATTTATAACATTAATGATTTTTTACAATAATCATGAAATCCTAGGTCTGACAGCTCTGGGTGTCACAGAGTCTATGGCCCCTTTCTGCAGGTAGGGCTGCACCTGGATCATCTTAGAGGGAGGAATGTCACCTTGCTCCGGAATAGCTTTAGAAAAATGAATGCCACAAGTGCGGAGAGTTTGGCCTGGAGGGCAGGAGGATCTGGCTTCACATCCCACCTCCAACATATACAGCCATCCCTTCTATATGGAGAAGGTTAGAGGCACAGTGCCACCTCCACCTGGAAAGTCCATGTAAAATTTTTGGCCCTCCTTTTTGCAGCGGAGAAGAAACCTGAGTGTTTTCTTTTTCTTTTATGGGGTGTTTATAGAACCTTATCATAAAATTTGGGTTGACATTATACAACACTATACATATATTTTATACATTTCCAAGCTTCTAAACTTTTTCTGTGTCATCTGCTAGCCTTCACATGTCATCTGGAGCTTCCTCAAAACTTCCCCCCAAAATTTCCATTTGATTTCTTATGCCAACCCAAGATAAATTGATATTTCAAAACCTTAGGGGGAAAGTCATGCCATGGAAGGTATAACTATGCTGGGTATGTGACCCTGGGCAAGTCAATTAACCTATCAATGCTTTAGGCAATTTTCTAAGACTAAGAAATGCAGAGAAAGTGCTAACTTGCATAGGTTAAGGGATTTTCCTCACCTGGGAGTTCCCTATCCCCTTGAATTTCTAGGCTTAAATTCTATTGTCAGTAAACTATTTAAATATCATACAAACTACTAAGAACCCAAGGCTCCAAGGAAGGACATTTAATAGTTATAACAAATAATGAACAGATAATTGATGTAAAGTACTCTGCAAACCTTACAGCAATACATTAGTTATTATTATTTATGTGTGCTTTAAAGTTAGAGAAATAATGCTGTTCTATGAATTTTATGGTATAAAAATGACACAAATTTTCATTCTGATGCTGCTAAGGTACATCTCTGGGCAGCGAGGTAGTTCAGTCAATAAAGAAGCAGGCATGGATTCCGGAAGATCTGAGTTCAAATCTGTACTCAGACACTTACTAGCTGTTTGACCCTGGGCAAGTCACTTAATCCTGTTTGCCTCAGTTTCCTCATAAAATGGGTTAGAGAAGGAAATGGCAAACCATTCCAATATCTTTGCCAAGAAACCACCAAATGTGGTCATGAAGTGAGACATGACTAAAATAACTGAAAAGCAAAAAGGTATATCTATGACCCCACAGCTAGAATAAGCTACTAAAATATGTGTCTGCTTAGTCGGCATTTAATACCAATTTATTTGAGATAAAAAAGGTTTGTATCATATAATATGCGACAAATTCAATATGGCAGCACATCCACCTGAATAGTAGGACACATTCAAGGAATCTTTTCTTCAAAGTCAAAAGACTATTCAAGTATCAGAAGAATTTGGTCTAGTGACAAGATGACAGCACCTTCCATACCTTAAGTGACCTTAAATGTTGGCATTAAAGTCATAGAGGGACTGATAAGCAAGACAAGGCAACAAGTCTATTAAGCTATTATCATGTGTCAGGCATTGTACTAAGTGTATGTGTATGTATGCACATGTGTGTGTGTTTGTGTATATGTACATATATACGTATATGCATGTACACATACATATGTGTATATCTTATTTAATTATAATTTGCTATTATAAGTATCTGTGGATATGAATTGTTAAGCATGCAAATATAAGCGATAGTTGAGGGTGGGATGGGGAATGACAATCTGTAGGTTGGGAATGAATAGCCCTCTTTTTTTTTTCTGTAGAAGAGATCATCATGGAAGCTGTTACAAGTTTCTCATCATTAAGGACATGATTTAGAATTTGCTCAATGCATGAATGCAGGTGAACCAAACTGATGAACTGAAGTTAGTGGTTGACTTCTAGCTATCTTTAAAATTATTCTTAGTTGACAGGGAAGAAGATTGCATAGATCCAAAAACATTTGTGAAAGATTTTTGTGTTGTCTTTTCCACATAAGTTTTGTGGTCAAAGAATTCTTATTCCCATTTTATAGATGAGGAAAGTGAAGGTGCTAGAAGACTCAGTGGATAGACCACTGGGCCAGAAGACCTGAGTTCCAATTCTAGCCTCAGATACTTACTAGCTGTAAGATCCTAGGTCAATCACTCTTCCTTAATCCACTGGAGAAGGACATTGCAAACCACTCCACTATCTTTGCCAAGAAAACCCCATGGACAGCCTGGTCCAAGGGATTAGAAGGGTTAGAAGTCATGAACAGCAAGGAAAATTGAAGAAAACTAAGTAAACTTCCCTAAGGTTGGATAGCTAGCAAATAGGTTACATAATATCTAAATTACACAATAAAGGATGCTTTTCCTGACAGTCAATCCACTTCTAAGGTTTTTATCAAAGCATCTGCGTTGATAGGACTGATTGAAATTTTAAATTCTATCATCCTAAAGTAGTGATTATTCATATTATTATTATTATTATTATTTTATTGAGGCACTCTCTCCAGTGACTGAATGCTTTACTGATTGAGATCTATCACCTCCTTCCTCAAGTCAGGGTTTGGGAGTTTTATAGGACAAGTACTCTGGAATTCATAGAGATTTTTTTCTAAGTTCTTACGGATAAATGAATCCATGAGTACCCATAATAAAGTAAAAAGGGGAGTCCAAGGGAAGAAGGGAAGAGAGAAAGAGCCAAGGGAAGAAGTTCAAGTGATAACAGGAGTCTGACTTATGCTAGAGTACATAACTCCTCTTCCTACCCACCCACTTCTACCCCAACTCCATCCCAACATCCCAGTGATGAGATAGATTGGTCATTGATCCCATTAAGGCAATGAAGGTAAGGTGTAAATAGGCTTAACATCTAGAGGTGGTGGTGGTCAGATAAGTTATTTACATCTTAAAAAAGTATCATCAGGTAAATCTCTAGTATGTGTGTATGTATATATGCATGGAGAGAGAGACAGAGACAGAGAGAGACAGAGACAGAGAGAGACAGAGAGAGAAAGAGACAGAGAGAGAGAAAGAGAAAAAGAGAGAGAGAAAGAGAGACAGAGACAGAGAGAGAGAGAGAGAGAAAGAGAGAGAGAGAGAGAGAGAAAGAGAGACAGAGACAGAGAGAGAGAGAGAGAGAAAGAGAGAGAGAGAGAGAGAGAGAGAGATTTAGAATGCAGGCTTCTAAAGGGCAAAGACTATTTTGTTTCCTTTCTCCAGAGCTTAACCAAGTGACTGGAATACATTGGGTGCTTAATAAATGCTTGTTAATTGGTTAACAGCTCCCTCCTCTGCTCCCAATTTCCAATGGGCTAAATTTCCAGTGAACAGAGCTTCTGGTTTACCTTACCTAATACTATCAAGAGTTTGTAGAAAGAGTGAGGAGGAGGAGGAAGAGGAAGAAAACTATCCCCTTTCCCCTACACTAACTAACCCTGTCTGGAAATAAAATACATGGAGTATTTATTTTTCAGTAAGGTCAAGTCTTTCTCCATTCACTCTCCTCCTCTACTCACCTCAGCTAGTGCCTTTGCATGCACAGGACAGAATAAAAACAGAATGAGAGAAAGTTTAGGTTGACTATGAATTCCAAAAAATAAATGACAAAGACTACAATTATGGAAGGAAAATCCCCTAAAAAATAAAAATTTTAAAACTTGAACTCCAGAAATTCAGATTTTTGGGTCATACTGATAGCAGTCAGGATGAAATTCACACTTTCAGTATTCATTGATTCAGCAAACACGGATTGAACACTTACTGTGTGTGCAAGTTTTTTGGGATATGCAAATCTTATTAATAACTCAATAAGTATATATTATATATACATATTTTATTGGGCATATATTATAACTAGAAATACAGAGATAAACCACAAGATACATAGTCTCTGACCTCAAGGAGGGTAGATTCAAGGAACTGAAAATGGCCTGAGAGAGGATAGGATTTAAAGTCAAAATGAATATTTAATGATTAACCAAATTCTCTCACTTTATGGCTGGGGAAACTGAGGCCCAGAGAGATGAAATTAATTGAATAAAGTCACAGATGTAAGAAATAAGAGTTGAGATTTGAACTTATGTCCTCTGAGCTAAAATTTTAGCTGATTTCTGATTTCACATTTGGGACTTTGACTGATAGAGACATGTGCAGGGAGGAGGGGACAGACTATTAAGAAGGCATTCCTGGCAAAAAAAAAAATGACTATTTCTTTGTATAAGCTGAAGAGGAAAGTTTTAGGAGACTGAAGATGGCTTTTTCCCACTTAAAAAAAATACATGTTTTATTGACATTCTTTTCTTTTACATAGCTGTCACTTCCGAAGACTCCTCCTTGCCTCCTCCCTTGTAACAGCAACAACAACAACAACAAAGGAGTTGGGCAAAGTAAATCAACACAATAACCATAGGGTCAAGATAGCTCCTGATGCAGTGGAAAAATCAAGACCTTTGGAGTCAGAGGATCTGGATTCCAACTCTACATCACTTACCTGTGTGATCTTCAGCAAGCGACAAACTCTCTATCTCAATTTCCACATCTATAAGATGAGGGTATTAAACTCGGGGTCCCTTTCAGCTCCAGATCTGTTATCTCAGTGTGACAACACATGCATCTAGGATCCACTAGGCTGGTTTCACCATCAGGCCTTTCAAAGCAGGATTTCATGTAAGTTTTTAGAAGTTGGCTTCCTTTACATTATCACAGTAATTATTCTCGGTTTTGTTTGTTTGTTTGTTTGTTTTATGAAAACCCAAGTTAACAATTCCTGCGGTGATGTTTTAGCTACTTGGAAAAACAAATACTTCTTATAAGGACTCATTTATTTACTTGTAACATAGTATATTAAGAGACAAATAATGGATTTTCTTATTAAAACTAGTAATAGGTTACATATATACAGGTTTTATAATTTACACTGTCTTTGTAATCCCGGGAGATATGTAATGCTAGGCATTATTATTAAACCCATTTTACAGATAAGGATATTGAAATTTGAAGACAAAGTGACTCACCACACATCATCACACAGCCATTAAGTGTCAGAGGCTGGATCTGAACCAAGGATTTCTAAGCCCTTTTCTGAATATCATGTTATTTCTGAGCCTGTCTTATTTATTCATCAAAGCAGGCCTCCTAAGTACATCTATTAGCAAGACTCTAGTTAAAGAAATTACATGTATTTGTAATTTAATTTCATTTGTATCCGGTCTCCCATCCTAGAAGCTGCCATCCAGATTGGTATTTGCCTAAGATTTTATTTCATTCATTTTTCAAATTAAAGAGAATTAGCATTGTGTTTCATTCTATCCCATGAGATAGTTGGTGACATTTAGTGAAATTTAAAAAATAGAATTGGGAATAACTACCTTTAAGCTGAATCAAGAGAGGAAGGATAGGTAGAGAGGCAGGAAAACTTGGGCTCAAATCTCATGGCTGTCAAATACTGACTGTGTGACTCAAGCAATGTCACTTAACTTCTGCTATTCCTGACAACTCTCCAATACTAGAAATTACAGAGAAGACAGTAATCTAGATAACTCAGATAACCAGACCTGGCGTTACAAAGACCTGAGTTCAAATCTGAATTCTGAAACTTACTAGTTGTGTGACCTTGGGCAAGTCACTTAACTTCTGTTTGTCTCAGTTTCCTTATCTGCAAATGGGTAGAAAAATAGCACCTACATTGCAGGGTTGTAGTGAGGCTCAAATGAAATAATAATTGTAAAGTGTTTAGTGCCTGACATATATTAAGTGTCATGAAAATGTTAGCTTTCATTATTATTATTGGTCCGGATTAAGTTCCTCATCTAGAGTCCTCTATAGCAATAAAATCACAGGTCTGGGAGGAAAACCCTTAGCAAGCTATGTGAAATCGGGAAAACTCTGGTCCTCAGGTTCTCACCTTGAAATTTGATTCAAGCTCTAAAATTCTATGGTTCTAAGCTGATAAGGAGTAGAAGAAGGAAATCAAAAGGGATGGTGTCATTAAACAGATGATGCTGAATTTGGAAGAGGTAAAAATAGAGGATCAAAAATTTGGGGAAACTCTGGAAGGTCCCAGCAGTATGTAAACTTCTCACTAGTTGGAAAAAGGTTGAACATTTCAGACTGCCAACAATCTAATGATATAGAACTGAGAGTCAGAAGGAACCTTAGACATCTTCCAATTTAATCTCCCCTTTTCCAGGCTGAACACTAAAAGCCAGATGAGAAAGTGACTCATCCAAGGTTCCACAGGCAGTAAATGACAAAACTACGGCTTAAACCCAGGTACTTTAAAATTCCAAATCCAAGGTTTTTTTCCCCACAACACAGAATCATAGATTTAATGCTAGAAGAGACTTGAGAGGTCATCCCAGCAGCATTAAACTTAAATAGAAAGGGGGCCCCTAAACCATAATAAGGATCCCTGTGGGGAGCATATTGACTTAGAAAACCATAGAGTAACATTTCATATTCTGCTGTATTTTTATAGAGCAGATGAGTGGCTCAGCAGATAGAGTGCTAGACCTGAAGTCAGAAGACTCATCTTCCTGGGTTCAGATCTGCCCTCAGACACTTACTAGCTGTGTGACACTGGGCAAGTCATTTAACCCTGTTTGCCTCAGTTTCCTCATCTGTAAAATGAGCTGGAAAAAGAAATAGCAAACCACTCCAGTGTCTTTGCCAAGAAAACCCCCAAATGAGGTCATAAAGAGTAGGAAATTACTGAATAAAAATTACATTTTTTGTTGAGTATTTCCAATTATATCTTAATTTGGTTCAGAAGAATTTGGTTCTGTACTCCAGAATGTTGTGGACCACATGTGTCTTGGGTTGCATGTTTGATACCTCTGATTCTAGACCAAACACTTCTTTTACAGAAAAAGAAACTGAGATACAGAGAGATTGCATAGTAGCCTAAGATCACACACTCAGGAAATTGAAGAGCTGGGATTAGAACTTGCTCCCTCTGATGACAAATCCAGCACTCTTTATTATTTAAGAGAACATTAAATTTGGCATCTGAGGATCTGAGTTTGAATCCCTCCTTTGCTCATTGAGTAAATCCCCTAACCTCCCAGTATCTCAGGTTCACGTCAATTTTATTTGTTATTCATTTTATTTATTATTTATTAAGCACTTGCTATGTTCTAGGTACTGCTTACTATGTGCCAGATACGTTGCTAAGCACTAGAGATAAGAATACAACTTTAAAAAGTCGCTTTACTCAAGGAATTTCCATTCTAATGAAAGGAGGCATAAAGGGAAGTTGGAAAGGGGGAAGAGGACAAGGAATTGTAGAAATAGGTCAGGAGGAGAGTTGAATGGTACCTCAAGAAAGGAATGAAGAATGGGTTCCCTGTGCATCCTCCTTAAAATTGAGGCTTGGGAAGGAGGCACCAAATCAGAGAGAAAGTCTAAAGGGACAGAGGGAACTTTCAATGTGTGAAGTCCAGAACTGGAGTGAGCTTCCAGGTGGAGAAGTTTTGGGAGACAAAGTTTGGGAGAATTGTCAAGAGTGTGACCTGGAAAGATATGAAATTCCTCATTTATTAAATGAGTATAGTAGACTAAATTATCTCTAAGGTCTCTTCCACCTGTAAATCTGGTGGTCCTGGGAACTGTGTGGATTTTAGTGCTGACAGAGAACCAGTGCTCAGGGTTCTTTGGTATTCTTATCTGTTTCATGGACCACCATCACAAAATATTTTGTCACTTAGAGCTACTAACTTTCATGTGACTAGACTCTTCTTCTAGAACTAGGTTAAACCTTAGAGCAGAGACAGAAAGTTTAATTGGGACCAGTCTAAGGTGTTTTTTATCATCGCAAAACTCATCAGAACGTTTATTCTACTGGTATAACAGTAGAAGATTCTGGGTCACCTCCACATCACTAACGTAGGACTTTCTTGGATTTCTGTCCTTTTATCATACAATGCTTCAGAAACTACTGAAATCCTACTGTCTAACTGTAAAGGAAACTAGAATTGATTAATTTGTACCTAAATGGAAAACTATCTCATAGGCTCTTTTTAGAGAAATGAATGAATGAAGATGTTTTTGGAGCTGACTATCTTATGCTCAAATTTAGCAATAAACATTACATCAAGAGAGAACCTTATCTTGCACCATTCATGATGAACATAAACTAAGGGATCACCAAGAAGATGGATGCAGTGTAAGTATGTTTGTCCATGGCAAAGTGGAGAAATTCCATGATAAACTTGATAGGAACATTTAAACTAAGTCAACAGATACCCTGATGGAAGAAAACTTTAATATAAAGGTAGACAAAGGGGAGGAAAGCCAAGACCATGTTGGAAAACGTAGTTTGAGGTAAAGAATTGAAGGAAGCCAAAAGTTTCTAGACAACTCAGAGGTCTTACACTTGTACGCCACAAATACCTTCATCAGAAACATATTGGATATAGTGAAAGAAAGCGAGTATTAGACATAGCAAACACCGAACAAAACCAAATAGACTTGATCTTAACTGACAAGAAACAACTGGCAAGAGAAGTGGCAGTCATTTCAGAATCAGCTGTCTGTGTACAGTCAGATCATCAACTAATTAGTACAAAAGTTACAATCATGACCAAATTAGAAAAATAGGATGAAGTTGAGAAGATACGGAGTGAGATGATAGCAGCTGCAACCTAATCTGTGCAAACAGGCTGTCAACTCTGAAAAATGAGAAATGGTCAAAAGTAAAGACATTGGGCGACTCCGTCAGCATTTCTTATGAAAGTTGGACAGATGCAAAAGAACTGCCACAAGGAGGAGGCTAGAAGAACATAGGAATGGATCTATTAACAAATGCCTACTTTGTGTCAGGAAGTTAAGTACTGGACATAGGACAAGAATGAAACAGCCCCTTCCCTCAAGGTTCCTACATTCTATTGGGAAAGACAATATGCATTTATCTCAAATACATACAAAATAAACAAATACAAGGGTAGCAGTATAGAGGAGGGTGGAGTTGATGAGGATAACCCTTTGATTTCCTCTAACTCTGGTTGATGAAATCATAGAAGATGAGGGGCCACTAATAGGGCCAAATCTAAGTTCTTAAACATTAAGAAGAAGGGCTTATGCTATGTTATTCCTTTACGGGATATGAAAAAGTTCTCTTACCTAGCAAAAGAATTAGAGAGAAGCTAGCTATTGTTGGGCCAAGAACTGACCCCAACCTTTGTAGAGCTTTAAAAAACAAGAAGTCATTGAGGAAGGAGCTGGTTCTGAGAATAGTGATGTCTGGCAAAAGGAAAAAGGGTAAGCTCTAGAGGAAGAATCTGTCTCTTGAGACAGTTTACTCTTTGCTTTTTACCTTTTGCTTCTACCATGGGACAGCAGGAGATGAATAAAGGAATTTCTCTCTCTTAGCTCCATGACATCTTTTAGAAAGGAGTTACTCATCAAGTAGGAAATACTTTACCCAGCCAGGAATAAGTCTAGTCAGGAGACAGAAGGAGATTTGATAGTCAAAAGAGTGTTTGTTGTTATCCAGTAGCATTCAAATCTTGGTAACACTGTATGGGATTTTCTTGTCAAAGATGCTGGAGTGATTTACCATTTCCTTCTCTAATTAATTTTTACAGATGAGGAAACTGAGGCTGGGTTAAGTGACTTACCCAGTGTCACACAGTTAGTGAATATCTGTGGTGGGATTTGAATTCAGGTTTTCCTGGCTCAAGGCCTTGCATGCTTTCTACTGCACCACCTAGCTGTCTATATGAGAGCATTAGCCCTGCCATTGCAAGCCAAGCTGAGGACAAGAACTGATCCAGGAAGCCCATCTAAGCCATCAATTGCCAAGAGAAATGTTGCCTTGGTCATGTGCTTTTCTCATTTGTGTGGCTCTTTTCTACTGAACTTTCTTGTCTGTACCAGCTTTTCCCTCTGATGCTGTAGATATTTGTAGGAAAACGAAACCTAGGAAAATGAAAACCCTTTGTTTTGCTTTGCTGGCATTGTTACTATTGCTCTTCCCATTCCATCACAATAAATGTCTTTACTTGAGATAACTGTGTCAACTAGATGACTGTCAAAGGTAAATAATCTGGAAGATCTAGTTTGGGGAATATGGACCCACAGAGAGCCTCGAGCCTGGACTAGCTGCCCCATGGGGACACAACTTGTGAGTTGGAGTTGGAGGTGAGACCCTACAGATGGTTCATCTAAAGGCAGTTTGAAGGCAAGGACACTGACAGCTGAGAGAAATCAAGCAAGGCTTCTGGTAGAAGGTGGTGCCTCTGCTGAGTTTTGAATGAAACTTGGGCTCCCAAGAGGCAAAAATGACAGAGTGAATCCTAGGCATGGGGCAGCATGCACAGAAGCTTGAAGGTGGAAGATAAAGCCATATGTATAAGCAACAGTGAGGCCACTTTGGCCAGACCAAAGAGTACTTGAAGGATAGATCTCTAATAATACTGGAAAGATGGACTGGAGTCAGGTTGTGAAAACAGATGAATGCCAGACAGGGAAATCTGTATTCAATCCTTGAAGTAATAGGGAGCCATTGGAGAGGGGAGAGACTTAAGACAGAAAGATTCATGAGGAGGCTCTTACAATAGTGTGGGCAAGAGGTGATGCAGACATGAGCCCTAACTATAACTGTGTAAATAGAAAGAAGGTGACAGATGCAAGAGGTTATGTGCAGATAAGATCACCAAAGCTTGGCAACTGATAGTCTATGTGGGGCAAAGGAGAATGAAGGGTGCCTCTAAGTTTGCAAACCTGGCTCACTAGGAGATTGCTGGTGCCCTTCATAGAAATAAGAACGTTTATAAGACGGATTGGGTTGAGGGAGAGATAATGAACTTTGTTTATGACATAAGATCATAGGATTATAGATTTAGAGCTGTAGGGACCTTAGATTTCACTGTGCCCAACCCACTCAGTTTAATTTCAAAACATTTTTTAAAATTCTGAACTTTACAAACACCAGATAAAAAATTTCCACATTTCCACATGGACGGTAGAATACAAAAAGGGGATTGAACATGATACTGTAGGTCTCTATTATGTACAGCTTAATTTTCATTGTTAATGTATGATAAATTCAACATGTAACTTTAAAAGCTGTCCGGCTGCTCTAGGATTCTGACTTTCCTTTTGTTCTTTTCTGTGCATTTTTTTAAAGCCTCTTTTCTTCCTTTCCTTTTGCTTTTCCTTTTCTTATCTTTTTTCATTTTGGGGGGGGGGTTGTTTTGGCTAAAGTATCTCCCCTCTCCTTTTTACCATAAATATATAGTCAAAGAAAATAAATTTCCATATGAAAATGTGTGCTATAACTCCACATATTGAGCCTATCATCTCTCTTAAGGACCCAGGCAGCATACTTTTTTCATTAACCCTTTGGAATTATGGTTGACTCTGGCATTGATCAGGCAGTTAGGTGGCTAAGTGGATAGAGTGCTATGCCTGGGCTCAGGAAGACACTTAATAGCTGTGTGACTTAACCCTGTTTGCCTCAGTTTCCTCATCTGTAAAATGAGCTGGAGAAGGAAACCACTCCAATATTTTTGCCAGGATAACCCCAAATGGCATCATAAAGAATCAGATATGACTGAAGAGCAAAAACGAATGGCATCGAACAAGGTTATTAAACCTTTCAAAGTTTTGTTTTGTTTTTTTTGCTTTGTAACCTAATTAAATAAATAAGTTTTTCTCCCTTCATTTTACTCTGTGTAAATGCATCAATGTCTTACCAGGGTTTTCTGAAAATGTTATTACATTTCCAATGGTACTTCACTATTCTGTTGCATTCACATACAATAATTTGTTCAACCATTCCACAATTTATGTGATCTCCTCATTTTACAGGAGAGAAAGTTTTGCTCAAAGATTAAGTGACTCACCCAGACTCACAAAGAGCTGTTGAGTTTTTAAGGCAGTATTTGAAATCAGGTCTTCCTGTCCCCAAGTCCAACATGTTCATCTCTAGCCCTGCATCATACCATGCTGCTACTCATGTTGCATTTTAAATGCTTATGGTAAATACTGTTTGAGATATTCAGTAGACAGTGGTGTTATAAGAAGCTGAGAAGAGAAACTAGGGATAGATATATAGATATAGCAGCCATCTGCATTTCAAAGCCCAATCATCCAGCATGCAATTTTAGGTGAAATTGGAAGGAGTACAATAAACAGACATAAAGTGGAACGTATCTGCTGTTATCTCCTCAACAGGAAAGTAGTTTGAGACAGTGGAAAAAGTAGAGTTTCTAAACAAGTCAGTTTGGGTTCAAATACTGCTCTTATGCTTACTGTCTGAATAACCTTGGACAAGTCGCTTTGCTACCATGGGTCTTGAAAATGAAAAGGTTTTAGACTTAAATATCCTTTCAGTTCTATCCCTGAGATCCTTTGATCCTTGCACACAGTAAGTGATTAATAAATGCTTGACCAACTCAGAAAAGGGCATAAATGACATGCTTCTCAAGTTTGCAGATGTCATGAAAGGATAACTGTCATGATGGATGACAAAGTCAGGCTTAGAATGAAGGGCTAAATCCTAATAATAGGAAATTTAAAAGGAATAAATATGAAAATACACACATGAATCCAGATGACTAACTTACACGTATGGGTGTACATGTATATGTACAAGTATATATTACATGTATAGGACATGGAGGAAGTATGGTCAGCATGAAATGTGAAATGGAGAAAGGATTCTAAATGAATGTCAGACATGAAATAAGTGAACATTTCCCTCAATAGTACTGAAGAGGTATGAGCACCAAAGCTGATGCAATTCAACAAAATGAAGAGTTAGTGGTGAAGACATTTCCTGGGAGCATGATGATGGAGTCTAAGTCCAAGGAGTCTAGCTAGTGGAAATGGGAGAAGACGTGGCAGTTGGAAAGTGAGCATTAGGATGGGAGAGGATTGCATTTGGGAAATTAAATATTAGCTTTCAATAATCCCAGGTTGCTTGCTACTGCAGAAGGTCATTGGTTTTTGTATTGGTATCCTCCCACCGATACTATATGCTGCAAACCACAGAACATCAAATGTTAAAACTCTATCATTTTTCATCACACACCCTACCCCTGGACACTTTCTGCCTTAAAAAAAAACTATAAGGGTGTAGAAAAGCTATTCAGATATATGGAAGGAGACCAAATCTGGTTAACATCCTCTCATTGCTGTTCTTGTATGACAGTCAATAGATGCTATATTACTGAGAGGAAAAGGTTGTGGAAAAGGACACTGAGGTACAGGACATAGTCATTCTCTCACAGTCTTCTTCTGATCAGGGTTCAATGTATAGTGAGGACTGGTCACCCCTGTTCTTGTTCTGTCATGTACTTTCTCCCACATAACACTGACAGAATCTCTGTCTCTGTGTCTACCTCTGTCTCTGCTCTTCCAATCTCTCACAATCAAAGCTACCTTTATGTTTTGCATCAAATTACTGCTCCTCACTAGTTCTTCATCTGCATGTGTTCTAGCACCACACCCAAACCAGTACCAAACCTCCCAAACAACCACCAACAACTCTGGGGTAACTTCCTGTTGCCTTTACATAGGCCCAGAGAACAGCTAACACCTGCATGCCACTCCAATCTTGGGTTCACAACCCTATTCTTTACCCTCCAACTCTCTAGCATCTTCAGTCTTTGACATAGTTATCTTGGAAGAATCAGAATTGCATGTCAGCCAAAGAGAAATGAAAATACTTCTGATGGCTGTGAACAACCTAGAACTTACTACCAAGGATGGCTTGCTGATGAAAAGTGGCATAAAGATAGTAACAAGGACATATATTAATAAAAAGGATATGAATTCTTGGCTATATTTTAAGAGTAAAGGATAAGAGGTAGCCCAATATTTCACTGCTACCAATGAAATATTAAAAAGAATCTCAAGGGGGTGGCTAGGTGGCACAGTGAGTAGAGCACCGGCCCTGGAGTCAGAAGTACCTGAGTTCAAATCCGGCCTCAGACACTTAACACAAAAAACTAGCCATGTGACTTTGGGCAAGTCACTTAACCCCAACTGCCCTCCAAAAAAAAAAAAAGCAAAAAAAAAAAAGAATTTCAAGAATCATTGTGTTTGGTAGATCCTCTACCAATGGAAAAACATAGACAAATAAATTGAACAGAATGAAAATGCATGGAGGAGTTGTCAACCATACCAAGAGAGGAAATACACCAATAAGATAAAGGAAGCAAAGAAACATCCCCAAGGCTAGCTTCATAATCTTTAAAAAGTTCTTACTTAAATCTGACTTGAAGGTATCTCAATGACATTTCCACTTGAAAATATTTAAATGAACGCCCTATTATATACCTTTTTTTTGCCTTTCTCTAATGGTTTCAAGTGTATGTGTGTCTTGCTTTTCAGCAGGGTAGAGAATATATTTCTTTGGTTTCTCCCACAAAAGTAGAATTTGATAAATATTTGTTGTATCAATGACTCCAATTTCCTCTTTTTTTCATCCTCAATATGAATAGAGAATAGTCTTTTACAGAATGACAAAATAATGAACCATTATAAAAAACCACAAACAACTTGGCTCACATATGCCTTTCATAGTTTCCTTATACGGACACCTGTCTATTTGTTAGACGTTTAGTGAATTCACTTAACCATTTAAAAATATTAAAATGGCCTTTTTACTCAAGGGAACTACATCATTTGTTACAATTCATTATGAAACTGTCTTGGTTCAGAAGAAAGAAGCAGAATACTAAGAGGTCAACAATTTGTGGTCTCCAACCTTTAATTTCTTTTAAAAAAACAGTGATGGCCCAGGAACAAATTCTAGTCCATTTTGTCATAGTGATGTTATTGATTTTATGGTTGTTTGATTCTAAGCATAAGACGTGTTTCCTGTCCTTCAAGAGCATACAATTTAATAAAGAGTTTCCACTAGTATCCAGAAACAGATTTCAGCATATCTACCCTTATTTCAATAGAACTAGTTTCCTATGGACGTTGTTTTACACCTCTAAAATAGTGTTCAGAGAAGGAATCCATAACATATTCCCAGTGCACAAGGATTCCATGACATACAAAAGGGCTAAGAAGCCTCAGTAGGATGATCCTAGACCTAATCATGAAACAGGTAAGTCACAAAGCTGGGCAGTAAATCAAGGAAGTATGAAGGTTAGTTGTGGAAATAGAAGTTCAGAAAATGAGAGATCTATGTGGACAGGGAATCCATGTGGATAAGGTAGAACTTGAGCTGAATTCCAAAGGATGGACAAAACATGGAGAGTCAGAGGGGAAAGGGAAGTCCATTACAAATGTTGGAGAAGATAGCCACGTTCAGCTAGGGACATGTAAACCTGAAAGTAATGACCAGACAATTGGTGATATGATGAGGAACTGACAATAGGAATTAAAGTATATACTTCTTTTTCATTTTATTTTGAATTTTGGCCAGATCTCATTAGTATAGGGAGTTGCCAGTGCAGAACTCCATCTCACAATGTAGATATGCACCCACTCTGTGACTTATGGTCTTAGAGAAATGCCTGTGCACCAAGACCGTAAGTGACTTGGCTAGAGTCACATTGTTAGTATGCATCAAAGATGGGACTTAAACCCAGGTTTTCCTGTTTCCAAAGCCAGTTCTCTATGGATTAAAGTATGCAACCTGTCTTGTGTATGTATGTATATATGTATCTATCATGTATGTGTGTAGGCACATGTATACATGCATGCATGTGCATGTGTGTTGTATATGCATGTGCACCTACCTGTGTATACATGTATATATGTATAGGTGTATTTGCATGCATGTAGTTATGTGTATGTGTATACATGTGTGTGTGCTTACAGATATGTGTGTATATTTAGGCATAACCCAGTTCTATACACATATTGCTACATAGTAAAAATGTAAATAGGAAGAACAAGGTGCAGAAAACTTCTAAAATATCAACCTCAGTGTGCATGAATGTAACCTACTAAGTTTTTTTTTAAGGATGGCTTAGAATTCAACTGACGACAATGGGTTAATAAGACATTCTCAGGGGGCAGCTAGGCAGTATAGTGAATAGAGCACCAACACTGGAGTCAGGAGGACTTGAGTTCAAATCTGGCCTTAGACACTTGACACTAGCTGAGTGACCTTGGGCAGGTCACTTAACCCCAATTGCCTTGCCTTCCTCCCTCCAAAAAAAAAAAAAGAAGAAGATATTCTCAGCACTAGGGAGCAGCTTATACAAAGGCACAGGAGTGAGACAGCATAATGTGTTTATTTGAGTATATATACATGCATGTATACAATAATGCACACATGCACTATACAAAAGCATCTACATAAATGTACATTTACACACATGTGTACATACATATGCGTGTGCATACACACATGCATAAATTAGCACCTAGGTTTAAGTCTCTGATGCTTGACTCCTTCTGCCTCTGAAGCTAGGAAAATTACTTACTCTCTTTTTGACCTAGACAATACTCAAAGCTTAAACTGCAAAGCAGTTGCTTTACTTGAATTAGTAAAGGCAATTTCCTCACTGGAAGTTCCCTATACCAATCAAACCACAAGAAGATATATTTATGCACACACACATATACACACATGCACACATATACATATAAACACACTATCTACATGGATGTGTAGGTGCATAGGTACATAAATACACAGCCTATACTCCCCTCCCCCCATGCCTTTATTTAGATGGTCCCTCATGCCTAGAATGTTCTCCCTCACAAGTTTTACCAGTCACACTCTTACCTATGCTTTAAACACCTACTCAGTATGTCACACAAACACAGTGTTGTTGTTATGTTAGAAGGTTTTCTGCCTTTCTTCTCTTCCCATCACAATTTTGGGGGGGAGGGATATTTAAGGAAATGACCCTTTGAAAGCTCAGTGAGAGGAGAGTGAAATGTAAAGGGGAGAAAAGTAACAAAGGAGTGAAGGATGGAAATGAGACCTGAAGGGAAAGCAGAGCTTGGCAGAGAAGAACCTGCAGCTGGATTTGTTGAGGGATCTGGGGAAAGATGGGAAGAGAAGATAAATCCCCATGCAGCTAACAGAGTAATTATCCCTAGCAAAGCCAGAGCTCAGGTGCTAGCTAGGAGTTATACTCTGTCTCCCCTTCAAGAGGAGGAGAGAGTGAAACACTCAGCAGAGTACAGAACTCACCCTATGGACAGTCACTTGAAAGAAGCTTGCTCTTGTAATAGGCTCCTGGGCCTATTGGAGGGAGGCTCCATTTTGCATTTCTCTTGTCTTGATGTCACCAGAGTTGTGGCTTTTCTGGGGAAACTGGGATTTCTGAGCAGTGGAATCAAAAGAGTTGGTATGAGAAGAACACTTCAAATCTGTGTGGTTTTTGACTAGCCATCTGTGTTGGCAAGGCCAAGAAAACCTCCTCTCTTCTTAACCACCTAGCAGCTACCTGTTTCTGGTCAACTCTTGCTTCCTGAAATCCATCAACCAAGCAGCGATCATTTATTCAGCACCTACTTACTGCAGGTAGGATTTCTGGCATGTTAACCAATGGAGATAGAAACACAAAGAACAAAACAGTCCTTACTCTATTTTCTTGCCTTGGATTCTGTGACATGACACTGTTTGGTTCTTCTGACTTTCCAACTCTTCCTTTTGTTTGTTTTGTGACCCTTCCTTTTCTGCCCTCAAACTGTGGACACTTTTTAAGACTAGGTTCTCGGTTTTCTGCCTTTATCTCATGATATCATTTCTCTTGGTAAACGAATTTTGGCTCAGAATTTCAACTATAATCTCTCTAGCACTGACTCTCAAATCGCTATCTCTAGCCTCTCATCATATCTTCAACTGTCTGTAAGATCTCTTTACCTAGATGCCTTCCTATCACTTTAAATTGTACGTGTCTGTAACTGAATTTACTATCTTCCCCTCTCTACCTATCAGTCTAAACTTCCTTATATCTGTGAATGATACCAAACTCAACCACACAGTCTTAAAATCTTAATGTCATATTTGATTCTTCCTTCACCTTCACCCTTTGTTCCCTATATCCACACTCCAGATCATATTGATTATTCTCTAGGATTGTTTCTCAGATCAATTATTCTTTTCCAACAGAACATCAGGGCAACTACGTGGCACAATGGATAGAATGCTGGTCTTGGAGTGGGGAAGACCTAAGCTCAAATCCAGCTTCAAATACTTATTAGCAATGTGACCCTGGGCAAGTCACTTAACTCAGTTTCCTCATCTACAAAATGAGCTGGAGAAGGAAATGAAAAACTACTCTATTATCTTTGCCAAGAAAGCCCCAAATGGGTCACAAAGACTCAGCCATGGCTGAAAATGACTGAACAACAAATGCATAGTATCAGCACTCTAAACCTGACCCTCACCCTGTCCTGCCTGGACTTATGCAATAGTTAACGCTTCTGTTTGCTTTGCTCTGGCCTTACTCTCTCTGGTCTATCTGCATTCTGTGCTTTGGTCTTATTGGGCAAATAGACATAGGGATAACTTCACATATATTGGACAGTTCTCTGCCTCCTGAAATTTGACTTTGTGCCTTTGAATAGAATATTCCCTGTGTGTGGAATATCCACCCTCACCTTCGTTGTCACTGAACTGTTACCTATCCTGTAAATCCAAATTCAAATGCCACCTCCTCTGGGAAGTACTCATTGCTGCTCTTATCTAGTAACCTTCCTCTATGTATCTTATATGACAATGTATGCATTTATCATGTGCTTTTGCATATAAAGAACCATATACAATACCATCTGTACTATTACCCCTATAGCTGAAAATTGAAGTCCAAATTCCTCAGCCTTCCACTGAAGAACCTCTATAGGCCTTTGCTATTTATTCAACTAAATTTTAGCAGCATTGTCCTCTAAATCCATTGTGTTCATCCTTAACATCACAGTTTTCAGAAACCTGGTCCAAAAACAAAGCCACAAACATCACCAGGATCCATAATTCATCAGTAAGGGTATTCTCTCATTGGAAGTAGATTTTACAATGCATTGATCTGGCTTGAAAACATCCATCGCTTGGTGATCAATTCTTTCTCTAATGAAGAGTCTCTGAATTTAGCAGATTGGTCCTTTGATGTGCAACTTATCACTAGACACACTCAAATCTCTTCCAACTTCTTGGAAACTTTAAAAATTTATTATTTTCAGGGCGGCTAGGTGGCGCAGTGAATAGAGCACCGGCCCTGGAGTCAGGAGTACCTGAGTTCAAATCTGGCCTCAGACACTTAACACAAAAAACTAGCCGTGTGACCTTGGGCAAGTCGCTTAACCCCAACCTGCCCTCCAAAAAAAAAAAGCAAAAAAAAATTTATTATTTTCTTATATATGATAATATTATATAAAATAATATTATATTTACTTTCGAGAACCTGAGGTCACACCCACATTATGGTGAGGCATTGGAGGAGGAACTTTATGAAGCACGAATGTAGGCAATATGCAAATAATGCATACATTAAAAACATCTCTATAGCTATCTCTCCATCTCAATAATTCAAAGATCTATAATTTTATCTGCATGGGTATTCCTCCAGCAAAATAGCTCTGTAAATAGTCTTCAAGAGTTTCTAATGTGGAAATGTTTTACATGATTGCACATGCATAACCTGTATCAGATTTCTTACCCTCTTGGGGGGGGGAGAAAAATATGGAACTCAAAATCCTCAAAAAAATTAATGTAGAAAACCATCTTTACATGTAATTGGAAAGAATAAAATACTATCAAAGGAAAAACAAAATGAAAGAGTTTCTGTGGCCTCAGAATTCAACATTCTAAAGTCAATTTGGTGATGAACTTCTCTGACTAAAGCCAGGTAGGTCCTTAGCCTAAGGCCAAATATAGGTCCAGTGATACAGAAACTTTATGTGTTCATTTAGTCATGCACCTGCCATGTGACCAGGTCCTACACTAAGTGCTGAGAATGTAAAAAGAATCAAAATACAGTCCCTGCCCTCAAGGATCTTACAATCAAATTAGAGAGATGACAAGCAAACAAGCTACATATAGGAAAAAGAGGAAGTAAATAAAAGAGGTTAGACTTAAGAGGGATGGGAAAGGCTGGGATGGGATTTTAGGTGGGACTAAAATGAGGTCAGGGAAGTCAGTAGAGATGAGGTAAAACATTTCAGGCATGGGGACAGTTAGGAAAAATGACAAACGCAAAGAGATATATATATATATATATGATATATATATAATATATGTATAAATATGTATTGCCTTTCTCTAACAAAATTGTCAATAAGTATCTTTATTTTGTATATACATGCATATATACATATATATATAGATAACACATATACATATATACACATACATATGTATATACAGTTCTATTCTGCTATGTGTGCTACTGAGGCTTTTGTAGATTATGTGAGATTAGATGTTTATCTTGTCTTTGATTCATCTTGGGATCCAAGTATTTAAGACACAGCACAAAAAGCTTTTCTCAATGATGGTATTTGTCATAATATGACTTTTGAATGTGGGGAAACTGTTCTATTTTTTAAAAACAACCCACCTGCAAAGCTGACAGTATTGAACTAGTACATGGGTATTGTCCTTGGTACACCACGAACAGGGTATGACAGAAAAAAATACTTTCTTTAGAGTCCAAAGGCCTGAGTTTAAGTCTATACTTAATACCCACTAGCTTTTGGGTTCTGGACTATGTAGTCACCAAGCTGGTTTTCTGGTCTATAAAATGGGAATAATAATGTTTGTAGAAGCTACCTTACTATTTTGTTGTACAGAAAATACTTTTAATGCTTAACTTTGTAAAAGTTCTTTGTAAATGTTATTTACATTTTTTCCAATTGTTTTCCAGTATCAGTGATTTATTGCATCATGGAGTGATGAAAGAGAATTAAACCAGGCAGTAGAAGATCTGCAAAGTCTGAGTTCTTCACCCAAATATCTGTGCAACATTGAGCAAATCATTTAACCACTCTGAATTAATTTTTTTCATCTGTCCACTTGTAACATTTTGTCTCCTAATTTGTGCTGATCCGTTCACTCTAGCAGGACAGATAATGCAGCTTGCACACAAGCACTACATACATATATATGTTTTATGCATATGTGTATATACATATTTATATTTCAACATGTTGTGACCAATGGAATACATTTGGATAATGGCTAGACTGTTTCAGGAATTCAGGCTTTGTCCATAGGAGGCCAAGGACTTACTTTAATGCTTTAATACTGGTTTGATATCATATATACATGATAGCCTTTACTATTTACATAATAGCACAAAGAAATTTTTTTCTTTTTCAGTTTTTTTCTCACAGTGATACTCAGAAGCAAAATAGCACTGTGTCCCTGTTGCCAGGAGAGAAAACTGAGGCCCAGGGAAGTTCAAAACCCTATTCATGAACACATTAGGTGGAGAGACTTAATTGGAATTTGTAATTTCTTCCATTCTGGAACATTAGTTTTAGAGCAGTGTTTCTCAACCTGTGAGTTATGTTCAATTTGTAACAAGGAAAATACATCCTGCATATCATATATTTACATTACATATCATATATTTACATTACATTATATTTACATATAATTTACATTACGATTCATAACAGTAGCAAAATTACAGTTATGAAGTAGCAACAAAAATAATTTTATGGTTGGGGGGGTCACCACAACATGAGGAACTATATTAGAGGGCTGTGTCATTAGGAAGGTTGAGAACCACTGTTCTGGAGTAAGAAGGACTGGGTTTGAGTTCTGCTCTCTCCCAACTGTTTATCAGCTGTGCAACTCTAGACAAATCACTTAAACATTCCACTTCTCATCTCTCAAACAAGACTAATTATACTTATGCTATTACATCAGAAATTCATTAAGAGGAAAACACGGTTCCAGTGTGGAGAGGAGAGGAGGCTTGAGTGCACCCAAATCTGGGTCTTTACTGGCTGGGAGACTTTGGCTAATATTTTACCACTTTGTGTGTCAGTTTCTTCAGAGGTAAAATGAAGCATCTGGCTTCAATAATCTCAAGGTCCCTTCCAGGCCTACGTCCTATCAACTGGTCTCTTCAACAGTGGGTACTGGCTCACTGAATGATTGAGCAATCACCCAACTTCTCACCACTACTTCAGAAACCTGAAGATAACCAGGCTTGTTTCCTTGTGTCTCAGAGGGATGCTAGAAGGGTTATCTCCTCACAAGTGACTGTGAAGCCCTTTAAAGATCCAAAATGTATTAGAAAATGTTAATTCTTAAAGGTCAGAGCAGCAGAAGCTGTAGTCAGCTAGGCTGGCACATAAGAGATGGGCACTGGGAAACTATCTTATATGGGTGGGGTGTTAACTGGAAGGAAGATTGCTGTCTCATCTTAGGAGATAGGAGACTAAGAGGGGACACAATAGTAGCTGAATATCTATAAAGGGCACTCACGTCAAGCTAGGGCAGGAGGAGGAAGAAAACCAGGGTGGTGCAGAGATCAGGAGGGGGAGGCCAGTCAGAGTAGGAAACTGGGAAAAGGGCATTTTAATTTTAGACTCTAGGTCAGGAAATCTCTTTAAACAATGGGATGAAACTGAGGCTTGGTCTCCAAGACCCCAGTGCATAGAGCAGAGGTTCTTAATCTTTTTGTGCAATTTGGTGAAGGCTAAGGACCCTTCTCAAAATAAAATTGTGAAGTGCAAAAACTTACATGTTGTTATTGACATTTAAAATTGTTTTTAATTTAAATTTAAAAACTAAATATTATATATTACAAAGGAAGCCAATTATATTAAAATGATTTTTTCCCATTCAAGATCACACACTCCCCCCCCACACACATACATACCCTGAAATCTATCCATGGATTTCAGGGTAAGAAACCCTAGCATTGTGACTGTGTGGCAGTTCAGACAAACTGAGTAAAGGCTTCAAACAGAAAAGGATGTGAAGTTAAGAGAAAGTTCCAAAGGAGGCAATTTCACTCCTAGCCTAGACCTGGACCATACTTTTCATATGGCCCACAGCTGAGATATGACCGAGGAGATAGCTTCTCTCTCCAGTAGTAACATGAAAAGCTTAGTGCTGATGTAGTCCAGGCAGTCTGGTTGGCTCTTCAGATGATAACATCAGAGGCCACACTTGGGAATCAAGACTCAGTTGAAAATTAGGCTCCTATCAGTGAGCTGCCGAAAGGACTGCAAGGTGAGAAAGGCTATTTGTTAAAGGTCAGGTCACAACTCCTGGCTTTGACACTGTCTCCCTGAGGCTGGTCTTGGCTGAAGTCTATGCTAAATGGGCAGTGTCTGGCAACCAGGATCACAGAGAAGTCCCTCATTTGATGTGAAATTGAAGTCTCTCAGGCAGTGACATAATTAGGCTTCTATGATAGCCTCTGATTCAACCCATAAAGGGGAATTGACACAAGATTGTAGGGTGTAGTTCTCTGTAAGAATTCATAAGAATCTGAGTGAAGGAATTCTTAGTATCTCCAATTCCCAGAATTCTGTCATTTGGAAGTAGGACAATGTTATATATCTGGAGAAAGAGTAATTCATACAGTAAGCATGTCAATTAAAAGTTGGTTTTTCTTAAAGATTTATCATCCAAAAACTATTCAGTTCAAATCTCATACATGAATATCAAGACAGAAGGAGTTTACAAACCAATACAAGAGGAATAAAGCATGTATACAAGTATCCATTAATATAACTGATAGTATGATAAGCTTCCTCACTGGCAAAATGGGAAAGCTGGTCAATGACATGACCCCTATCCATCCATCTGAGACCTAACTTTTTATGATTCCATGAGGTACCAGGGAAAGATCCAGACAACATGTCATGAGAAATTTGAGGAGAAAGTGATCGTGTTCAGCTGCAATGGAGATGCTTCATGGTTAGGGTAGCAACTGAATTGGGTTTTGAAGGCAGAAAGGGAGTTCAGCAGACAGAGGTGGGGGAGAGAGGAGCGAGAAGAGAGTCTATACCAGCCATGGCAGATGGTATAAAAATGGGCCTAAAGATGGAAGGCAGTAATATGAGACAGAAACATATGTTAGAGCCAGATTGTGATGGGTTTTCAATGCCAGGACTGGGAGTTTATACTTTATTTAATAGGCAAGGGGAGACACTGAAGATTTTTAAGTAGAGGAATGAGGAGGTCAGAAATCACACTGGAAAATGGTCTGAATGAGTGATTGGAAATGAGGTAGACTAAATGAATGGAGACCATTTAGGAAGCTATAAGGTGACAAAGTAAGCAATGTAAAGAATACATGACTGATGGTATAACAAATATAGGATACACTTATAAGGCACTGCCCCTTTCTTATGTGGACTGAAAATCACGGAAAAAAAGACATTTGTGTGAGAAATCCAATAGTTCTGAGAACCTTAAAGGAATGAATAAATGAAGAATGTGTTAAGTGCTTACTATGTGCAAAGCACTATGTCTATCCCTGGGGATGTTAATAGAAAAGCAAGACAGTACCCACTGCCAAAGAGCTCATATTCTAACGGGGGAGACAAGTCAGATGGAAATGTCCCATCATACTTAGTATAGAGCTGCAACTCCTGTTTAACTTCATGTTCACTGATAAAAATCACTATCAGTTTCTGATGTTGAACATCAGATGTTGAAAAGATATATACACCTGTATTGTACTGCATTGCATTGCATAGCACTGTATTTTTTTTTACCATTTCTCTTTTGCTCTTATATCACCTTCGTTTCCAAAACGTTCAAAGTATGGAGAGGACCTAAGGTAGATTACCTATGCAGAGGGTAAAACACTCCCATACACGTAAAGTTCACTTCTAAAATGGGGCTCCCTAATAGACTCTCAGCTCTTTGAGAATGGAGGCTGTATTTTTTTTTTGCAGAGTTTAATCTATTCATTTCAGGTTCCCACCCTAACATCGTTTCTAGCAAAATCCTCTTGATTAGTGGCCACCCCTAACCTAAACCCCAGGAAGACTTCTGTCTGGCAGCATTTGTAATCTGAATTTCTCCCATGTCTCCATGACACAGATCCCAGATTGCTTACCAGCTTGTCTTCAGGATTCTGATACTAAAAGAAACCCCACTAGGTCTAACCAATGTTGCTGAAGAAAAAACAAACTAAGCCTTCTGAGTGAAAGTCCTAGAAAGGAGAGAGGGCCTATTTCTGTGTAAGCACTTCCAAAAACTAACACATATAAGGGTGGAAAAGAGAGATGAAGGGCGTGTGAACAACAAGAGCAGTGAGTAAGTGGGGGGTTGCTCCCAAGGAGGCCCAATTAAAGGGCAATTACTCAAGATAAGAGAACCAGGTCTGTTGACACAATGGGGTTGTAAACTACTGGCCTATGGCAGGAGAACTTTGATCTTGGTTGCAAGGAGCTAGTTTCTGGTGGCAGAGTGTGAGGAAGCAAGCGGGTTTTTGCATGAGACCAACCTTATCTTTAACTTCTGGGAATTGTAGATGATTCTGCTGAAAACTCTTTTATGAGTGGAAATTCTCAACCTTCTCCAAAATGCCATCTAGCATAATCCAAAAACTAACTGCAGGACATGGGAACCAGTGGCCAACATGAAGATAAAAGTTCAAAGTTTAAGGGACATAGAGGAAAGGGTGATCTACCAGAGGATAAGCTGGCTGGTTTGATAGGATACCACTGGCAAAATTCAACAAGTTTATTTTTATATTTATTAACTACCTACTCACTGCAAAGTCCTGTGCTAATAATAGGCTCTACAGATACAAGTGGTGCAAGTACCTACCCTCAGAGAGTTTTTAATTTTAGTAGAGAAGATGAGGGACACAGGCAAATAATGGTAACGCAACAAGTCAGTTTGTAATTATTTGCATAAGGGTGATTAAATAGCATCCTGAGAGAACTGAAGAAGGACATCAAACAGAGAAAAAGGTAGGTCCAGTTCACCTTTACCGTCCCTTCCAAGGAGCAGGGAGGACAGTGGTCTGCAAAAGTCAGCAAAGAAATTAAAAACGGTCACTGGATAATAACCTTCCCCAAATACTTCAAGACTCAACAAAGTAGCTGGAGTAAGGCAGAGGAGAAGTGAAAGCTGAATGGCTAAGCTCTATCTCTTTCCCACCCCAAGTCTGTCCCCCTAGTGGTGTCAGCAAACCCCTAATTCCTTTCCTAGGATGTTTTGCTCATGATCCAATGTCACAGAAAATTTGTTCATCCTTTTGGTCAGAGGTAATTCAACCCTGTCTCCCACTCCTTTCATCTTCCCCACCTCACCAGAGAAATCAGAATTAAATCTCCTAGCACCCTGTGCACCCTGGACAAGGCGAGACCTGTTTTGTTTTGTTTTGTTTTTTTTTCCCTCAGAGTAGTTCAAGGTGCTTCCTAAAGTTGACATGACCCAATGGTGGCTAATTTCCGTGGCTCTCCTCCTACATCCTCCCACCTCATGTGATAGACAAGGACTTGAATATAGGTTAAAACTAAGCTGGTAGCTTTCCCCTCCCACCTCCCACTCCTGCCCCAGGAAGAAAAATTTATGCTCAACAAGTCCAGGTGATATGAGGGAGAAAATGACACACAAGAAAATGAATGGGAGATTCAGAGGGACTTTCAAAGCCTAAATATGTTTGCTGAGGTAACATAACAGGAAAAGGAGCTTCCTCCCATTGGATAAACCGATTCCTAACAGAAGTCCATATAAGTACCTGAAAAATATAGCTCTGGCCTACACAATGACCAAATGACTTCCACCACCTTTCTCCTCCTCCCCTGCCATGACATCACTTTGCTCTAAACAGTTCCCCAGGGGAACTGGCCTTGCCAGAGGAAAAAATATGTCCTGCTTTTGACAAAGTGACCCTGAGATAGCTACCGTACTACTCTGTACATTGAAGGTAGTTACCTGCCTCTAGTATGCATTTCAAATAATGTCATTAAGATCATTTTAACCATTGCTATAAGATAACAATAGACTATGCCTCCTATTCACGTATGAATTTTATATACATGAAGAAAAGCTAATGTTAACCTCTGATTCACAAAGGTTTAAACTGAGACACAGGAAACTGGTAAGTGTAGGCTTCATAAATCCTAATTTAGAAGGTCAATTCTACTTTATTACAATATGATCCCTCTGAACACTTTTATTCTGATGCAGCCTTATTACAAATGAACATCTGATTTACTGTGATAAGTGTTTTAGAATGGGAACTCCCATTCCCATTGGGAACTCCCAAAAGAGATTAGCAGCTATCTTGTAAAGTATGGCATCAGAAGACTGCTTGAACTACTGAGGGTGAGGCTACTTGCCTATGATCTTTTGGTTAATATATGTCCTAGCCAAGACTTGAACCCACATCTCTCTTACTTGTAGGTTAGCCCTCAATCAATCTATCAATCAATAATCTTTCATTAAGGCAACTAAGTGGCATGATGGGACTAAAATCAAGAAAACCTGAGTTAAAATCCAGTCTCAAACACTTACTTAAATAAGTCACTTAATCTCTGTTTGCCTCAGTTTCCTCATCTGTAAAATGGTGATATTCCCCCCCCCCAGAGTTGTAAGGACCAAATTCTATCAAATTCATAAAACATATAGCATATTGCCTGACATATAGTAGATACTATATTAAAAATGAAGAAATGTCTCTTCAAATCAATGGCTAGAAGAAGAGTTCATGAACAAAGATAGTGAAAATCACAGAAGATAAAATGACAAATTTTGATTACATAACATTATCGTTTTTGTACAAACATAATCAATGCAGCTAAGAATAGAAGGGAAATGGGTAACTGGGTTGGCAGGAACATTTTTGCAGTCAGTTTTCCTGTTAGAGGTCTTCTTTTCAAGATATATAAAAAATTAATTCAAATGTATAATAGAAAGCACCATCCCTCAATTGATAACTGGCCAAAAGATATGAAAAGGCAGTTCTCAAAGGAAGAAATATGAGGTATCAATGAGCATACAAAAAAAACATTACAAATTACTCATTGATAATTAGAGAAATGCAAATTAAAGCAACTTCAAGATTCCATCAGATTGGAAAAGACAACAGAAAAAGATAACGGCAAATGTTACATGGGTTACAGCACACAATACAGTAATGTACTGAACTATTGGCAGAACTGTGCATTGGCATAGCTGTTCTGGAAAGAAGTTTAAAACTCTGCCCAAACAATCACAAAATCAGCAGCCCTTTGATCCAGTCGTATCTCTACTGGGATTAGACGCAGAGATAAAAGGGAAAAGCACATGTAAGTACAAGTATATTAAAAATAACTCTTTTCATAATAGTAAAGACCTTGAATCTAAGGGTACCCATCAACTAGGGAATAGGTGAACAAATTATGGTATAAGAATATAATAGAATACTGGGGTTCCCTAAGAAATGATGAAAGAGACACCATCAGAGAAAATTAGGAAGAGTTGTATGAACTGATACAGAGTGAAATGAGTAGGATTAAGAAAATAATTTGTACACTAACAACTGTAAAGAAAAACAACTCAGAAAGACTTAAGAACTCTGATCAATACAGTGACAAGCTATGTTTTATGAAGACTAATGATGAAGTATGCTATCTATCTCCTAAAAGAGAGATGATGGATTCAAGATGCTGAACAAAACCTACTTTTTTACTGATCAATCAAGGAATTGACCTTAATAATAAAATAGAGGGCAATTATAGGACTTTTCCTGGGAAGCTTTGTGAGAGGTGTCTATACCATGTCTCTGGCAACATCTTCTGACTCGAGACATTTTCACTAGCTGTCTCCTACTCCTAGAACTCTCCCTCCTCATCCCTACTTTTGGTTTCCCCAGCATATGTAATGTATACGTATATGTGCATGCATACATGCATGTATGTGTATGTATATGTGTATATATTACATGTGTGTTTATTTATTATATTTTTATTAAGTATTTGCTGTGTGCCAGTCTCTTCATTAAGCATCAGGGATACTAGTTTGTTGACTAACTTGCTGTTGTGTAAAATCAGTGGAGCAAAAATCCTCAGGTATGAAAGGGTCTTTATAGGTCAGTCTTCTGCCAGATGCACAAAAGCAAATTTCTTGCTTCACTACATATATGTATTACAAGGGTCTTATTTTTTTCAGTTGGAAAGAAGAGATAAGAAGGAGAGAAAATAAATGTTTGTTAAAGTTTTAATTTAACTTTTTTTTTAAAGAGGATCTAGAACCAGAGAATAAAGAGTTTGAAACAAACGTAAAATTACATTTTTATTGCTCTTCTATGGAAGTATAAATTAAGAAATAACAAAATATTTGAAAGTAACACTAATATGTGACCAATTCTAACACTGTAAATAATCTAACCTCCATTCCATTCTTCCCCCATACCTCCCCACCACTGATATATCTCCCTCAAATCACAAGGGCAAATAACCTGTCCCAGAGCCAAATCAAATGTGATATTATTTGTTAAGTACTTTGTTCACCTTAACAAAGCTGTATAAATGTCTTTGTTTTTGCTGTTGTCATCATCCTTCTTCTATATGTCAAAGGTCTAGCTAACAAGTTGCTGTCCTACTGTAGTTCTTTTATGCTTAATGTTGGATGAAATGATTTTTTTTGTAGCTGAATAAAAATATTGGGATATAAGATCATCTTCTGCAGGCTTGTTGAAAGTATTTTCAGGGCAACAACAATGCGATGATGGGGTTGATATGCATGTCATCTTGTTCATAGATGGCATTGATTCCTCCCATTTGATCTGCATATTTTGAGACTTTCATTCTACATAGCTTGGAAGTTCTGAGCATCTAGGTATGATTCAATCTATTAAGAACATTGTCGTTCTTAAATTTTTATGGGCCAATATTAAGCCCAAGTGACTGTAGGGAACAGTACAATCTGTGAAAATACTGTACTTCCAATATGCTTATTTGTTAAATTTTCAAGAATATTTTGGAGTCTATATTTATAGTATGGAGATTTGTCATCTGTTTATGAAGGGTAGAAAACATAATTATTATTATCTCATTCTACTCTTTTTCAATGGGGTACAAATATAAACACTTATTTTCGTCATCATTATTATTATTGTTATTGTGATATCAGAGCCCAAGTCACACTAGCTGAGTTTACTACATTTGATTAAGTATGAGTATTTGAATTCAAAGTTTGAGAAGGCAAAGTTTATGGGCTTTACAGTTTTCTCTGCAGGTCTAGGGAAAGTGGAGAAAATCTTGGGAGACTCCTCCATGAAACCTTGGATTTGAGACTGAGAATGTGAGTTTCAATTTTCCCTCTTAACCAATTGACTAATGCTAATGCTCCCGAGTTTATATCTTATCCCCAAGTTATAAATCATTTGAATGTTTATTCCTTCTAAGCCTAAAGTTAGAAGTTATCTATTTTGATGGTTCTGGTTTATTGAACTTGAGCTCTCATTAGGTGAATGTTTTCTAGAGTGAGTCAGGAGAAGGGAATAGACCTTATTCAGTTTTTCTAACCATTCTACATCCTTGATGGTACTAAAGAATTGACTAAGATGTTTCAGTGATGGAGAAACTGAGGTCCAATGAAAGATTAAATGAATAGAAGTATGGGAATATATTTCAAGACAGTCAGAGAATGTTATAATTAGAAGAGGCCTTGCTTTTGATACCTAATCTTTTTCTCTAAACCACTAGAACTTCGAATTTAGCTAAAGAAAACAAAATGGATTATGTTGGTCAGGATCTCTTATTTAACTGTCCTTTTTTCACTCCAATAGCTTTACTTGAAAGAAATCACCAATGAAAACCTAATCAAACCATTCTCAAATCCACGTGTATATTGGGATACAGGAAGAGGAGGAAAGAGGTCGTATATTTGAGAAATGACGTCTCCTACATTCAATATTAACAAATGGTTTGATATGATTTTTAAATATATTACATGGATATCATAGGAGTTTCTTGTATCCTTGGTACTGGATCTGGATGTAAAATGTCACTTTATTTGACATACTTGGAAGTAGGACTTGTTGACTTCAATGTATAAAATGAAGCAAAGCAAAATACAGATCCTGGTGATATATTTTGAAAGTGAAGATCTAGGGATCATTAAATTGAGTTGCCTTCCTGATGGAGACATGACCAGTGCCATATTAGGAATATATTTTACAAATTCTTTGTTGAATTGAATTTGGCAATGAAAACACAATTCTATATTTATTTTAATACATCTCCGCATTTACATCCCTAAGGACCTTTCCTACCCATTACGAATAATTTTGTGACCTTAGAAGATAAACTCTATGAAAAGCAGAAATTAGCTTTTTCCTAGTAATTTCCTTGAGGTTCACAGAGTGACCTTACCCATCTGAAAGACCTTTTGCAGCTTTCTATAGCCAACTTGAATGACTTCTTGGCTGAGCTTATTTTGACACTTTTCTGATCAAAGGTATGGCACAACTGTTTTAATTTGTTTAGGGGGTGAGTGGTGTCTGTGTGAGAACAGGAACAGCTTTGGGAAGGTGGGAGAAAAAGTTGCAGAACAACCAGTGAGAAGGAATTTATTAACCCTTCCTAAATGCATCCTTCCCCTTGAACTTAGAACAGCTTTTGATCCACAATTCTCTCCTGCTCCTGCTACCAAAAACAAATATGTACACTTTTGATCCTTAAGTGTAGATAACTCTTGGAGGCAAGGATTCGCTTGAGCATTCCATTGTCAAAAAAATCACAAAATAGTATCCAGTACTAAGGTAAAACAAGAGATTTGATTCATTCGTTAAAAAAAAAAAGCTACCTTTTCAATTCAATAGGAAGTTAAAGAATCCACTAATAAAAACTTTAATCTCTGAATCTATAAATGAGAAATTCGATTTTGATTATATAAGGAATAATTTACTAGAATGAGATGTAACAGATAGAGGGAACCTCTATAGAACCTCACCTGGAGAGATTTATGAGAGGCGCATGCATACCTATGACAACATCTCCAAACTCTGGGCATTTCCTTTCTTTTAAAAAATTTTTAATTTATTTAATTTTTAATTTTTTGGAATAAAACAAGCATTTCCAATCGTACATGAACTTGCAAATCTATGACGTACGACTTGCTATTCCTTTTAAATATATAATAAAAGTATCATTTAAATTTCTTTCTTTCCTTTTCCCTTCCCCTGACCCCTCCCCAGAGATAGCTATTATTAGACAAAAATATGTGTGTGTAAAAATTATTCTATACATACTTCTGTTTATCAGTTCTTTCTCTGCATGTAAAGAACTTTTCCCTTCATAAGTTCTTTGTAGTTAATTTGGGTATTTATAATAGTCAAACTGACTTGATCCCTCAATTCTGGGCATTTTCACTAACTGTCTCCCATTCCTAGAACTCTCCCTCCTTCCTCATCTCTACCTTTGGTTTCCCTGTCTTCCTGAGCTCAAGTCCCAGCTAAAATTCCACTCCCTCTACAAGAGCTCTCCCAGCCCCTGTTAATACCAATGCTTTCCCTCTGTTGATAATCTCTCTTTTCTCCTGTCTGTACAGAGTTGTTTGTATGTTGTCTCCCTCTGCAGACTGTGAGCTCCTTGAGAGCAGGAGCAGGGACTGTCTTTTACCTTACTTTGTATCTCTGATACTTAACATAGTGCCTGACACATAGCAAATGCTTAATAAATACTTGTTGACTAACTGACTGGTGTGTATAATCAATGGAGCAAAAATCCTCAGGTCTGAAAAGGTCTTTATAGGTCAATTCTTGGCCAGATGCATGAATTCTCCCAACAACATCCCAGACAATTTGCATGCCAATGGCTTAAGTTCTACCTCTAAATAGGGGTCATGATGCTAAAAGTTTTCTTTGTCTGCTTCAGCATTCCTATCATTACAGGAATCTAGAGCTTTTCACAGAAAATCTTTCTCTAAATCCTGTACACAGTAACAGCATCATTGTGCATGACCAACTTTCATAGACTTAGCTCTTCTCAGCAATACAATGATCTAAGACAATTCCAAAAGACTCATGATGGAAAATGCTATCCACATCCAGAGAAAGAACTATGGAGTATGAATTAAGATCAAAACATGCTATTTTCTCTCTCTTTTTTTCTTTGTCATGGTTTTCCCCTTTTGTTCTGATTCTTCTTTCACAACACGACTAGTGTGGAAATATGTTTAATATGATTGCACTTGTATAGTCTATATCAAATTGTTTGCCATCTTGAGGAGGGGGAGGGAATTAAGGCAGAGAGAAAAAATTTGGAACTCAAAATCTTATAAAAGTGAATGTTGAAAACTATCTTCACATGTAATTGAAAAAATACTATTAAGTGGAAAAATAAATGGACTAGCAATTAAAAAAAGGAAACCTTTCTCTGATTAGGTTCACTAATTTTAGAACACTGTGGATATTTGAATGTTTAGGATTTAGGCAACTCAGGCCCTAAAAAACCAACCCAAGTTCAACTGATCAGAAGACATTAACTTCCCACAGGAAAATGTGTTTAGAGTAAATTCTGTTAAACCCACACATTCTGTGGTCCTCTAAAAAATAAAAAAATCAAAGTCTATGGTTTTCATTTTGTGCATTTATCCAAGGAAAGATAAATACTACATCTTAACTATTCCAAAATAATGAGAGCTAATTAGCTTTTACATAATGGCTTAAAGTTTACAAAACCCTTCACAAATATCAGCTATTTCATTTTATTCTCACAGCAACCCTGGGAGGTACGTTCTATTATCACCCTCATTTTACAGATGAGGAAACTGAGGCAGAGAACATTAAATGACTTGCCTTAGGTCACACAACTAATAAGAACCCGAGGTCACATTTGAACTCAGGTCTTCCTGACTACAGGTACAACCCTCTGTCCACGGTGCTGCTTCTAAAAGGAATTTCTGAACTCACTTCATTGACAATTGAGCTTAGATTTAAGTAATTGTTGTTGAGCCCTTCAGTCATGACTGACTCTTTGTGACCCTCTGGAGCCTATTGTCCATGGGGTTTTCTTGGTGAGGAAACTGGAATGGTGAATTAAAATGATTAGGCCAGTCAGTTTCTGACCTCTCTATTCAAAGAGAATAAAGAGAGTTGAACTCTGTAGCAAGAAGTCTCTGGGTTCAGATAGAAAATGAGAGAAAAGAAGAGAATACAACTTACCAGTCCTCCTGGACAAGCAGCAACTGAGTAGGAGGCAGGGCTGCTGGGTGTTGAATCCACATAGTAACTCATCATCTTGGCAAGCCCTGCATGGGAGAGAGAATCTATTGAACATGTACCTGCAGATGTGTGTACTGGGAACTCTCAACTTCAGTGCTTAATGTTCAGCACTGAAAGGATGGTAGAGATCATCTACCTTTAAGTCCTTTCATTTTACATATGAGGAAACCAAGGGTCAGAGTTACTTATCAACTTATCGACACAATGAACTCAAATGGAAATAAAGATTTATTAAGTACCTACTAGGTGCCAGACTCTGCTTTATCCACTGTACTTCCTAGGCTTCTCATAGCTACCTGAGTCTATTGACTTTTTATCCTATATGAAACTACATTCTGATTATCAATAAACAATTACTGAGCATTTACTAAATACAAGGCACTATCCTGAGTACTGGGTGCACAAAGAGATATAAAATACAGTCTCTGTCTTTTAGGAACCCTCAGACCATTTGGAGAGGCAAAGTTTTCAATTCTATTCGTTTAGTAAATATTTATGAAGTGCCTTTCATATGCAAGGTCAGTGGAGTTCCCTTAGTGAGATCTCAGGAAGAGCTTTCAGATAAAAGACTGAATGGTACCACGAAATGTGTAGAATGCCAGTGTTGGAATCAGGAACATCTGGGTTCAAGTCTTGCCTCTGATATATCATGTGACCATGTACAAATCACTTAAGCTCTCCATGCTTCCATGTAACTATCTGAGAGTATAGATTGCAAACAAGTTACCAGTTTGCATTTGTGGAAGTAGTTTCTCAAACAGAATGGATGAGGAGTTAGATTGTGAAATGAACATTGGATTTGTAGTCAGAGAAACTGGGTTCAAATTCTTTCTATTTCTTATGGAGCTTCTAGCAAAACATTTAATCTCTTTGGTTTTTGGTACCTTCTTTAAAGTGAAGAGATGAGACTTAATGGCCTCTAAGATGCCAGTCATCTCTAAATCTGTAATAAGGTGATGGATGGGTGAGTTAGAGGAAGTACCTATGTTAATGGTTGGCAGATCTGACATGTTGAAATGCACATGAGATCATTCACTAGTTACTGAGAATACACAAATATAAAAGGATAACCCAATGTACTGCCCAATGAATCCTATAGACAAGTGCTACAGCGTTTAGAAGAAGGAATGACCCCCTTAAAGCTGGTATACAAAAGAGAAGCCCTATCTAGGAAGAAGATAGAATTCAAGTTGGGGTCTAAAGAAAAGGCAAGCTCCAGGAAAGCAGAGAGGAACCCCTGTTTGAAGATCTAGAGATTGTTTGCTGTGGGAGAAAAAAAAGAGAGGGTAAGAATACTAAGGAACAGGTATTATCTAAGACATTTAAAGAAGTTTTTCTTTAAAAAAAATCTGATTAGCTATCATGAATAGGGAATGAAGTATTCTGGTTGATTTAATTATCTTACTGAGGATTAATAAGAAAATTTTTTTTCATTGGTTTCAATCATTGCTGTTTTTTCTTCCTAAAATACATTATTAGCTCACTTTCCTGCCTTAATAATATACTGAATATGTGTTTCTTTGATGATGCATTATCCTTCAGTTTCATTATTCTAAACATTAGTTAAAACCAAAATTCAACCACTCCATAAGAAACCTTTCCTGATTTCCTTTAATGCCTTTCCTCTATCCATTACCTCTGATTTATCTTGTATATATTTTATTTGTGCATGGTTGTTTATATATGGCCAAGTATCACCAATTTATCTTAAATATATCTTGTTTGCACATGGTTGTCTCCACCCATTAGACTGTGAGTCTCCTAGAGAGTAGGGCCTATCCTTTGCCTTTTTTCCCCCAGCACTTAGCACACTGTCTGGCACATAGGCAATTAGTAAGTACTTATTGAACTGACTTGATAACTCTTTCAAATTAGCCACTTGGTTGGCAGCTGTCAATGTCTTTTCTGATGTTTCATTTTAACGTGTAAAGGTTATTGATTGTATTTGACGACAAATAATGATAGCTGACAGGTATATAGACAGCTGAAAAATACTTTGTATTCCTTCTGTCATGGGATTCTCTCACCACCTATGTGAGATGAGAAGTACAAATAATGTTACGCTCATTTTACAAATGAGGAAAAGTGCTCAAATGCATCTCTGGCATTTACTAGCTGTGCAACTATGGCTAAGCCAGATAATCTCTGTAAGCCTCACTATACTTCTCTGTAAAAGGGCAATAATAGTACCTATGGAACCTAATACATAGGTATTATGTGGAATCAAGTATGCAAAGCACTTTGCAAACCACTACTAGGTCTATACCCTCAAAGATGTCAAAAAAAAAAGAGGAAATGAATTCATGCACAAAAAATTGAATGCAGGTCTTTCTGTTGTGACAATGAACTGGAAACTCCCATCAACTGGTGAATGACTGAATAAGTTAAGGTATACGTATGAATGTGATAGAATACTATTGTGCTATAAGAAATGATGAAAAGCATGATTTCAGAAAAATCTAGGAAGATTTATATGAACTGAAGTATAGTGAGATGAGATGAACCAGGAGGTCAATTTATTTAATAACAATAATAGTATAAAGGTAAATAATTTTGAAAGACTTAAGAACTCCGGTGAAAATAGTGATCAATCATAATTCCAAAGGATTCATGATGAAACATGCTGTTTACATCCTGATAAAGAAGTGATGGACTCTGGGCATCAGGACATATAATTCTTGAAAATAGCCAATGCAGAGATATGTTTTGCTTGACTATGCATATTTGTTGCAAGGATTTGCTTTTCTTTACTTTCTTTTATCAGTGAGGGGCAAGGGAAGTGGGAGAGAAAGAAAACAGATTTTTGATCATTGAAAAAAAAATAATTTAAGTTTTTAAAAAGAATGAAAAGAAAAATAATAAAGCACTTTGAAAACCTTAAAGTACAAATAAATATCATCCCTTTCCCTTCTCCTTCTTCTACTTCTTGTTTTCTCCTCTTTTTCCTTCTTCCTTTTCTCCTTTTCATCCTTCATCTTGTAATTGTTATTCTCTTTTCTCCTCTTCCTCCTCTTCCTCTTCTTCCTCCTCTTCTTCCTCCTCCCTTTCCTCTTCATTGTCCTCCTCCTTCTCTTCTGCAAACTGTCCAATGCTACATAGCTAGTGACAAGAGTGAAATCTGAACCCAGATCTCCTAACTCAGAGACCAATGATCTTTTCACTACATAAAACTTATGTTTTCCACCTTTTTGCCACCTTAAAATAAAATGGCAGCAATAAAAGTCACCAAATTGTTAAGGAATTTGAAGGAAATGTGCTACATTCATAGAGTTGAAAGGAATACTCATTTGTACTACATTTCATAGGCCGGAAGATGTTGATATACAAGGTTTGGTAGACTGGATTAGATCACCTGAGAAACTGAGAACATATAGTGGAAAAAAATTTCTTTTTTAATTTATTACTGAATCTATGATACCAACTTCATTTTCTTGTGGTTTCAATTTTTTAAAATTCTACTGCATAGTAGCAAATAATTAGAATGATATTTTCAGGAAGAGTTTGATAATCTTTTACTGAAATTTATGCATAGTCTGGATTTGGTCCTGCCTCCTACAGGGAGAAACTTTATGACCTCAGAGACCCCTTCTGGTTGGTATATTCTCTGTTTTCATCATTAAAACATAGGATTCAGAGCTAGAAGGAAGTATACAGACCATCTCATCCAACTCTTTCCTCCTTCAGGTGAAGAAACGGAGTAGATCTAAGGAAAATGACTTGTCCGAGGTCACTTGTCCAAGGTAATAAGTGGAAAGCTCTGATTCAAATCCAGTTCATCCAATATCCTTACCACTATGCCATAAAAAGTAAGGGAGTCATAATCTGCCCATCACCTTTTGGCCACTTCTAAGATTTTTATCTATCCTTGGTTGTTTGGGCTATGAGGAAGGGAATAAGCATTTATATAACTCCTCCTATGGGCAAGGTCCTTTTCCCCTACCCCAAATATCTCATCTGATCTTTATAATAACCCTGAAGGGTAGGTGCTATTATTATCCCCAGTTGAGGAAACTGAGGCAGAGTTAAGTGACTTATCCAGGTCAAAGCAGATAAGTGTCTGAGGGAAGATTTGCACTCGAGTCTTTCTGACTCCAAGCCCAGTAGCCTGTCCACTACACCACTAGATGCCTATTGCTATAGAATCAGCGAGATCAGTTGTAGCACATGGAGACTACTGTGATGAACTTTCAAACCCAGTTTGTCCAGATGACAATTGGCTAGTTTTCCATAAAGTAGCTTGTATGTTTAGCTATCGGAAGGAGTGATACAAGAAATTACTTTTCAGAGATTTGAAAACTATGGAGTTTTGTTTTTTCACCCTACATTGTGGAGTTTGTTCAACCCGCCCTATAACCACCTCCAAAGAAAGAACCCACAGACCCGTAAGTCAGCATGGGCTACAGAAGAATCTATAATTACATGTCATGCATTCATCCTGATAGTCCAATCCTTCTCAGGCTCCTGTCAACAAAAAGTGACCTTTCTCTTCTCCACTGCACCCTGGGAGAAAGGTCCTTACTTGAAGTCATATTCTGATGCCCAATTCATGGCCTCAGGGACCCTTGGTCTGCCTGCCAGACTGTACTCCCCCTCATGGAAATGTACTTAGAAAAATGTTTGGAAGAAATATGTTTTCTTTTTCCAACTGACAGTGTGAGGGAGGAAACCCCAGGCCCAACATATGGTGCATTCCGTGCTGTACTGGGTTCTTGAAGCTATATTCTATATGAGTGACATATCCCTTGAGGAAAAGCCCTTTGCCCAGGGAGGAAACTCAAAAGAGGGAGTTGCCAGAGCTCTCAAGGGCTCTCATCTCAGGAAATAACTCTGGGACAGAAATGGATTACTGCTTTATTATTTTTTGAAAAAAAGCACACCCTTTCACCATCTGTAGATTGTGACACAGGCCAGCTGCCACAGACCATGAATACCCTCGCAGAAGCAAGCAACAGGGGCATTCAAAATGTTCTTGGCTCATGAAGAAAAAGTGACTCCCACCTGAAAATGATAGGACTATTATCTAAAGGCATTTTTCTCAGAGCCATAGAATCACCAAATGTTAGAGCTGGGAGGGTTCTCAGAGCTGATCTAGTCTGACTCTACAGATGAGAAAAATTGAACCCGAGAGAGGGGAAGTGATTTACCCAACATCATCCAAGCCAGGAAGTGGCAGAGATGAGCCCAATTCTTCTGCCTTTCCTTGCTCTCTACTCTCAAATCATTTAAAATATAGAAATCGTGTATCTATGACCCTGGACTGGAAACCACTAGACTTGTTACTGAGGCGTCATGAAGGACAAGGCTAATTTTACTCAAGTGGCAACATATACACCATTCAAGACATGTAGCAATGCTTACATGTCATTACATCATTGAGCATAAATCCTGTGGCACAAATATGGAAGGTCACACCAAGTGGATATCCATCAGATTGTCCACACTGGACAAAGGAGCTGAATGTTTACAGACCCAGATGCAAATCTACTTCAAATAATACCTTCTTGTGCCTATTCATTTCTAATGTGACCATATTTTAATATTTTGCAAAATGATATAATTTCTAAAGTGAGTTTATATACATGTCATTCAATGCCCAACAGCTCTTCAAGGTATGCAGAGCAAGGACTTTCCATATCTCCATTTTGTAGGTGAAGAGCTCCATATCTGCTCAAGGTAGATCTCAGGCAGAGCCAGAACACCTCTGAGTCTGAATGATCTCCATTCTAGGATTCATACCATCCAGCCATATCTCTCATAGTAATGACACAAAGACTTTTGCAGCGCTTGGCTGAGAGTAAAAGATCAAATAATAAATTCACTAGTGACATAGTGAATATGCAGCCCCTGATTTCCCAAATCTAGTTCGAGCAAAGGTACTTTAGATTCCTCTTCATGATTCAGTTTTCTCATCTGTAAAGTATTTTGTCACTAGCTTCCCTGTCTTGTGTTTCACATTCACCTTCAGATGAGTGACGTCAGGCTAAGCCAATTGTTTAATCTTTCACCCATTTCTCATCAGGAAATTTATTGTAAGGCTGAATGTGTCAAGGACCTTGAGGCCAAAGTTAGGAGGGTTGGGAGGATTGGATAGAGAGGAAGTCCTGGTCCTCTTACCCCCCCAAAAAAGAGCTAAGTTTTTGATAAGAACTGAAGGCCAATTCACATCAGTTCTGGAGCTCGAACACCTGTTTGTTGATATTTATTTTCCCATTCATGTCCATTCTATGATAATTTCTTGGCAACCATTCCTGATGTATCTTAGGTATGCTAATAGGTAAAACATATATATATATATATATATATATATATATATAATATTTTAAAATCCTAATTTATCAGTCACTTTTGCTAGCTCACCAATAATGCAAATGTGTTGAATATGGGTCATGAACATAGCAATTGCTCAATAACCACTTGTAGGTTAATTAAGGAATGAACTACTAATAATAGCCCTTTGATACTTTAATGTAAAAATATAATATGGGGTATATGAGAAACTGAAAAGACTGGTAGAAAATGAAGGTATATCTCATTCTCTCCTAAAAGCTGCAAAATTCAGATAGGTATACAATTATGTTTCCTCCTATTCTCCCATAATTTGAAATTCCAGTGAGCTATTTAAGCAAAGATTCAGATAAGGTCGCTTGCTTCAGCCTGGGATATAGAAAGGAAACAATGTGGCCCCAAGGAACCTTGTCTGAAATGGAAGTACCTTTGCCATTGCTAAAACCTCAGTGAACACAAATCTAGCAGAGACATCTCATTCATTTATTTGGAACTGAAGCTTTCATTTTACAGATGAGGAAAATGAGCTCCAGAAAGTGACATGACAGGAAGCCTCTTGTAGTGGAATGAGTATTGGACCTGAAATTAGGCAAGACCCAAGTTCAAATCCCCTTCTGAAACTTTTTATCTGTTCAACCTTGGGCAATTTATTTAATCTCTATGAGTCTCACCAACCTCACAAATGAAGCACTGTGACATTAAAGTGCTATATAAAATGTCACCTGTTAACATTATTCCCAGGTCCCAGTAGCAGAGATGGAATTTGAACCCTGGTTCTTTGGCCCTAGAGTCAGTACTCTTTCTATGAATAATAACAGAAATAATAATTTGATAGATAATGTTTTAAGCTTTGCAAAGTGCTTTACATTCATTATTTCATTTGATCTTTATGGTAACTCTACAAGGAGGGGACTATTATAATTTCATTTTACAAACAAAAGTGAGTATCAGAGAAGTTGTGACTTGTCCAGTTAGTAAGTACCCACTTCTGTTGGCTGTGTAATTAGCTAGAATTCATCTTTATAGCAAAATAGTAAAGGGGATATAATTTTATTTCCTTTCATATGCTATTAAAGTTTTTTTTTCTAAGTTAGCAAGTAGTTGGCTGGATGAAACTATGTGTGAAAAAGACATCTGAGGCATGAAGAAATAGCAACATATGTAAGCATCCAAGTAAACTGTCTCTTGGACAAAGAGAAGTGGACATATATGAATGAGTGCATGCAACATGTAACTTTGAAGTTGGTTTTAAGAAAGCTTATAAAAACATTGAGTAGACTTTGTGATGAGTGTTTTAAGTATACACTAGTTAATGTTGTTAATTGGTTCTGGGAAAAAATGATTTTAAGTGAAGAAGGAACAGTTTGTTTCCAATGTCCTAAACATTATAAATGGGCAAACAGCCGAACATTGTTACCAATGTTTGGCAACTTGACAGTGGGGTTTGGTTCTACTGTATTAACAATGTTATTACAAAAAAATAAGTCAATCAACTTCATGCAAAGTAACCTTGTACTCTATCAATGCTCCCTTCCTTTGACCCCATTCTACCAGTAATTACATGGTACATACCACGTAAGTAGCCAAGGAGCTATTGCTGGGAAATGAAGCTAGGAAATGGACTGAACTAGATACCTCTGACCCTTGATCTCCCTTCATAAGAGGTCACTAAATGGCAACTTTTCAGTAGGTGGAAGGGCAAGTGGGTTTTTCCTTACTCTCATTTGAGAGAGAAATCTATCTATTAGAAGTCTAGTTTTGAATGGACCCTTAGATTAATTGATATCTTAGCTTTACGTCTCTGCACTTTTACATTTCTCTTCACCACCACCACCACCAATCACTATTTGAACAAGTGGCTTAAAAATCATGTAATTTTCCTATTCTCTAAGTAACTTCATCCTTTAATTATATGTGTTATTTTCTGATGTCAGACTTGCCATTGTATATATGATGGTGTCGATTCAGTGTCAATTAAATCTTAAGCTCAATTGGTACTTATCCTGATACTACAAGTTTCCCCTGGGAGAATAAAATGATGTTAGAGTATTGGAATTTTTGAAATTTAGAGCTGCAATGTAGAGATCCAGTCCCTTTCATGACATGCTGTTACACTTTTTGAAGCCTTGCCTAATACTATAATATTTCCTTCAAAAAAAAAGTATTTGAGAGTTTAGGAGGCAAGTTTCACCCAACAGAAGGAAGAATTAGCTTCCTAATAATTAAAGCCACCTGAAAATGAGTAATCTACCTCACTAAGAAATGAATTTTCCATCAGTAAAGGTATACAGACACATCTAGACAACCACTTGCCAAGGATACCATAGATATGAAATGTATAAAGTAGATAGTTATAGCATATTTTAAAAGTCTTTTCTTATTCTAAGATTCTGTGGTGTTAAGATTTGATATAAGAAGCTTGGAATCTATTTAGATATATTCTGTTGGTTTGACCATGATCCCCTAGGAAAAAGCCGACAAAAATATTGCTTTTTTAATTTCTTCTTGACTTGTGACTAAAGCTCCCCGCCTTCCCCTTGAATTATTCTGGAATCTTAAAATTGCTTTTAGGAAATCAAAGTATACATTTCACACCAACATCAATTAAGTACTGAAGGGAGGTACCAGTTCATATGAGAAAATATTTGCCTTGATCATGAAACCATCAAGGATGTAGGCAAGGATGCCAGTTCTAAGCATTGAAAGCTAACCTGAAATCAGCAATTTATTTCATCTAGCTAATTTAGATTGCTTACCTTCTCCTCGCTCTCTCTCTGAGCTCTTTCCTGAAATGTACGCCTTTCTTATCTCTTTCTGCTAAATCCTTCCTTCTTTCAAGGTTCAGCTCAGGGGTCCTCTTTTCCATGAAATCTTTGCTGATCTCTCCAAATGAAAGTGGTCTCGATTCCTTCCATTTTCTTTGGCCACTCTATTTGGATTTCCTTTTTTTGTCAACATTACACTATATATTCTAAAAATCATATTTTCTTGTTATAATTCCCCTCCGTTCCCCTCACCCCCAGGAGAATGGAAGCACTTTGAAGACAAGAAATGTGTGAGGGTTGCTTTTTTTTTAATTTTTTTATCCATAGGATGGAACACTGTACCTTGACTTATTAAATCTAACCACTTTTAAATGGCAACAGGCTAAAAGTGGATTTCTATCAATTAGCAAAAGTGACTTCACAGTCTACTGTTCAAATACAATCCCTAAAGTCTTTCTGATAGCTCTGGGGAGATTCATTCTGGGCTTCATCATCGCAGCAGAAAGCACAGTAAAAGCTCAGAATTTTTTTTAATGAGTAGATGAATGAATTTAACTTTAAGGAGTGGTTAGGGCTCATTTGCTTATTTTTCATAATCATGAAGTTTAGCTATAGTGCCCCTAGTTTAGGTTCTTGATTAATTCTAAGTAAAAGATAAACTCTAAGACGGAAAATGTTTGCAGCCAAAAAAAAAATCCCCAGAGAGCATGAGAATTTAAATAATTGTTATTTTCAGGCTTTTAGTGTGTATAGGGTGTGGTATTCAATACCAAATTTAGATATGGCCCCAGACCTTAAGGAGATGGCAGACACAACCAAGAAGCTGTACATATACTGAGAGATCTTCACAAAACCATTAAAAAATATGGACAATGTCACTCTAACTGGCATAAATGAGCATCTTGGAATGAAAAATCCCTAACTTTCTGGGTCCTTCCCATCTTCTTTTTTCTTATTCTCAGAATAGGGATTCATTCATTTTACTGTCCTATGTTCACTGATTTAGAACCAGAAGAGCCTTCATAAGGCCTTCCTCTCCCTTTCTTACAGAGAGGGAAACTGAGACCCAGAGAAGGTAAAGGACTTTCTTACAGATATTAAATAGCAAGGTTAAGGTTTGAACCTTTGTGCTGGCACCATGCTGTTCCAACTCTTGAGTTTCATATTAACTATTACAAGTTGAAATTGCCACCCCACTTTGATGAAAAAATGAACACAATATTCAAGCAGCCTAGAGAAATTCATTAATGAAAAGGGAAATCAGAGAATCATAGGATTTTAGAACTGTAAGATATCATTTCTATTTTCCTTTTTTTTGTTGTTGTGAATTTAGCAAACATCAATAGACATGATCCTTTCAGCATGCACAGAATACAAAGAGAATTGAGTATGAAACTGAATTTCTATTACCTAGGATGTTTTTAAGTTATGTTATATGTATTACAGTAGTAGCAACACTGCTCTGAACACTTTGCTCTCATGGTTTTACTGCATTAGTATCATTCCCCACCCTGAACATTAATCTTCCTTTGTAACAAAGCATAGTCAAACACAGTGGTTCTCAACCTTCCTAATGCCACAATCCTTTAATACAGTTCCTCTTGTTGCGGTGACCCCCAACCATAAAATTATTTTCATTGCTACTTCATAACTGTAATTTTGCTACTGTTATGAATCTATCTGATATGCAGGATGCATTTTCATTGTTACAAATTGAACATAACTCACAGGTTGAGAACCACTGGTTAAACACAACAAATTGACACAAATTTGCCACTTCTGAAAATAGATTTAATAATACAGCCAGCCCTGATGTAGCACTTTAAGGTTTGCCAAATGCTTTGATAATATTATTTTGTTCTGTCCTCACAACAACCGTAGGAGGTGGGTGCTGCTATTATCCCCACTTTACAGATGAGGAAACTGATGCAGGCAGAGGTAAATGACTTGCCAAGGACACAAAGCTAGTATCTGAGGCCAAATATAGTAATAATAATAACTTAGATTTATATAGTACCTACTATGTATGAGATACTGTATTACACGCCTTACAAATATCTCATACGACCTTAAAAACAACACTAAGAGATAGGTACTATTATTAATCACCATTTTACAGATTAGGAAACTGAGGCAAACAGCACTCAAGTGACTTGCCTAGGGTCACATAAATATCTGAATCCAAATTTGAACCCACATCTTCTTAACTCCAAGTCCAGTGCTCTAGCGGCACCAAGGTGTCTCATTCTTTGATATCAAGTACCAAAAGGGATGTTGGAGGGTTATTTAATCTCATTTTACATAAAAACTGAGGCTCAGAGAGGTTAAGTAACTTTCACAAAGAAAATTGAATAACCTGGTCTGGAATCTAGGGACCTTATTCCCCATTATCTTTACACTTTATTTCCTGGGACAAATGCCACTTAGGTATTTATCAAACCATTCCCTGCCCTAACCCTCCCTGTGCAGTTCTCCATCATTCTGGGATATCTAGCCTGAAAGTGTGAATTTCATAGAACAGGCATGATCATTTCTTCAGTATAGCCCTGAGTGTGTGCAACAAACTCAGATCATCCTTTGTTTAATGGTTAGGAATTAGGTTATTATTAAAATATTGCACAACAGAAGTGGGGAAACAGTGTAGCTTTCTGTGAAAAACCAGTATCTTGATAAGTTAGATGACCCTTTAGTAAGCTGATATAAATATAAAGAACTAGTGAATTTCTAAGAAAAGATTGGCAGGATTAGAACTCTCTTCACTGTATTTAATGTTGACCAGTTGTTTGATGGTACAGGGAAAACAAGAGGACAACTTGATAGAATTCAATCATGATGATGACTCTTTTTTTGAGCTACTATTCCTATTCTCCAGGAGTGTCTACTCCATGACTTCTGTAGATTATGGAAACAAGATTTTGATCTAGACTTTTTGGCCAAAGATACAGAAAGTTTTTTTTAAGGGGGGGTACAAGAAAGGAAAAGTTTTGGCTGCTACCTGTGACACAGAGAATTTGTCAGGGAGAAGCAGAGACTACCAGGGACAAGGCCACTTCAGTATGGACTACCATTAGATTGATCCCTGAGTAATAGCTGTATCTTATTTTATCATCTGGTTTGCCCTGAACACAGTGTGGTCCTTTCCATGTACTCTGAGCCCAATTGATACTCTATATTAAGTTGAATCAAAATGAAGTGGAATTGAAGCTGAAGTCAAGACTGAGCAAGTGGAATGTCAAGCAGCATCATTGCTCTTTGGAGTGAAAGATATATGAGTTTCACTGTCTTCATCTATAAAAATGAATTAAATTAGATGATCTCTAAGATGTCTTCCAAACCTAAAATCCTTTGGATTTATGAATAGGAAGAATTAATAGTAATATATTGCTGATTAAGCTATGGTAGCTTCCTAGATTATCTTCAGGATGTAATATAAAGTCTTCTGTTTGGCATTTTAAGTTCTTCATGACCTATGTCCTTATCTTTCTAGCCTTTTTACACATTACACTCCTCCTTATGTCATAGGGTCCAATCCATACTGACCCACTTGCTCTTTTTACAAAACAGTTCATCTCTAGTTTCCATGCCTTTGCCCTGACTGTTCCCCATCCCTGGAATGCTCTCCCTCCTCACCTCTGCTTCTTAGAATCACGGGTTTCCTTCAAGATTCACAAGAAAAGCTAACTTTGGCAGGAGGTCTTTCTCAAATCCTCTTCCTTCTTTCCAGTACCGTTACTGACTTCTCTAAAGTTACTTTGTATTTTGTATATATGTAGGTATGTATGTGTGTATATGTGTGTCATATATACATGTATGTACAGGTTGTCCCCTCCCCCTTTTTATTATTGAATGTAAGAATGTAAGTGTCTTGAGGACAGGAACTCTTTTTGATGTTTCTTTGTATTTCCAGTGCTTTGTGTACTGCTTCATCCATAGTAAGTGCTTAGTAAATGCTTGTTGATTGATTAATTCTCTGTATTTCAAAAGTCATGTGCCAGCTGAGAATCAAGAACCTTACCAGATCTTCCCGTTTTCCTGAAAGTTGTTAGTTACAGTTCTCTTGGTCTCTTCACTGGACTAGCCAGACAACCCTCCCTAGGCTGCCCTCATTCTAGCACTGTTGAAAATAATTAGCATTACAGGCTTCAGTATTAAAAAAAAAACAACTTACATGATGGGGTTTTCCATTTTACCACTTCTCTTGGGAAAACTATATAATAGTTTTTCCTGTTAGAAATATTTTCTTGACATTTGACCTAAAAAACTGACTTCTTTCTGTTCATTCCATTGTACCATTATCTGGGCTCATTATACATTTATTCTCCCTCTAAATTCTTGGCATGCACTTTTTTTGGATGGTTGGCATATTCAACTACATCTCATCTTCTTTCTAAAAAGAGAAACTGACTCTTCCCTGATTCGCAAAAGAGTATAGATTCAAAGACCTGGGTTCAAACCGTGTATCTACCGCCTACGAGTCATTTTACATCATGCAGCTCAGTTCGCTCTCTGATCTCACTTTCCTCCACTACAAAGTGGAGTGAAAGATCAGCTTATTTCTAAGATCCTTCTCAGTTTCCAAAATCATCGCTGTGGCTCTCATCAAGCTTCCTCTACTCTAAAGAACTTTAGTCTATACATATGACACGACTTAGCTCTTAACGATATGTTATTTTTATTGTTAATTATTATTGCTTGTGAATGTATCTCTTTCCCCCAAATATATACTAGACTTCTGGGGAGAAGAACTGTCTGCTTCTTTTTCTGTACCCCAAAGAGGACTTTGCAGAGAACAGGTCACATAGTAGGTGTTCAATAAATGTTCATCAACTGATTTATACAGGGATTTTACTAAGCAAATATTTGCTGGTTGATTAGTAGAATGAATCAGCCTTTTCTCCTCCAGTGACCCAGATCTCTTCCACAAAAATCAACATCTTTTTCACAAAAAAAGTTAGAGAACCAAATATCACAGGATTTCAACAAATTCCCTTTTGGAACGAATAGGGAAGGGAATAAGCATTTATTAAACACCCAGTTGGGGTCAGATACTGCACTAAGCACTTTACAAATGTTATCTCCTCTGATCTTCACAACCACCCTGGAGGCAGCTGCTGAAATGCAGGCTAGTAAATGTCTGTCTCAGGCTGGATTCGAATACAGGTCTTGCTGGAGCCAGGCCTGGCATTCTATCCAGTGCACCACCTAGGACTTAGTTCCAAATGGTCCCTAAAATATGTCCAACATTGGAAAAAAATAATTGGTAAAATTTTCCAACTTTAGGAACAAAGAAGATCATACTCTCTCTCAGATGAAGTATGCTGTAGCACCCATTTGCTTCCTAGAAAAAACTGAAAATTAAAAGCATATTTAGAAAGTACACCTTTTTCTAAAGGTACAACCCTCAGAAAGTGACATTCTTCTTCACCCAGGAATTAAATTCTGATTTCTGTGACATGCTCCAGGTGAGGGGTAGCCTAGCACAGTGTATAGAGAAATGGCCTTGGAGCCAAGAATACTTGAGTTCAAGTCCAGTGTCTGACACAAATTAGCTGCAATCCTAAGACAGTTACCTTACCATCCTCATCATCATAGCTACCATTTACATATCACCTGCTATGGCCAGGCCCTGTGTTAAGCACTTTACAAATATCTCATTTGATTCACAAAAGTTCTGGGAGGCAGATGCTATTATTATCCCGATTTTACAGTTGAGGTAAATGAGGTAAACAGAGGTTAAGTGATTTGCCAGAGGTTACATAGTACCTTGGGCTGGATTTGAACTCAGGTTTTCCTGTCTCCAAGCCAAGCTCTCTCACTATCCACTGTACCATTCTAGTTGCCTTAAGTGCTAATCTCCTTTTGCTCTAGGCAACTTTCTAAAACTATGAATTGCATGGGGAAAGGAGGGTCTTACCTAAGTTAGTAGACAGAATTCTCTCAAAGGAGATCTAATCAAATCAATGCAATCAGACATCTGATTGATGTCTGGTAAACAGGGTGAGAGGGAGTGGGACATGAATAATAGTGAAAGAAATAGTTTCACACCTTCTTGTTGGACTTGTCTTCCTGTCCCTGCTTATTCATGACTAAAGGAACAGAGAAGACCCATTCATCCTTTTCCCAAGTCATTGAAAGTCCAACAGAGGTCTTGAGTATAATTTTTAAAAAATGGTATCACACCTGGATTCTATGGATCAGGGCAATAGCCGTGACGTCTCATCGATCTAGTAACTTCAGTAAGATAGAAATGAGAGGGAGATTTGGACCCTGGGAAGCACATGTAAGTAGCTGTAGGGAAAAGATGACCCTGTAGCCAAGTTACTTACTGCAATGACAGATTACAAAATATGGTCAATTGCTGTCAGAAGTTGTTGGTTAAATCAATAAGAAGTTCAGCTTTGAGATTCAAAAGGAAAAGTTGTTGAGAAAGGTTAATCTATTTACTAGAAAATAATGAGATAGCTAGCATCCAAATTCTCAGCAAGCCCTGAGTCTGACAAAAGAGAAATCTGATTTTACTGGACTGTCTCTGAAGTCCATACTGTCTCATTCCATTCATTCAACAGATATCCATGGATTCCTACTATATATTAGGAACTGTGCTTGGCACTCTGAGGGAGAAAAAGGTGAATATGAGAGGTGCAAGCAAGTTCTTTCAAGGAGCTTAAATTCCAGTAAAGGTGTTTCAGTCATTCACTCAGATATTACATATATGACAAGTATACTGGTAATCATAATGCAAATCAGAGTTTAATAAGCGCCATATAGCAAGGGAGCAAGCAAAGTATTTTCACTGGCCTGGAAGTTCTTATAGCAGTTGGAATGCTCAGTAGTGTTCTATACAGAGATACTGTACTTGAACAACAGGTGTTTCTTTCAGCAAGTTGTTGAGAAATAATGGGGACTGTACCATCAATGCACTCATCCAGACAAGGTAAAGGAAGAGCCTATGTGATGGAAAGAAGCTGCTAATGAGAACACAAGCTCAGTTCTCTGGACTTAAAAAAAAATTTCCAGTTTAAAAACTGATCACTCCTGCTTCACCAATAGTTACATTTAATAATGCCTTGCATATGTACTTTAATTCTTAAAAACATGTTATATCTATTATTTTTCTAATTCTCACAATGTCCTCATGAAGTAGATAGGGACAGAGACCAGACCAATGATTTCACTGGCATAGGGAATTCCTGAGGAAATGCTCTCTAACCAACGTAAGTCAGCACACTTCTCTGTAATTTCTAGTCTGAATTTCTATAACTTCCTAGAGCATTGAAAAGTTAAGTGACTTGCCCAGTGTCACACAGCCAGGATGTGTCAAAGGCAGAACTTGAACCCAGATCTATGTGATTCCAAGCCCAGCTCTCTATTCCTTATTCTATGATGCCTTTCACAAAGTGGATTAATGTTCCCATTTGTTAATTTGTTAATTAATGTTCCCAAAATTGATTCCCAGAAATAGTGAAATATAGAATATAGAAATAGTGAGAGGTAAAAACCAGTTGAAATGAGTCCCAGCTGATATTTCTTTTTTGAGACCACATAGCAATCATCTTTTAAGTAAATTACCTTTTTATTCAGACAATTAGACTTAGTGTTTACTGTCCACTTACTAAGGCCACACACTGCCAGAGATCAAACTGCTTTACCCTATTCACCTCAATCATTTGCCCTTTCCTTCCCCCTCCAATCCAACCAGTAGAACATTTATGGTGACAGTCGGTGCATGGAGACCCTTCCTGTTAGGATTATGATTTTGACCTTGAGGACCCATCAGCTGCAGAACCAGGATGGAAGAGATTGGGTGGCTGCTGTTGCCCCTGTTTGTTTTTTCACCATTGAATTGGCAAAGATGGGAACCACTGATTTACAATTAGAAGCAGCATGCCTTCTCCAAATATTAATATTAATAACTTTAATACTGAGCACATGAAAAGAGCTTTTCATCTTCAAAGAACTTTGCCAACATTAAGTCATTAGTCCTCTCTTCCCTAAAACAACAGGTTAAATCTGAACAAAACCAATAAAGGCAGGAATAGCAGCAGGTCAACCCTATGACCCCCTGGCTGAAGAAGTGAAAACCTTTTCTCCCCAGATAAAAAGGAAGAGATGAAATCCAGAGGCACAACTGATGAAAGAGTTGAAGTGTCACGACTTTTCCAAATCAAACAGATCTGTCTAGGTTATCATTCTTAGATCTGTATTTCCTGTTGTTTAACTAACATCTCTTTTCTAGTTGCACAACAGTGATATGAAAGAGGAAGAAAACTGGCCTTAAGATCAGAAAAATTTATCCACAGTGCAATAAGTAAAATCTCTGTGAAGAAATTTCTCAGTCCCAGAGCTAGCCTAGTTTATTAAACTCTTTGCTCGCAAAAAAATGTTATGGAAAAAGAGGCTATGGGGAGGATTTAGCAGCAGATTACAAGACACATGCAAAGGTAGAAATGCCTGACAGAAACAGAGAATGGGTTGGAATTACCATTTCATGCCTACAGTTTCTTCCAAGCTTGTTCTCTAATGCCAGTCCCATTCTATAGTTCGGGGGTATGCAGGGGTGGGTGGAAAGAAAAAAGAAATCTCTCCATTGAGACTTCCTTGTCTCACCTACAGTTTTATGGATTGCTCAGTACTTTGGTTGCTGGGAGATATAACCCAGGAGAGGGAAAAGAAAAAAAACACAAAAAGCTAAGGTGGGTTTGCAGGATTCAAATAGTTTGCAATTTCCTCTCCATAGAAGCAATTCATTAAGCTGAGGAGAAAAAAAGTGCAAAATGATAGCCTCAATAGGGGAGAAAGACAAAAAGAAACTTCAATCTTTTAACTGCAGCTTTATTCCTTTGGAAATGCTCCAGTATGCCAAAGAACAGCTTCGTGGTCCTGACAAGTAAATTGGAAACTCTCAAACATACTGGATTTTGCTTTATAAAAGTCAGACAAGGGTAGAGGGGGGAAGGGGACAGGAAGGCACATAGGCATAATTATAAAATATATACATTTTAAAGTCTACAAACAGGAGTAGCAACTAATAATGACTGGCATTTAGGAAACCAGTTTAGGGAAAACACAAAAGAATCTTAAAAGAGAAAAAGAAAGCTTACTGTGTCTTGGAAGATCCCCACTTTTTAATTCCCCTAAAAAAATGAAAGATAGACTGAGAATTTTTAGACAGAAATTCCACAGCTCACTTACTACTTAGCTGATTCAGAGACAGAGGGAAGGATGTGTCCTGAGCTTCCCACACTTGACTGTGGTTTCTTTCCAACTACCTGCGGGAATCCTCTGTTCAGAGGCTAAAGAGGATGCAAGGACCATAATGTTCCTAATAGAGCTGCCTCCATAATTTGGGGGGTGTGGTCAAGCTAGGGAAAGATGGGGGGGGGAACTGTAATCCTAGGCTAGGATCTGATACCATCAAAGTACCAATAGCATGAGTAGTCAGCCAGTTTTGTCTAGATAGTAAAGCTGCTGGCGTAGGCTGGAGCAAGAGGGTCTCAGCTGATTCCCTACTTCCTTCTTCTCTTCCTTCTAACTAATACACTGGGGTTTGAGGAGAAATAACCTTCCTTTGTGGAATATCATGGATTTTCATTATATGCCTGTGCATTAGGTCTAGTCTCTACGGTGATTTTATATTTGTGAAATGCTCCACATTGCTTTGACTTCCTTTGAGCTCAAACACACGCGCGCGCGCACACACACACGAGTTTAGACATAACGTATAGAAGAATGATATACATGTGTAATTGAAAGCTTTCTATATAATTCATATACATGTTTACAAAGTACTTTCCTTGAAACAATAGTGAGACATAGGAAATGAGAGTATAATCCTCATTTTGATGGAGAAATTGAAACTCAGAGTTACTGAATGGCAAAGGTAGGACTAAGGACCATAGGGTCACAATTTAGAGCTAGAAGGGAACTGAGAGCTCATCCAGGCTTCATCTTCCAGAGGATGAATGACTTGCATAGGGTCACACAGGGAGTACATGATAAAGGCAGGATTTGATCCCATGCCTTCTTAACTCTAGGTCCAATGCTTCCCCCCCTCCCTCCCATGCCTCTGTCAGATCTCAAAGCACCTATAATAACTCTCATTTTATTCACAAGGAATACAGAGAGGAATATTTCTGTAGGCACAGTTAGCAAAGAATCTGTCTTGGATCTTAAAACTATGGATTCTCAGGGACTTGCTCAGGATCAAGCTTATTTATCTCCATTTGTCTGATATTTAATGCCTTAAACAGCTAAATGCAAACAAAAGACAATGTAGCTGTACTGAACAGAGCCAGACCACTAGAGACCTGGAGATGTCACTAAGAAGTAAAACTAAAACACCTGCTTTATTTAGGACAGCTTTTCTGAGTTAAGGTAGCTCTGTGGGCACTGCTTCATGGACCCTGACACTACTGTAGAAGTCTCTTGTCAGTTCTCAATGAGCTAAGGTGGTATCTGTTTAAATAAATGCAGTGGATAGAGGCCTGGACTTGGAGGCAGGAAGATGGAGATTCAAATCCTTCCTTATACACTTAATAGCTGTGTGACCCTTAGAAAATTATTTACCCTCTCTTTCTCTGCCTCTCTCTCTCTGCCTCAAATTCCTCATCTGGAAAATGGGACAATTATGGCATCTACATCTCAGGGTTGTTGTCAGGATTAAATGAGATTACTGTAAAGTGTTTTGCAAACCTTAAATCACTTTAGAAATCTAGCTATCATCATCAATCATAATCATTGTCATTATCACAGGTGTAGAATCATAGTGAGGATCATACTATAGTGGTTTAGACCCAAGGTCATCCTATCAAAAAAAGATTTTCTGAAAAAACAGAAACTAGTCTTTTTCAATAAGTCTATTTAAAATAGAGATAGTAGGGAGTAGTGCCTCTTCTTTGAAAAAATAAGTGAATTCAATTTCATAAAAGCTCATTTTAAAAAATAATTAAAGGATGGCAAGACTCTTTCAAATCTTACCTGTCACTTGTGTCAAATGAAACTAGATTTGAGTTTTAAATGGTGCAGTAATGATAGCTTACATTTTTTCTAGCCTTTCCCCTCATAATGGCTCTTTGAAGTTGGTTGTACAAATGTCATTATACTTACTTGTGGATATGGAAACTGACACTCAGAGAATTTAAAAGACTTGCCCACAGTCACACAACTGATAAGTGATAGAGTTGATACTCAAAATCAAGTCTTCTGATTGTAATGCCAGTGTTTAGTTCACTAGAGCACGCTACTTCTTCCCTGAAAAGGAGATTTTGCTGTGCATCTGGTATAACTATACTAAGAAAGTCAAACAATTGGGGCAAGGGAAAAAGAGGCACAGAAGGAAGGGTTTTTGTTATTTGGTTTTCCATTATAGAATCTTTCCTGATGGTATAGGTTTAATAAGCATGCTATCCCTAGGTTTCTATAGATTCTGATCAACCTCCTTAGGTCACCATTGTCCTCTACTAGAGACCTGGACCAATTTCCCCTATTGGATGGAAAGAACAACAAAAATCACCCTTTTTTAAGTTCCTACTGGAATTTAAATCACTAAGATGATTCTGAGGTTTGATTGTCCCTTTCTACCATGGTGAACTAAACAGATAGGCAATTCAGAATTGTCTGTTTAGAGCAGATATTCTTTTTTTTAATTGAGTTTTTATTTGTTTTCTTGTTTACATTATTCATTTTCATTACATTTTTTGAATTACACATTTTCTCCCCGTCATGCTCCTGCCCCAACCCTATAACAGCAATCCCACTGTAAAGCCCCTCCCCTGCTCTGC
>CM053596.1:133865299-133897326 GCA_028646575.1 Pseudocheirus occidentalis | reverse complement strand
GTAGCAGCTGCCAGATCCTGGGTTATCCTAATTGTGTTTCCACTGTATTCAAATTGTTTCCTCCTGGAAGTCTGTAATATTTTCTCCTTGATGAGGGGGTTCTGGAACCTGGCTATAACCTTTCTAGGAGTTTTCTTTTGGGGATCTTTTTCAAGAGGTAAATGGTGAATTCTTTCAAGTTCTATTTTGCCCTCTGATTCTAAAACATCAGGGCAATTTTCTTTGAGAATTTCTTGAAGGATGCTTTCCAAGTTCTTTTTTTGGTCATGGCTTTCAGGTAAACCAATAATTTCCAAATTGTCTCTCCTGGATCTATTTTCCAGGTCAGTGTTTTTTGTTCAAGGAGATATTTCACATTGCTTTCTATTTTTTCATTTGTTTATAACTGTTGAATAGTATCTTGGTTTCTTATAAAGTCATTTGCTTCCACTTGCTCCACTCTAATTCTGAACGAATTATTGTCTTCACAATGTTTTTGAGATTCTTTTTCCATCTGCAATTTCGACTTTTTAAGGCATTCTTCTCCTCATTGGCTTTTTGGGTCTCTTTTGCCATTTGAGTTAATCTGTTTTTTTAAGGTGTTATTCTCTTCAGTCAGATTGTTGACTCTTTCTTGCATCATTCTCATTTCTCGTCCCAATTTTTCCTCCACTTCTCTTATTTGGTTTTCAAAGTCCTTTTTAAGTCAATCTATTGCTTGTAGGCAATCTTCATGTTTCTTGGAAGCATTTGGTGTGGGATTTCTGACTGTGTTGTCTTCCTCCTGTTCCATGCTTTGATCGTTTTTGTCCCCCAAAAAAGGATTCTCGAGTTTCATTGCTGTTCTTAGTTTGCTTCCTTTTCCTCATGTTGGCCAGTCAATTAATTGCTTGATATTTTTTTAGCTCTGTGGAACTCTGCTTCCAGGGGGGAAAGCTCTGTCCCAAATCGCTGGGGTTTTCACAGCTGCTGGAGCAATTAGGGGGGTGCTGCAGCCCCCATCAGCTTTGGCTCATTGAAAGCGCATCCCAGGACCCAAGACCACTATATTGTACACTCCAGCTGCGGCTTCTCCAGACCACCCTGGAGCCAGGCTATGGTTTTGGGCTGGGCCGGCCTCTGCTCCCAGCCTGCTGCAATGAGCCCCACCTGCCAAGCTGCCTTCAGCCAGGGATGTGTTTTCTGTATTTTTGTGAGTTTTGGAGCTCTAAATTTTGTTTAGAGTTGTATTTTCTGGGTATTTAAGGTGGCTGTGTGGCAGCTGCGAAACGTTGCTGCTTCTACGTCACCATCTTGGCTCTGACCCCCAAACAGAAGTTTTAATTAAATCTTGCCTGCTAATACTGAGACAGGTATGCAACAAACTGAAGAGAGTGAGTGAGTGACACAGGCTTCTACTCATTACAGACCAGGCTTCTCCACCACTGACCCTAGGCCTATTACACAATGAAGTAACTGATGGGGCCTTTTAGTATGTATAGAGAGGGAGACCTTCCCAGGCATCCTGGGTCTATTAGCAGTTATCATCATTAGACAATAAGGTTGGTTGCACTGGAAGTTTCCAAATAATGGTATGAATGAGTCATCTGGAGAAGTAGGCAAATTTGAATCTGAGCCAGATTTCTGCCATTTACTTCAAACTTTGGTTTGGCTACAGCTGCATTAGAAATCCTGTGTTGTCGAATTTGTTTTTCCCCTCAACAAGAAAGATGAATAAGAATAAGCAGTAGAAGAAGAAAAAGATTAAGACATGATGGTTGAAAACAGAGAAAGGTATAATAAAGAATATAAAGCAAAAACCAGATGACCATGGTCTGTTGCATTACACTCATTATTTCCTTCTTCCTCCACACTCAGTCATGCTACCCAATTACAGGAGAATCTTATAATCAAATGAATATTGCTCGAAGTCCATATCTATGAGGAAGCAGCATCCAAAGAAATTATCAGATTGGAGGTAGGGACATAGTCAAGATACCAACCAGTATAACTTAGCATTGCTAATACCTATGTGTCATACAGAATAAAAAGTAAAATAAAAAAAATTAAGATGAAAGTAGGTCCAGAAGGACAGTAGAACCTGTTTCTATTCATAATCCAGTTCTGGAACCTCTTCTGTGTTCCATCATGGATCCCTTTCCTTTCCATGGCCTAAATCAAAGCCTTTGACTCATTCCTTACACAGATCAGCTATGGCATGCAAACACGTGTGCACATCTGGCATGCAGGTGTTTGGTGCTTCTGTTTTCCAGATACTATGGGAGAAGCCAGATTTCTTGGCAGAATTATCCAAGGGCAACAATATGTTACTCCATAATTGTTCAAATTGAACTTTCTATTTTGTCTTCTCTAAGATATAAACTAGTCTGGGATGTCCCAGATGAATAACTTGGGAAATAGTGTAGGTAAGGTTTATGAAAGGAAGTTTCTCAACATTGACTCTGGCAAGCTTGTAGCAATGCTCTTCCCAGCTCCAGTATATCAATTATTTTAATCACAGACAGTAGAGAAATTAAAATTAGGGAAAACCAAAACCTATAGAAAATCACACTATTCTTAGTCACTAAGCCTCTAGAGTCTAGAGGCTCAATCTAAGTACCCTATTCACCTTCCCCCAGAGGTAGCAGGCTATTCACCCTTCCATGTCTTTACTCATATTTCCCTTAATTCTTAGAATAGCCTTTCCTTTCCTGGACCATGCCTTCCAGTCTGGATGAGTTAATCTACTCATATTGGAACTCCACCCTGAGGCTGGGCTTGGTTGGCCTGTAGTGAGTGAAAACTTGCCTCATGGTCTATATTTAGCTGAACGCTGCTTCACTTCCAGCCACCCTGAGCATCTCTGGATATCTTTTCATATACCTTACCATCCTTTTTTCTACCTTTTGCCCTAGGAAGAGTAATCAAATCAATATTAACATTCCTTCTGGAAAATGCATGCCAACTGGCTGCTTGAGGGCTGTATTTTCTATTCCTATGACTCCCCAAAAGAAAACTCCCTTCACTGTCTGCTACTACCAGATAGATAGATAGATAGATAGATAGATAGATAGATAGATAGATAGATAGATAGATGGATGGATGGATGGATAGATGGATAGATATAGATGTTGCTTTCCCAAATAGAGTGACTTTTAGATTGTAAGCCCCTTGAAAGAAGGGGATATCTTACTTATATACATGTAACCCCCAGATGGGAAATAGAATGCCATATACAATGGCATTAGTTAGTAGGCTAGTACAGTCAAAATCATACTTGCAATAAAGTATGAGAAGACTAGAAAGGTAATAAGAAACCAAATTGTAAAAGGTTTTAAAAAACATACATAAGATTTTAAATTTGATGTTGTAAACAGTGGGGAAACAGGAGTTTTTTGAGATCAGGGTGATTGGGGAAGGGAGAAGCAACATGGTTAGACCTAAGCTTAAGGAAAAGCATTTTGACAGTTGAGTGGAGAATTAACTGGAGCATAGAGACGTGAGGCAGAGAAGCCAATTAGGAAACTATTACAATCGTCCAGGTAAGCAGTGATTAGTCTGAACTATAATGGTAACTTTATGAGTGGAGAGAAAGGGATGTATACAAGAGATACTGTGAAGGTAGAAATGACAAGATTTGGCAATGGATTGGATATTCAGATGATTCTCAGATCTATTCATCTATCTCTGACCTTTCTCCTGACATTCAGGCTTGCATCTTAAACTGATTGTTAGATATCTTGAATGTCTCAAAGGCTGTCTTAACTCAATATATCCAAAATGAATTCATTCTATTTTCCCTCAAACTTTTCCAGCTTCCGAACTTTCTGATTTTTATTGAGGATAACACCACATTTTCAGTTGCCCAGTTGGACAGCATAGGTGTTGTCCTCAGTTCTTCACACAACACCCTCCCATCCATATCCTATCAGTTACTATCCTATCCTATCCTGTCATTTCTACTCTCTTAATATCACTTGTATATGACTGCTTCTCTTCTCAGGACCTATAACCACCCTAATGGTTGGTCTTGCTGGATGGTTTCCCTACCTCAAGTCTCTTCCCAGTCCAGTTTATCCTACACTCAGTTGTTAACATGATCTTAAAGTTCACATTTGACCATGTTATCACACATGCACATTTAATCAACTCTAGTGTGTCCTTTGTACGCTAAGGATCAAAACTAAAATTAATTTTTTGGCTTTTAAAGCCCTTTATTACCTGTCCCCTTTCTTCCTTTTCAATCTTCTTATGGCTTACTTTCTCAAAGCAGTGTGCTGAAAAATGTTTAACTCCTAGCTCCCCAGGGAAAAAAATGCATGTAGAGAGCACTATTTTTTTGACCAGGGAAGGCAGGGCAATTGGGGTTAAGTGACTTGCCCAAGATCACACAACTAGTAAGTGTCAAGTGTCTGAAGTTGGATTTGAACTCAGGTCCTCCTGACTCCAAGGCCAATGCTCTATTTCCTGCACCACCTAGAGGCCACAGGGCATGCTTTCAAGATTGATTTGCATTGTCAGAATTTTATCCATCACTTAAATCTAGGCAACCAACAAAACACTATATAAATCCCTAATTGATATATTTAAGTCACACTGAAAATTTAACAACCAGCTCTTACTAGCTGGTAGGAGCTGGCTCCAGCACACCACTGGGCCATCCCCATGCCTGGAATTTTCTTGTTCCTCATCTCTACCTCCTGACTTCTTCAAGTCTTAGCTAAACTCTCATCTCCTACAAGCAGCCTTTCCTTGTTTTCCTTAAACTGAGTGCCTTCCCTCTGAAATTACTCCCAAGTTCACCTGTCCATATCTTGTTTGTATGTGGTTACTTGCATCTTGTCTCCCTCATACTGCGAGTTTCTTGAGAGTAGAGAATGTTGTTTTCTTTAACTTTATTTGTCTCCCTAAGACTCAGCACCATGCCTGTCACATAGCAAACAATTAATACATACTTACTGACTTGTCTTGATGAATGAGAGTAAGGAGTCAATAATGACAGCGAGGTTGCAAGCTTGGGTCACTGGAAGGGTGATGGTGTTTCAAATAGTAATAGGGAACTACAGAAAAGGAGAGGCTTTGGGTGGGAAAACTTAGCTAAACCAGCCCTCTAGAGTTTGAAACATCTACAGGACATCCAATTGGAGATGTCATAGTGCCTAATAAACGACTGCTGATTTGAATAGAACTCCCTACATACCACACAGGATTGCTATGAGTAGAGAACTTTGCCTTGAAACACTATCTAAATATTGTTGCTGTTGCTTATTTGTTATTGCTGCTAATTTATATTAGAAAAAATGATTCAAGAATCTTTATAGAATCACACAGCTTCAGAGTTCGAAGTAACCTCAGAATTTCATCTGGTTCAGTTTTTATTGACTGAAAGTCCCTTTGACAACATTGCCAATATGTTGTCATTCAAATTTCAGTTGAAGATCCCCCTTCAGTATCGACTGGAATACAATGAACTGACTCCCAAAACATTTCATTCCACTTTGGGATGACTCTGATTGTTAGGAAATTTCCTTTACATTGAGGTAATACACATGCACATACATGCACACATACACACACACACACACATACCGTTTCTTCTCCAGGATAAAGGTACCCAATTTCATATGTAATTTTTAGAAGACCTTTCAGCCATCCTGGTCATCTTCTCCTAGGATCATAAAGGTATAGAAGATTAAAAATAGAAAAGATTTTAGACTAAAATATTCTACCCACCCCCTCATTTTACAGATAAGGAAATTGAGGCTTAGCTTAAGTAATGTGCCTTAGGCCACAAAGCTAACATGACAGATAGGAACTGAGCTAAGACCAGATCCCAAGTTTTCTAACTTTTAGTTCAGTATTTTTTAGCTATAATTCCCCTCCACAAGGTTTCCAAGTAACCTTCCTTTCTAGAATTTAGTAATTAGGATGTACTTTGGGTAAAAGATAAACTGTATATTGATGTGTGTTTTCATTAGTCATAAAGTGCTTATGGAGAGCCTCCTCTGAATCTAAAGTACACAGTAGCTATATAAAAGACTCTTCCTGGAATTTGTGAACTTATGTGTGTGTGTGTGTCTGTCTGTCTGTCTGTCGAGAGAGAGAGAGAGCATACTGCATGCAATTGTGTATATGTATGCATGTATACATATATTTATATGTATGTGTAATGCATAGACTTTATGTATATATATATATATAAATAAACTACATGATTACAAAGGAAACCAGTTATATTGAAATAGTTATAAAATATATACATAACTTGTATTATATGTACTTATATATTTATATGTTACATGCACATGTATATACTATTTTATATATATACATATGCTGCTTGCATATGTATATATATGCAAATATATATTTCATAACTTTCAATATATGTTTTCCTTTGTAATCTTGCATTTTTATTTTTATTTACAGGTAAATCTATTTGATAACTATTTCAACATAATTGGTTTTCTTTATAATCTTATTTACTTTATTTTTACACTTAAGAGCGTGATTTTGAGAAAGGGTTTCATAGTCTTCATCAGATTGCAAAGGGTCTGTGACACCAAAAAGGCAAAGAACTCCTGAGATGCTGTGAGAAATCCCAAAGTAGAAATGGCCCCTGAGGGACCATGCAGCCTAGCTGAATATTAAAGGAGTAATGCTCCTCTAACTCAGGATGAGTCCCTGGGAACCTCTCATGACAATCCAGTAATTTCTCTGCTGAGTGACGAAAGCAAGGAACCTAGTGTGTCCTACAAAAATCGTGGTAGGTTTTCTAGTTTCCAAACGTGTGTCGGACCAGAAGCCCAGTAACCAAAGTCAGCTGCAGCCACGAACGTGATGAAAGATTTGTGGGAAACCACACTCATCAGTTCTTAATGTTCTCCTTACTCTGGGCTGGCACGGATGAGTGACTGGAAGTGGATTTGCTTATGTTAGATCCCTTTCAGAACACCCCTCAGAGCAAGAAAGGAGAGGCTGCCGCTGACAATGGTCTTTCTCTGCACTCCACACCTCTCTTCCAAACTCCATGCCACCGAGATTTCCCCGCAATGTGGAGATTCTGGGAAACAAGCTAAGGTCACCACTCGGGAGCTCCATGGACAGCAATGTTGGCTTGCTCTTGCCTCTCTGCTCAGAGCTCTCCATTTTATTTATTTATTTATTTTTGCCTCAGCTCCTTCTCCCTTTGCTCCTCTTGGTGTCATTCAAAGTGGTTTTTCCACCCAGTTCTGTCAGCTGGCTGTCCCTCTTGGGACTACGTATCACAGAAGTGTCTCAGTGTGTATTTTTCCCAATCTACATAAAAATAAATGTGCCTGGTGAATAATTTACTTCTGATAGAGCATAAAGTGAAATGAGGAGTTGGTAATTAACCAGTAAATTCAAACTATGAAGAAGGAATAAGTGGGTCATTCCCCTACAACAATCTCCTTTCCCCTCTTATCTTCTGGTACTCAGCTATCTAAGAGAGCTTAAACCTGGGTGGTTTGGGCTTATTATTTGGATAATTGCAGCAGGGTAGTCCTGGCATCACTGTTCCTTAATATATGCAAAATAAAGTAACTGATTCATGTTTTCTGAATTTCATTTCTGGATGGCTTTCAAATTTTGATTTATCTCCTGGTACGTCTTCCAAGTGGTTTCAGGTCAGGGAAGCCTTCATCATGCCATTCAGTCTTGTAAATGGCTGTCGGCCACACGAAAGACTCTTCTTTACTGGGAGGGAGCTGAAGGTACAATAGAGTTCTGAGATGAGCTGTGACAAATGTAACTTGTGCAAGTCCTTAACATCTTATTATTCTATAAAAAATCCATTATATGTAATTCCTTTTGGGGGAAAGCTGACCAGGCGAAACCATGAAAACTCAGCATAATTCTCTCATTTACTGAGTTTCTCCTTATAGAACAACATACTACAGGGCCAAAAAGAATCAAGAATTTCTAGAGGTGCCTGATTAACAAGGAGTTGCTTGTGACATGAAACAGTTTAGACCATTGTCTAATGACCATTTACCAAGTTTCTCCTTATAGAACAACATACTGCTGGGCTAAAAAGAATCAAGAATTTCCAGAGGTGCCTGATAAAATTAACAAGGAGTTGCCTGTAACATACAATAGTCTAGACCGTTGTCTAAAGAAATTGAACTCCTAGGTCCATTCCTGGTGATCTGGAACATGATTGAGTCAAAGCCAAGGAAAGTATGTGATTTGTTCTAGAATTTTGTCTTGTCCTGGGTGTCATTTCTCATCACTGGAAGTACAAGGTTGATGATTTAATCAATCAATCACCCCACTTCACTAACAAACTTTAACTCTGATATCTTTAATCGGTGAGAACATCTCTCTTTAATCAATAAATCAATCAAAGACATTAAACTAATGTACCCCTAATATATCCCATGACTCTTCTGTCAGATAGCAAGTGAGTTCAGAATCCAGCAACATTCTAGGGTCTAGCACCTTAGAGGAGAAAGTAAATTCAGTCAAGCTCTTGAGAAGAAATCATTTTGGGGAGTAGGGGTAGGGGAGAGGGAACAGAATCCCTGCATTCCCATCCCCTTGACTAGAGGAAAATGTTGGGGACTCCACAGGGTAAGAGGATTTGGACTTCTCATCAGCATTCTAACATTGTCCCTGGAATATCTGTGACTGGTAGCAAAGCCTAGATCTAGAGATAAGGACAAAGGAGGCACCATGAGGAAGAGCAGCTTGACAATTCTACAGGGAGCCCAGCAGAAAACTAATTAGTGCCTAAGGGGACTGTTATGATGACCCCAGAAAAGGGAAAAAAGTAAATTCTGATAATTTCTAAAACCTCTGAGTTATCCCCTTTGCCATATAGGTTCTAAGCTTGAGCACATGGAGTACATATTTATGGAGAGAGTACTCCTGGTTTGGGGACATGTTTGCACCAACTCCTGTTACTATACCACCTTAGTAAATACCCATTTCTAAAAGCTAAGTAAGTCTGACTGGTTAATTGATTAAATAGATAATCATTGGAGTGAAGTACTAATTGGAGTGAAGTAGGGACCTGTGAGTTATAGAACTAGGAAAACCCCAAGCCCCTCTGGGGTTACCGCTAGGATTGTGAGGGGACGGAAACAACACTCACTCTGGGGACTGGAGAAGGCACTGAAGAGATTAGGAATTGGTACAGTAGTGCTGGCTGCAGAGTGAACATGCAAATGAATGAGATAGCAGATACCACCAAAGGGTAGGGACATTTTGGAAATGAGTCCTAAGGGTACTTACAGATGAGCTCAAAAAGGAAACAATTTCTGAATGACAGACTAATAGCCCTTAGACTCCTTCAATGGAAACCTCATGTGCCATCTCCTACTTTTCTTGATTTTTCAAGTAATTAGCACTCTCCCCAATGTAATAATAACAAAAATTATTATTACCATTACAATAACTAACATTTACATAACACTTAAAGGTGTGTGAAGTTTTTTTCAAATATTAACTCACTTAATCCCTACAACAACCTTGGGAGGGAGGTGTTATTAACCCCATTTTACTGATGAGGAAACTTGAGTGGTTAAACAACTTTCCCAAGATCACTAAGCTAGTTAGTTCCTGAGGCTAGATTTGAATTCAAGTCTTCCTGACTCCAGTTCCAGAGCTCTATCAAGTGCACCATCTAGCCAACTCTTAAAATTGCTTTTGGTTACTTTGTATATACTTTTACATTTTACTTATTCATTTACTTGTATCCTCATTAGAATATAAGGGCTAGACCTCATTGGCCTTTGCCTTTATATCCACAGTGCCCAGTATAGTGGCTTATACATGTTAGGAACTCAATAAGTGTTTATTAAATTGAATAGAATTGACAGAGGGGGGATGAGAATAATTCTTTGATTCAGGTTGCTCAAAATTTCCTCCAATAGGGAAGGCTGTGAAGAGGTCCTCGTGTATAAGTAGGTCATAGAGTAGGTAGGCTCTAGAAAGCCCATGGGAGATGTTTATAAGTCAAGGAAGCTCACTTCTATTGTGATCTAGTTTCTCTAGCTTTGAATCAAAGAGCCTGCTCAAGAAATCTTTCTTGGTGGAAGGCTCAGGTTGGGACCCTCCATTTCTTCTGAGCTCTTCGAGATGAGAATTTCTTGATGGGCTTAGGAAGGTCCACTGTGGTGTGGAAAGAAGAGAATCAGGGCAGTCAGAAAATGAATGTGCCACTAAGTTGCTTCCTTTGAGCCTCAGTTTCTTGTCTGTACAGTGAAGGTGGTAACCCAGACAACACAGCTCAGATTCTACGACAGGAAACATTAGGTCCATGAAATTCTTAGAGTTGAGTGACCTTTTATTTTACGAGCCAGGAGGGTTGTTTTTCTTTTTTTGTTGCACTGACTACAGTGCCTACAATCCAAGCTAGAGATTTCCTGCACATGTATTCTTCAGTTCAGAGTTTCCTTACTTTATCAATTCATTCCCTCCATGGAGAAAGGGATTTCCCCATCCCCTTCATTTTATCCTTTGGATTGTTTTCCTTTAATTTTCCAGTTTCCTTAACCCTGAAACAATGAAATGTAATTCCTTTTATCTCCTAATTAGAAGATGGGTCATTGGCTTCTTTTCCCCCTGCTTCTGCAAAGTCAGCACCAATCTCCTACTGTGAAATGAGACAATCTGTTCTGAGTTCCAGGGGCAAATCAGGTACCTTTACACGTATCCACACAAAGTTAGGAACATGAAAATTTAATGTCTCTGAGTCAAGACTCCAGCTTTAGAAGTCTCATAAAGAAATGGTAAGGGCACACTCATTTTCTTTGGACTAGAAACAGAGAAATGATTCTCTTCCTTTCTGGAAGGGGCCAGTTAGTAATTGTGTATTCCACTCCAGGATTTTATTTTAAGGGAAAACCTAGGCTTTTTCACATGAATTGCTGAAACAAGCTGATGGACTCAATCTGACCCTTAGTTTGAAAAGTTGAACAATCCAGATACTAAGGAAAGGATAAAGCTAAGGACTTAGAAACAAGATCCCATCAGAGCTCAGCAACATTTGTAGATACTTTCCACTTTGTAATTTTGCAAAGTAAATATTTTGCCTACTAGCTGAATCAAGCTTCAGTTTTTATCATGGAAGAGACAGACCCCAAAGGTAGAAATAACCATGGCTGTAACTGGACTAAGATACCAATGATAAGGACAGAGAAGACAAGTTGTGGAGTGCTATCTTCTTCATATCTCTGGGCTCTATCATCAAGGTCTCTGTGAGAGAGCCACAGATCCTGGGCAGAGAGATGGCCTGTGCCATATCCACAGAGGAGATATGGAGGACTTTCTGATGTTTTACTATTATCATGGATCCCGTTGACTCAGATAGCTGGCCCAAGTGTGAATTGGAAGGGAAAAGAGAAGGGATAGGAGAGGAGACAGCCTGGGCTCATTTTATCTCTGAAGGTAGAGATATTACCATATATCAGTAAGCAAGATACCAGGCAAAGCCTGCACCACGGAGACATCTGATCACGGTGCCTATCTGAAGGCATTTCCTTGTTGGATGTTTTGCTCCTTCCATCCGTCTGTAGAAATGACAACTGCATTATTTGCTGTATCAGTGCCAACAGTCACCTGCCCTCCTAGTGAGGTCTCTTCTCATGGAGATGTCAGGATGGTAAAATGAGATAACAGAGACATAAAGTGCTTTGAAAATCAAAGTGCTTTATTCATGCTAGGGATTGAGGGGATCTTTGTTCTTGATAGCTCAGAAGAATAGCTCAGATGAATCTTGTCTTATCATATTGTAACAGTAAGGGCCCTATTGGCCAAGCATATTATAGAAATATATTAAAGAAGAAAAAATTCTCTTGTAATAGACAAATTTCAAAGTACTAGTATTTGGGGATTTGCTTTTGGGTGGAAGATTTTGCAAGATAGATTTTGAATTGACAGAAGGAAGAATTGTAAAACAAGGGACAAGAACCCTACATGAAACAGTGAAGTCCCCATCACTAAAAATACTCAGAGAGTAACTATACGACCACCTATCAGGAATGTTGTAGAAGGAATATCTGTCAATGGGTGAGTGGTAGAACTGTGTTACTTTTAGATTCCTTCCAACTCCAGGATTTTATGATTCTCTGCAAGGATGTTATTGGTACGGAACAGATTCTGTGGAGAAATAAACGTGTGTGTGTCATGCTATCATTTAATTAAAGTTACCAAAAACCATTCCTCTACCCAAGATCTCAAAGACCCATGTAGCTTCCATTACATTTAGTTCCTATTAAGTTGGAGCAAGGACAAGTGTATCATCCCTCAGTAAAGACAGTCTTTGGTGATAGTCAGACATCAAAAGTAGCCACTAATAAGTGAAAAAAATCCATCAATTCAATCCAAATCATATGCAGTGAACTGCTTAAATAAATCTTTTCTCTAAAACTATCATAACGTAGTAAAAATAGTACTAGCTCCAGAGTTAGGAAACATGGGTTCTAATCTCAAATTAATTTAGGACTTTTTTAGCTGGCTAAGAAGGTGGCATCTTAGAGAGAGATTTGAATTTCTATACTATGGCTTAAAGGAAAGGACTGACAGATTCCTAGCCAGAGATAGAGTTCACATTACAAAGGTCAATAAGAATGTGTTTTCTGGCTGTCTTGTACATTTAATCAAAAGAGCTTTAAACTAAAAAAGAATTGAGTAGAGAGAAGATTGCCTAGCATGTCCTTCCGGTTAGATACTATAGAATGTACTATGAGGAATGAAGAATAGCAGTTTAGATGCTCAGAAGTTCAAAAGAGGGGGAAAAATCCAAGAAAAGATCTAGTAGTAAAATCTCTAGAATCAAAGATCTATATAAATTTGGTCAAAGTTTAGGCAACAAATAAAGTTATCTAGAAGTCCTAGTAGAAAGAGGAAAATTTGACCTTGTAGGTGGCACTGAGATTTGCTGGAATGAAACTCATAATGGGACCATGGTTCTAGAAGAGTATACCTTTTTTTTCTTAAAGAAATGTAATAGTTAAAGGTTAGTAGAGAGCAGGGTTGAGAAGAACAGAATTATATGTTAAGATAATATATTCATGGAAGGAAATAACCAGAGATAGAGAAGCCTGATGAAGAATATTTAGATGAAGGTCAATTGAATGAAATAACTGAAGTGATTTAGATATTAGAATATGCTCCCAACCAATTGGACAGACATATAAAATGGATGAAGAGTTTATGGATGAGTGACTTAAGTCATCTGCACATCTGATGGAACAATCTCTTTGCTAAAAGTGGAGTAACTAACTTCTCCACTTATCTTTGTGATAATTCCATCCTTCAAAAGATAATCAACAAAGTAAAATTCTATTCTTGATCCAATTTTCACTAATAGTGAGGAACTGGAATGGAAATTATGAGAATGCTGAGAGGAAGTGACCATTCACTGCTAAAATTTGTGATAGAAAGAAGAAATAAGGCAGCTAGGGAGCACAGTGGATAGAGCACTGATACTAGAATCAGGAGAGCCTGACTTTAAATCTGACCTCAGATATTTACTAGCTATGTGATCCCAGGCAAGTCACTTAACCTTGATTGCCTCAAAAAAAGAAAGAAGAGAATTTTCTATAGTTTGACACGTACCCTAGATTTAGAGAAAGTAGATTTCAAAAGATTCAGAGAAAAGACAGATAGTATTTTATGGAATAAATTGCTACAAGGGAAGGACACCCAAAGGGGCTAGTAAATGCTCAAGAATGAGACTCTAAAGCCACAAAGGGAAACTTCTAATGAAAATGAAAAATGGAATTTGTCTTAAGAGTCTGGTGTAAATACACAGGTAACTTACCTACAAACTTACATTTTAAAGAGAAATGTGGAATTGATGGAAGTAGGGAAAGTAACAGAAGATGAATGTAAGACTATGACACAGTTCTGGAAAAGTGGAGTCAGAGATGCTAAAGTCTGAAATGAGCAGAGATTGGTGAGGAAAACAGAGGACAACAAAAAAAAGGAGTCTTGGTATTTTTGCTTTAAATTTTTTTTGTTTTTATATATAATGGGAGAAAATGAAGGGTAAAAGAAGGGATAAGACCTTTACTTAGAGTTGTGGGATGATGATGACAGCTAAAAATGAAGAAAGGACAGAGTGCTCAACTCAGATTTGGCATTTGCCAAGGAGACTGACTCCTACACTGGAAATCATGATAAAAACAACTAAGAGATAGATAGTGGTCTACCTTGGAAGAAAGAGGGGATCTAGCTGATCTTGATGAATTTAAATCACCTGATCTAGATGAACAACATCCCCAGTTATTGAAAGGATTAGAAAAGACATAAGCCATTACCAATGATATCATGAATATCACGGAAACCAGGAGTGGTACCAATTAATCTGTAAGCATTTATTAAGTGTTTATTATGTGCTAGGCACTGTGAAGATACAGTGAAATTTAAAAACAAAAAACAGACTCCACAATCTCTGCCCGCAAGAAGCTCACACAAAACTGAAGAAGGGTAAATGATGTCCTGATTTTCCAAAGCTACTCCTTAAAAATGGGAAGAGAATTGAGTCTGAAAACCACAGGCCAGTGAGTGTGGCTGTGATTCCTGGGGAGAATTTAGAACTCATCATTGAAGACGTGGTTGCTAAACACAGAAAGAGAAGTATAGATTATAAAGAAGTAGTATGGTTTCATTAAGAATAGTTCATGCCAAACAAAACTCATTTATTTGTTTTTCATAGGATTTCTAAATTAGTAATAGATGACAAGAGCATGATATAGATTAAAGCTTTTGAGAAATAATCTGATGCTATCCTTTTTGAAAATATGCATAGCTATGATTTATTGGGGGGGCAAGGTCAGCAAAATATGGTCCATAAACATTCTCAGCTGTGGGCTATACCTCCCTCCCCCCAAAAAATATGAGAGGCCAGCAGTATGCTAACTCCTTGCTTAGAAAACAATACAATTAGATGTATTTAGTACTGGTTGGATAGCTGGACTACACAGGTAGTTTTTAATCGTTCAACAAAGCAAGTCTCCAAAGGAATATCCCAGAAATCTGTGTTTGGCCTTGCTCTGCTTGATACTTTTATCTTGATACTGGATAAATGCATAGATATTATGCTAATTATATTTGAGAGTAACATAAATCTGGAAGTGAGCGTTGACTCACTGGATGACAAGTTAGGATCCAAAAGGATCTTGACAAGCCAGAACACTGAGCTGAATCTATTATTATGAAATTCAGTAAGGATAGACATAAAGTCTTGTGACTGATTTTTTTTTAAAATCAACTTCAAAGTATAGGATAGAAGAGACATGGTTGGACAGCAATTTTCCAAAAAGATCTGGTGTGGACGGTTCTTAGTGATCTGTCAGTTTAATATGAGTCAGCAATGCAATATGACAGCCAAACACTCTAATGTGATTTTGGGCTGGATGGAGAGACATCTCTTTCATAAACAGAGAGGTAATAGTTCCACTGTACTCTGTCCTCATTAAACCTTATCTACAGTACTGTGTTCACTTATGGGAATCATAGCTTAAAAAGAACAATGATAGTTTGGAGAATGTCCAGGGGAGAATAAGGAGGAGGGTGAAGGATCCAGAATTCATGTTATATAAGAATTGGTTGAAAGAAATTGGTCATGTTTGCAGGGTTAAGGTATAAGTTGTTTTCAAATATTCAAAGATGTCATAAAGAGGAGGAATTAAATGTGTTTGGTCGCAGAAGGAAGAATCAGTAGCAATGGATGGAAGTTGCAAAGAGGCAAATTTAGGGTTAGAGAAATAGGGCCTACAATCTGTTGTCTTAAGAGGTGGTGAGTTCCGTTCCTAGGAGGTCTTCAAACAGTCTTCAAACAGAAGACTGCATGACTACATGTCAGTTATGTTATACTGAGGATTATTTTCTTATATGGGGTTGAACTAGATAGCCACTGAAATCTGTTCCAGTTCTCAAATCTTGGGTTTCTGTGATTTTATGATTTTATAATCTAAGATTTCCCATTATCTATCCATGTGACCAAGAACAAGTTGTTCAACTTCTCTGACTGTCATCTGTAAAATAAAATTAAACTAGACCTTTTTAGAAAGTCAATAAAATCAAAATTATTTCCATAAAAAAGCTAAAATGTCACTTACCTTTTTCACCCTCATTCTCTCATGAATGTACAGTGATGTTTTCCAGAGGCCATATGACCTGTGACTTAAACACATGAAATGAGTTAATATCTCATATGTCAAATTGTATTTTTGCCTTACAAATGGATGTATTAGGAATGAGAATTTGAAAATATTCCCTGCCCTTAATAAATCTAAGGTTATTTGATTTATTTATTATTTATTTATTCCCTGATTTGAAGATTTTCCCTGCCCCCTAATAGGCTGAATGTAATCATATAGAGCCTGTGGTGGGAGGAGTTTGATGAAAGGTGAAGCAGAGCACAGAGGAAGCTGAGAGTCAGAGCAGTTAGAGCTGGAGGGAGGAGAGGATGCACTCAGGGAAACAGCTAGGTTTGTGAGTGTTTGCTTGTGGAAAGGTTAAAGGATGATGTGACTTTCTTCATATTAACTTCTATGTCGCTATGATGGATTCAATTTCCTGGTGTTGGGATTTGTTTTTCTGGTGTCTGAATAAATGTTTTGTTTCTGTTTTCCATATGGAGAATCTGTTATATATTGTGATTGAGAACTATGCCAGCATATTCATAGTTGCTATCATTGCTGTGGATATTGTGTTGGCACTATAATGGATGATTCTAGAGATTGACTGGATTTGCTGTTTTGCTTGTATTTGTCCAGTATTAGCACCAATTAATCATTGAAGATCTTCTTTTATGTGAATGTTTACAATAAACACAAATGGTGCTAAACATTCAAAGTATTGGATTATGTTTTTGAATCTCATGGTTTATCCTGGAACAATGGGGTAGATATTTGCGCTGATGGTACAAAAGCAATGGTGAGTAAAACTGTGAGCTCCTTAGTATGAATCAAGGCAGCAGCACCAATTTATACTACCCATCATTGTACTCTTCAATGCCAATTTAAAAAAAAGAAAGGAAAGAAAATGGAAAAAAGTGAGTTTCACTTATGAATATCCTTGATGAATGAATAAAAATTATTCATTTCATTAAATTTTGACTCTTGAGTACACATCTTTTGATATTCTATGACAGAATGGGAAATTTGGAGAGAGCATTTAAGCTATATATCAAAGTCCAATCATTAGACCAGTAGAAGCATTTGTGTGATTATTTGAATTGTAGACTAATCTAGCTGCTTTTTCTTTCTTTCTTTCTTTCTTTTTTTTTTTTTTACCATTTTTATCATTTTTATTAGAAAGAGCGACTAAGAGATTCTGATTATTCAAACTTGCATATTTGGCAGACATTTTATCAAAAATGAATGAAGTGAGCCTGTAAACTTTGAGGAAAAAAGCTGATGAATTTGGTTGCCAATAACAAAATTCAAAATTTCAAGAGAAAACTATTATTTTTGAAAACTTATATTCACCAGTGTAACCTTGACAACTTCCAATATTTGAAGACTTTTCTGACAGATCTGTGGTGATATTAAAATGTGATTTTAAAAAATATTGTACAATAAAATGTGTGAACTCAGTGAATTAGCATTTTCCAAAAGACCAGTCCAAATTTCCATGATGACACAAAATCATGACTGGATGAAAGGTCTATTCAAAGTGCAAGATAGACCATTGGATTTTCATGGAACAGATTATGAAAAGTTCATTGATAGATGGTTTCAAATTCCATACTGCAACTAGCCTTTAAGAAGCAATCATTTGTTAAATTTTGGACTAGCATCACCCAAAGAAAAACATCCACAATTATATAAAAAGGCTATTAAAATACTCATCCCTTTTGCACCTACATATCTCTGTAAAGCTGAATGTTTTTCATGTTCTTCAACTGAAATAACATGCCACAACAGATTGAAGCAGAAGCAGGTAGGAGAATCCAGCTGTCTTCTATTAAGATAGATATTAAAGAAATTTGCAAAAATGTAAAACAATACCATGCTTCTCACTTAATTTTTTGGAGGGAAAATACTTACTTTTCATAAATGTATGATATTTATGTTAACATGGATTGATTTATTATTGTCATGTATAACCAAACAAATACATATTTTATTTTATTTTTTTAAAATATGCTTTAATCCATACTTAGACACCATCATTTCTTTGTCTGGGGATGGATAGCATTTTTCATCACAAGTCCTTCAGAGTAATCTTGGATCATTGTATTGCTGAGAATAGCCAAGTCATTCACAGCTGATCATCTTACTGTATTGTTTTTACTTTGTACACACTGCATTTACTTTGCATCAGCTCGTGTAAGTCTTCTTTTTTCTTTTAATTTTTTAAATTGACTTGTTTGCTTACTTTTAGTTTACAAGATTCAGTTCCAGAATCACTTGAATTTCAGATTTTTCTTCCCTTCCTCCCCACCCGCCACCCCCACCATGGTGGCATACAATCACGTATAGGATCTGCAAATTCTTTCACATTGTACAATAGTCTGGTTGTATATGCATTGTAGCCAATGGAGTGAACAATGGGAAAAGAGAAACAAAACCAAAAATAGAAAAGAATGATAGCATGTCAAATGCATATTTTTAAAAATATCCTTCTTAATTTCTAATACGGCAAGAATCAGTAGATTCTAATCTACATAAACAAACATTCTTTAGAGTCCTCAATTGTTTGTAATAGTATAATAGGGTCCTGTGACCAAAATGTTTGATAACTGTTGGACTAAATGATCTCCAAGGTCACTTCTAATGCTAATATATATTCTATGATTGGATGTTTAGTCCCCAAAGAAATAACTATAGGCCATAAAGTGAAGAGTGATATGGTCAAAATGAGTCTCCTAGGATTAGACAATAACTCTCTGACTCGCAATTCCCTTCTTTGTAACTCTTTCTAATCCAAAGTCACAGGTCTTCATAGAGGAGTTGTCAACATTCAAGAAGCCAAAGATAGACTCTCATTAGCCTCTAGCAGTATGAGGCTGTTGCAGCATAGCTCCTTCTCTCAGAACTGTTTCTGAGCTTATGAAGATAACGAGTAGAAGTGCTGTTAGTCCTGAACCTCTCAAATGAAGCTGGATTCCTTCGGAGCCCTTGGTATTTGCTGTTTCTGGTTAGACGTGGCCCTCGACCCATGTAACAGGGCTTAATCCATCTCAGGACCTAGATGGTTAATCCCAGAAGGCCTCTGGAACTGCCTCCCAAATGAATGATGCATCTATTTAAAAACTGGGCCAAACTATTTAGGAAACTTCAGAAGTGTTTAGTTTGTCTGGATGGTTGAGATTTATTCTCAGTTCACTTACCATGCACTTGTTAAGTCAGTGATGAGCAAAAGGAAGTAGAGGTTTAAAATGAAAAGTCAGCACCAATTTTCTCCAAACTCATCTTCCCCCTTCCTCCAAACCCATTCCTCTTTCAAACTTCTATTTCTGTCAAGGGCAAGACCATCCTCCCAGCATCCACCTTGGCCCTTCAGTGTCCTCCATCTCCCTCGTTCTTTATATCCAATCACTTATTTCATTCCTATCTTAATCAATCTATCAATTAATCAATAAACATTTATTGAGCACATACTATGTACAAGGCACTATGCTAAGCACTGAGGATACAAAAGAAGCAAAAGACAGTTTTCTCTGAAAATGTTTTAAATCCAGTGAGTGAGACAACAAACAAATAAATACATACAAAATGAGCTACATGCAGGGTAAAGAGGAAATAATTAGAAGAGGGAAGACACTGGAATTAAAAGGCTTCCTGTAGAAGGTAGCACTTTAGCTGTGACTTAAAGAAAACCAGGTAGTTCAGTAGCTGAAGCTGAGGAGGGACAGTGTTCCAGGCATTGGGGACAACTAGAAAAAATGCCCAGAGCCAAGAGATGGAATGTCTTGTTAGTGAGACAACCAGGAGGCAAGTATCGCTGGATCCAAGATCCAGGCTGGCTGTAGTTAAGAAGACTGCAAAGGTTGGAGGGGAACTAAACTATGAAGGGGCTTGAATGCCAAACAAAGCATTTTGTATTTTCTCTGAAAGTAATAGGAAATCACTGGAGTTTATTGAGTGTGTGTGTTGGTGTGCGTGTGTGTGTGTGTATGTGTGTGACTTGATTGGACCCATGACACCTTCCACATCTTCCCGTTTCCCTCCATCCACACATTCACAAATCTTGTTCAGAACATTATCATCTCCACTTAGACTGTGGCAGTGGTCATTAATTGGTCTCTGTGATTCCAGTCTCTCCTTCCTCCAATCCATTCTTCACAAAGGTACGAAATAATCTTCCTACTGCAGCAATGGGACCATATCACTTTTCCTGCTGAAACACCTTACAATGATTCTCCATTGCCTGTAGGCTAAAATACAAACTCCTTAGCCCCACCTCCAAGGCATTCCACAACCTAGACCCAAACTATCTTTCAGAAGCCACTGGATGGCATGGTAGATAGAGCACTGGGCCTCAAATCAGGAAGACCTGAATTCACATGTGACCTTGTACACTTATTAGAAGTGTACATCTTGGGCAAGTCACTTAACCTCTGTTTGCCTCAGTTTCCTCAACTGTAAAATGAGAATAATAATAGCACCTGCCTCCCAGGGTTGTCATGAGACTCTAACCCAATGGTTCTCAACCTGTGGGTCATAACCCCTTTGGGGGTCAAATAACCCTTTCACAGGGGTTGCCTAAGACCATCAGAAAACATATATTTCCAATGGTCTTAGGAACCTAGACACCGCTCCTCTATATGTCTCTAGGCGGGTCCACCCACATGCAGATACGCCCACATAGGAGTATCAAAGGGTCATGGCATTAGGAAGGTAGAGAACTACTGCTCTAACTAGATATTTTTAAAGCTCTTAGCACATGGCTTCACCCATAGTAGGAACTTAATTCATGCTTACTGTTTTGCTTCCTTTCCGGTCTTACTCTATACCACTACCATTGACATAGCTTATTTTCCCAGCCAAACTGGACTACACGTTATTCCCTGACCCCACCTGCCATCTCTTGTTTCTGAGCATTTAAGTGATCTGTCTCTTCTGTTTGGAGTATTTTATCCTCATACCAGTCTGACGAAATCTCTCTCTAACTCACAGGATCAGCTTGACCATCCACTTTTCCACGAAGCATTTTCCCCCGGCTTAAAGTGTTTTCTCCCACCTGAAATTTTCCTCAGGTCCTTTGTTTGTATCACACCTTTGTCCCTATCACATTTGACTTTACCATGTTTTAAATTTTTTTTAAATATTTACTGTATTTTATATTTAATAGAATAAACACCTTAAGTACAGCGACTATGTCATTTTTCCCTTTTGTCACTTTTCATCTTTGCTTTTAATTGGTTCTTGAAGTGTTTTACTCGTGGTAGGGGGCAGGGGTGGGGAAGCTTCGACCTCCAGCCCACGTGTGGCCTTCTAGGTCCTTGGGTGTGGCCTTTTGACTGAGTCCAAGTTTTATAGAACAATTCTTTTATTAAGGGAATTTGTTCTGGGAAGTTTGGATTCAGTCAAAAGGTCACACTTGAGGACCTAGAGGTCCACATGTAGCCTCCAGGCCAAAGGAGGATGCCTGGAGGATTGTGTGAGATAAAGCCAGAAAGATCAGGGAGCTATTGTATTGTAGAGAGCATTCACTGCCAGGTTCAAGAATTTGAACTTCATTCAGTCAGCAGTAGAGGCAAAGTATCATCTCCCCCATTGTGGGGCTTAAGAAGATAAAGCATACAGAACCAAAGCCCAATTAGTACTTGTTTCCATGCTGAGACAACCCAAACTGTGGGAGCTTGGGAGGGCTTAGGGGAGGCCAGGATTCCTGTATTTCTTGGTATGTAATCCTATGTGAAATTGCCCATATGATTTCTGAGTCAATAGCTCTAAAGTGTCCTGTTACAGAAACACATTTCTGCATGAAGTCCTTTTGAAAAAGTCACTAGCTGCACTTTTTTAGGGCTCACTGCCATGAACATCATGCCGAATGCCACCCATGTAGCTCACAGCACAAATCATATGTAACCTGGGGGGAGGGAGGGCTTTCATAGCAACCTGAAAAGCCAGCATCAACCCTCACTTGTCCTCCACCCAATCTTTGTTCAAAGGCACTTGCAAGTCAAAGACTGACCTGTTTGCTTTAGACATGGAAAGAGCAGACAGCTGATAGGAGCCCTCCAACCTTTTACTTCCTTCTCTTCCTTACATTCAGTACTCTCACCTTTTGCCTTCAAACAACCCCTCTCTCCCAATCCCAACTTCTCTTAATACACTGATAGCATTTCTGAGAACCCCTGTGTAGGGAGGGGAAAATGTCTAAAGTTAGGCAGTAAGCCTAAAGCAAATGGCAGACAAGAATGATTTGTGTAAAACCTCATCTGGGAAGCCTGCATTCCTGGTTGTCTGGATTTATAATATTGGTGCGGGGGGAGAGGTGGAAATTACAAATAAAGCGGTCAATGAATGAGTATGAATCAGACCTTTATTCTGAGGTCTGCCTAACCTGGAATGCTAGACTCAAGACAAGTTACTAACTGGCAGCATCATTTTTTATAGAATCTTGCCTAATGCTCATTCTCCTGCTCCCATGCTCAAGGGAACACAACAGGATGCCCCCTGGATATTCAGATCATAAGAGAGGCACCTGTGTGGAATGAGTGAAAACTTCTCACTTTGGGGTTGTTAACCTTCCATTCCTCCCCCCCTTCCATGGCTGCTGTCAATCACTTTTACCTTTCTTTGTCTGTTTTCCCACCTTGGTGGGACCCTCTCCCTTCTTCTTTTGCTGTCCCAGTTGGGAGAAATTTGGCGAGATATGCCTCTCCACCAGTGAGAGACGAAACGGTTGGGAAAGGCGGCTTTGACTAAGTTAAGTTATAAATTCTGGTTCTACCCTTTGAAACGCTCCCTCTCCCCCATGCCCAAGCATGGGGGCAGACTGCCCTCTTCTCCCGGGGAAGAGAATAAACTCCTGTTCTTATCATAAGACATGTCTGTGTTTACTTTTTTTTTTTTTTACTACATTAAGGATGAAGGGTATTTTTCAACACAAACACACCTATTCTGCAGTGTCTATATTGATGAGGCTGGTGAAGGAAAGATGTGTTTTCATAGTCCTTAGTAGGGATTGGAAAATAGTGAAGTTGAAGAGAAGAGAAATGATCATTCTCCTGTCTCCATTACCCTCTCCCTCCATATTCACACTGAATGTTACAACCTGGAGAAGAAAGATAGAAAATACTGCTTAATTGTAAACCTGTCTGGAAGGAGAGGGGAGAAAAAGGTTAATAATCTATTTTTAAATTTGTCTAATTTGTAGTTTTGTATAATTTGTATATTTAAAACTTTTAAGCATAGTTTCATATCTTTTACTCCAATAAATCTACAAAAATTTATTTAGTACCTATTATGTTCACTGTATGCCTGGAATGCTCTCCATCCTTACCTCTGCCTCCTGGCTTCCCTCAAGTCTCAGCTAAAATCTCATCTCCTGCACCATCCTGGTCCCCCTTAATGCTAATGCCCATCCACTGATATTTCCTCCAGCTTAGCCTATATGTAGCTGGTTGGGACTTACTTATTTGTATGGCGTCTCCCCCATTAGATTGTGAGTTCCTTGAGGGCAAGGACTGTCTTTTGCCTCTTTTTGTATTCTTAGCACTTAGGACAGTGACTGGCACACAATCCGTGCTTAATAAATGTTTTCTGATTGGTTGATTGATTGATGTTGTCTCCCCTACTAGATGATAAGTTCCCTGAGAGCAGGGACTGTTTTACTTTTCTCTGTATCCCCAGCTTAAGCTGTAGTGCATCACTTGGAACAGAGTGAGCACTTAGGAAGTGCTTTTGAACCGACTACATCTACTGTGCTCAGAACTGGGCATTTAAAGACAAAAAAGAAGGAGGAGGAAGAGGAGGAAGAGGAAGAGAAGGAGGAGAAAGGGAAGAAGAAGGAGAAGAAGGAAGAGAAGTAAGAGGAGGAAGAGGAGGAGGAGGAGAAGAAGAAGGAATAGGGGGAGGAAGAGGAGGAGAAGGAGGAGGAAGAGGAGGATGAGGAGGTAAAGGAGGAGAGAACCATTTAAACTTAAACCACTTAAACCAGATTTAACAGACTAAAGTATAGAGAGTGGTCCTTGCGTCGAAGGAGGAAGATTCATACTAATCCAATATTCCAGTGTTTCATTTAACCCTCACCACAGCCTTGTGAAATAGGTAAGACAGGTACTATCATCTGTGTTTTACAGAGAAAGAAACTAAGGCACAAATGTGTCAGCTTGCTTTTTCTAATATCAGTCAGTGCCAGAGTCGAGACCTGAACCAGGTTCAGCAAATTCTCAGCACTGTGGCCTTCTTATCAGACAAGACTACCTCTGTGGCAGGCAATACGTCCCCTCCCCCACAGCAGAACCCCAGGCAGTAGTAGCAGCGCAAAATTTCCAGTGAATTAGTTCAATGAAGACAAAGATCAGGTAGATTTTTATCTTCCTTTCCAAAATATCTCACATAGGGCTTTATACACAGCATTTTAAAAATATGCATTGAATTGTGTTAAATCGAATTGCATCTAACCACTAGACAAAACAGGAAGTTTGCATTCAGGGGCTGTGCTGCTTGAGCTGTGCAGGTTTCAAGGCAGAGAATCAAGGTTTGGGTACCTTAACTCCCTTTTCCATGCTTGTATTGAACGGTTTCAACCAGGGGTTCTTAACCTCAGGATTGTGAACTTTAAAAAAAAGTGTAATAACTATTCAATATAGTTGGTTTTCTTTGTATTTCATGTTATGCATTTAAAAACATGATGGTGAGAAGGAATCGACAGATTTTAGTGTTAAAAGGGTCCGTGGCAAAAAAAAAAAAAGGTTAAGAAACCCTAGTTTAGACACTATCCTTCATGGAGGCAGGTGAAGGGACTACCTGATGCCTTCTAACCCCCTGATTCTCTGATACTTATTAGATTGCTGACCATGAAAATTCTATTTTTCAAACAACTAAACTAAGGCACACATGAATAGCAGTGCTGAATCAGGCCTCTATTGCCTGAAGGACAGGTATGTTACATTTTATTCCTCCCAAGGGTTCTCTGATACTCTTAAAGGGAGTTTGGGGGTATCTAGTCAACCATTGGTCTAAGTTCCCAATGATTGTGTTCTCTTAATTTTAGGGTTCCCTTGCACCCCAATTCCATTTTAACCACTTACCAGTCAGAATATCTCTCATAAAGGAATGCTAACTTCAAAAGTAAGGCAAGAAGAGACATACAAAACATCCCTTCACCCCCGAAAAAAGACTGTCTTTCACCCTTCCCCTCTCTTTTAGGTTCCGAGAATCAGGCTTGGGCTTGTAGTCTGTTTAAAACAGTTTGTCCTTCTCAGTTCTAGGCTCAGGAGGCAGAGTCCCTAGACCAGGAACTTTAGCTCTGGTCATCTTGGAGATAGGATTCCTGGCCAAATGTTACAGCCAGTCAGTGGAGAAACCCTGGTATCCCAGAATCAAGTCCAGGAGGTGGTTTGGGCTTGGACCTTGGTGGGAATAGACTATGTAGGAACTGAGTTTAACTGTGAACTTAATCCCTTTCCTCTCCCCAGAGACTGAGGTGATATAGAAGGGATTCTACCTCACTTTCCACAAATTGGGGGAGAGGAAGAAGACAATGTTTATATGTTTGTTCTTGTTATAGTTTTGAAGTAAATATTAACTGTCAAGTAGTAGAGTGGAACTTGGGAGCCTGGAGATACCTAAAGTCAAAGTAACACAGTTGTTTAGGAATTGAGTCAATGGCAGAGAAAGTAGAAATCCCCCAAATCCCTTAAGGGTTCTGATGAACCCTGGGGGCGGGGTGGAACATAATATATTGGCCTTCAGACAGTAAGGGTCAAGGTAGTCAAGGTCACACATACTTAGAGATTGTAATGCATAGCATAGAATCTGGGAACCTGAGGTCTAGCTTCAGTTTTGCTACTAATTATTTGTATGTCCTTGACCCATTACTCTTGCTCTTCAGTTTCCTTGCCTGCTAATACACACACACACACACACACACACACACACACACATATACACACACACATATATATATGTGTGTGTGTGTACATATACATCTATAATATACCTATACATATATACATATACCTATACATACACATATATAGGTATATAAAGGATTGAAGAAAAATATCAGCAAGTTTCCTTCTAGCTCTACCACTCTTTTATAAAGATTTTTATCCAAGTTTATCATCCCAAATATTCACTGGTCAAGTCAATTGGACAGTTTGGACTAGATGAGTGTCTGTGTATTTAATGTATGTGCCCAGCAAAGCATGAGCTTCTTAAGAAAAAGGTTCTATGTTCTGTCCTTGTGTCTCCAACACCTAGCACAGTGCTGGCACATAAAAAACTACTTGTTTAATTGATTTAAATGGATCTGGAGATTCCCTTTTGGTACCATCCATTCTCTAGTCACATTTTTCATGTGTTTCAAGTATGCATAGTTGCCTTGACTTCTCACATCTTTATGTTAGTGGAAATGAGAATTTAACATTCCAGGATGTTAAGAGCTGGAAGGGACTTCATAGGTCACCCAACCCCATCATTTTACAGATGTGAAAACTAGGGCCTAGCTAGAGGTGAGATGACAGTACCCAAGGTCACCAGGCGGCAAAGCCAACCAGAGTCTTTCAGTTCCAACACCAGCATATTCCTGATATACTGTCGTCCGTCCCATTCGGTCTCTGAACCATCTTTCCACAGGACAGCCTGATGTTTTAATGACACTCCCATTAACACCACAGCTGTCATAGCAGTTAGTAGCGGGAAGACCCATTAGATCATTTGAGCCTATCTCCCTGCCAGGACAGGATATAGGCCCTAAAAACCTTTCCTGGCCTGACAGCTACCTCAGGGTCTGTTTATCCTAGCTTCAATAAATACGACTTCACAAACAGGAAGTATGGTCTTGTTCAAAGCTAATTATAATACCTACTATCACAACGGCGACGTAGAATTGTCAAAGCAACTTTTGCAGTGCCATGCCATGGAATTGCCCTAGTAGCCCCTCTGGGATTCATTATAAGTTCTTTCAAATCTCAGTCACTGAGCTGAGTGTGCATGTGTGTTGACCAACCAGAATCATCTCTATAAATATACATATATATGTATATGTATAAACATATTATATATATACAAATATACATTTGTGCATGTATATGTGTAGATGTAGATAATATGTAGATAGGTATGAAGGTTACCTTTGTAATCCTATATATTCTATGTTATACATTTAAAAGCATGATTCTGAGAAAGGATCCCTAGATTTCATCAGACTACTGAAGGGGTACTTGATACACATAACATACAGGAGAGTGTTGGTAAATGTTTAAAAACCAGCTGTGAGCAAAAAAGTACACTTAAAACATACTTTTAAAGTACAATCTACATTATTAATATTTTTCCCCATTACTTTCTTTTTTTCCTCTTTTTGTTTTTTGGGAGGGAAAATTGGGGTTAAGTGACTTGCCCAAGGTCACACAGCTAGTTTTGTGTTAAGTGTCTGAGGTCACATTTGAACCCAGATCCTCCTGACTCCAGGGCCAGCAATCTATTCACTGTGCCACATAGCCACCCCCCTATTACTTTCTTAAGACAACAAAATAACAAATCTATTCCTGATTGATAGTGCTTGCTGATTTCTGAGATAACATTGACAATAACTTGAGAGTTATTTGAGAGTTCTTGAGAGTCGGTACGAGTTGGTTCCTGCATACTCTTCTGTGTATGTGTATATAAGTATACATATGCATATAAATATATACGTATATACTATCAATATTGATTTTTAGGAAATAATTTAGGAGGTTCTTGGATTAACCTTTAAGTTCTATAATCTTATAGCAGGAAGGGATCTCAGACAACATTTGCAAGCTAACCTCCTACTGAAGCATGAATCCCCTCTAGAGCAGGACTTCTTAAACTTTTTACACTGGCAACTCCTCCAGCACTTCTTAAACTATGAGTAGAGAACTTATATGGGGGTCCAGAGTATCCCTGGAAAGTTGTTGTCCAATCTCTCCTTGAATACTTTCAGGGACAAGAAACTCACTACTTTATATCAAGTATACCCTTGTGTAGGTAGCTAACATTTTTGTAGCGTATTAAGATTTACCAAGTACTTTCCAAATATCTCACTTGATCCCTGCATCCACCCCGGGAGGTAGATGCTACTATTATTTTTATTTTACAAATGAAAAATTTGAGGCTGAAACAGGATAACTGACTTGTCCAAAGTCACACAGCTAGTAAGGTTCCAAGGTTAGATTTTAACTCAGATCTTCCTAACTCTAGGTCCAATATTCTATGCACTAAAAAAAAAAAAAAAATTGTAGGGGCAGTGAAGTGGTACAATGGATAGAGCACCAGCCCTGAAGTCAAGAGGACTTGAATTCAAATCCAGCCTCTGACCAGAAATTTGACACTTATTAGCTGTGTGACCTTGCTCAAGTCACCTAACCCCAATTGCTTCACACACACTCTCCAAAAATTGCATATATATATGCAATTTTTACATATATAAATATATACGTATATGTATGTGTGTATGTATATATGTGTGTGTGTGCGTGCGTGTGTGTGTGTATACATCAGAACTTGTTGGTGTTTTCTCCATGGCCTCTTTTGGGTTTTGATGAGCTTTTTCCCCCATTTCTTTTAGTATTTTTCCCTCTATCATATACCTTAAAAATCAATCCCTCAGCACCTTCACAACTAACATAACCTCCAGCAAAGAGCTCTTCTGTGTACACTTGATCTAATCTGTCTATTTTTCCTGCCTTTGTTCTCTTTAATTGCTAGCACATTTTCTGTGTCTTCTATTGTCACATCTGGGGCTATGGTGTTGGAACCCAAGTGTTACAGATCTCCTCCTCTCCTTGAGGATGAAAAAAGTTTTTTACCAAAAAGAAATCTTTGCAGATCTCTCCTGGGTTTTTTTTTTCAGTTGGAAGTTTTCCTTCCATTTCTATTCTTAAGTGTCCTCAAAATTAGTTGGGTCTCTGACAAACTCTTTCAACTAGTTTTATCCTGACTCAGCTGCCTAATAAAACTTTAGGGAAAAAACAACAAATGTTTTTTTAATGTTTATAACATGTATTTGGGAAAAAATAAAATATATATTAAAGAGCATTGACATTATAACAAAAATCAAACTTCGTCCAAAGTTAGAAGAAATAATTTAAAAAGAAAAAAGATATGGCATGCAATTAAATCAAATCCATCCTAACCTATTGAAAAAAATTATTAATCATGAAAAATGGAATGTGAATGAAAAAAGGTCAGACAGACTACAATAATTTCATGTGTAAGCATAATTGATGTAAACCAATTGTCCTAACAAGGAGAACTAAAGAAACTAAAAAGTACCCTAGCCTTGACACCCTAAACTTACCTCTCTTGCTAGAAGAAGAAAGATACTGGAGTCAAAGGCAACTCTAATTTAGAATATAAACTCACTGTAAAATCTTATCAACTGGGCATGGTGTTGCATGCCAGTAATCCCTACTACTAGAAAGGGTGAGGCTGGTGGATGCTAGAGCTCAGGAGTTCTGAGATAAGTCATTCGGGTGTTTTGTACTAAGTCTGACCTGAAAATGAAAAGCCCCCTGGAAAGTGATGGGAGGATGACAGTAAGGTGCCAAAGGGGAGGGCAAACTGACTCAGGTCAGAAACAGAGCGTACCAAAACCCCTGTGCCTGCCAGCCAGCTTTTGTGTGGCCACCACACCCAGCCTGAGTGAGATAGAGAGACTGAATCACCAAAAAAACAATAACAACACCAAACTAGAAAACTTTTGGAGGATGATGAAAGGTTATTAACAATATCATTTTAAAAAGAGAGAGAATCAGTAGAGAATTATAACTTAAGAAATATTTACATACATTGGGTTGAAATCTGCATTATTGCAAGTTTTACCCACCAGTTCTCGTTCCAGTTCCAAGAACGTATCTAATTCCTTTCAGCAGGAGAACCTGTCCAATACCTTTAGACAGTGATCACATTCCTCTCTTTCCCTAACTCTCCTCTTTCCTAAGCTAAACATCCCCAGTTCTTTCAACTAATTCTCCCATGGTTAAAACAGGGTGATGATATAGGGTGTCTCAAAAGTTTTGTACTTTTTAGCTGTCAAGGCTTAAATAATAATTCAACAAACATCTAAGTTTTAGTAACTTAAAACTGCACCATGACTTTGGGGACACCCAAAAGTGCAAATAATGAATATATACTTAAACTTTAGGGACTTAAAACTTGACTAAGACTTTTTGGATACCTTGTAAATCAAAGTCTGCTCTTCACAATGAGGATGAAAGAGGGCTTACAGAAATTGTCAGAGCATATTTATATGGGGGAATAAAGAAGGGAAGCTGTTCCCTTCAAACTCAGGAAGGATTTTCCAAAATAACTCATATACTATCTCTCAGGATAAATTCAATCTGCATCATTAATATTTTTCTCCATCACTTAAGACAAACAACAAAATGATGAGTCAGTCCCTGATTTATAGCATTTGCTGATTTCTGAGGTGATCACACTGAAAATAACAATTGCTTCTTGAGAGTCAGTACAAGTTGGCTCCTGAGTACCCTTGTGTGTATGTGTATGTACACACACACATACACACGTATATGGATTCAGAGAAAGGAATAAATTGCTGCTTCTTTTTCTTCTTACTCTAATTCTGCTCATTCTTAAAGTCCCATCTTGCCTTTTCTGTCCCATCCTGTAACTTTTCTTTGCAAATTGATCAGCAGTTTTGACATACAGGTGGGAGGACATTGATCTGCAGTCTAGACAAAAGAGTAGTGTTCTAAGCATTGCTAGATTTAGGTTTTAAGTCCTACTTCAGCCATTAACTAGCTGTATGTCCTTGGGTATGTCACTTATATCTGTGGCTCATTTTGATCATTTCTAAAATGTGTGGTTGGAAGACAATGATCTCACCGTAAAATGGGAATGGTTATACCGGTACTGCTCACCTCAAACAGTTGTTGTTGGGCTTCAACTAGTTAATTAATATGCAAGATGATTCATAAACTTTAAAGCATCATGTAAACTTCAGTTTGTAATGTTATTATTTCTGGATGGTTCCAACTCTATATCCCACCGCTCTATTTATTACTGATTTTTTTTATATGAACGTTTCATTACCCAACTGCTATTTCTCTTGACAGGTTTTTCATCAGTCAGGGTGGTGCTTACAATGGTTTCTGTTACACCCAATGTACTCTTGCTCATAACTTTGTGGTTTAGCAGAACAAGAGATTTTTATGCCATCTTATATTAGAATATTCTCTAATTGGTTTGTGTATAAAAATCTTTTCTCCCCAACTAGATTGCAAATGTCTTAAGAGCAGGATAATGTTTTACGTTGTTGGGGGTTTAGAAGGCACCTAGTACAACACTTTGCACGTTGATGGCCATTTTTCAGGTCTGATAAATGCTTATTGATTAATGATGGGACATACAGGGGCAGAAAGCTGCCTAAAATAACACACAAGGATTTCCCTATTCTCTTAAAAAATACTTTAGTTTTATTTTTCAATTAAGCCATTGTTTTCTTTCCATTCCTATCCACCCCCATAAAGAAAAACAAAACTTCTGGAACAAATATGCACAGTTAAGTAAATCATATTCCTGCATTGTCCTTGTCCACAAATGTGTGCTTCAATGTGAATCTTGAATATATTATATAAACCTCCAGCAAAGAGCACATGTAATATAATAATAATATTATATGTTATTATGTATTGTTAGGTGGTAGATAGTATCAGTCCTCTGAACTCATAGTTTCTCATTGCCTTGATCTGAATTCTTAAAGTTGGTTATCTCTACTATGTTATTTTGGTATAAACTGTTCTTCCTATTCAGCTCATTTTGCCAGCATCAGTTCATGTAAATCTTCCTAGGTTTCTTTGAAACATCCCTTTTACCATTTTGTACAGCACAGCAGTCTTCCATTACATCCATATTCCATAATCCGTTCAATCATTCTCTAATTGACAGGCATCCTCTTAGTTTCCAGTTCTCTGC
>CM053596.1:133831500-133864799 GCA_028646575.1 Pseudocheirus occidentalis | reverse complement strand
TGTGGGAAGCACACACCTCAGTAAAGGGACAGGGACAGGGTAGAGAACAAAACAAGGGGGTGTGCAGGATAGGAAGGAGGGACATACAATCAGCCTCTCACAATATGCCCACCATGGAGATGTCCTGCGTAATTACACATGTACAGCCTGTATTGAATTGCTGCTCCTTCTAGTGGGAGTGGGTGACAAGGGAGGAATTACAAGAATCTAGAAATTAAAGCTATACAATCAAATGCAACTGGGAAATAAGACATACAGGGACGGGGGTAGGGAGACCCTCCCTGCCCTACTAGAAAGTTAGAGGGGCATTGGAGGAGGAAATAAAAGGGAACAGATTGTGGGAGGGGCTTTATGGTAGGATCACTGTTTCGGCTTGGGGTAGCGGAAAGAAGGGAAGAAAATTTGTAACTCAAAACTAGAAATGAATGATGTAATCAAGAAAATAAATTAAAATTAAAAAAAATAATCTCCTTCTGACTGATTATCTCGCCCCCTTACCATCTATGGCCTGAGAGCTCTGGAAGTCACTATTGCTGATTCAGTTACCTCCAAGACCTGCACTGTCTTGCTAGGGCAGTGCCTACTGTCGGTTTGCCTGGGCTGCTTGTACTAGAATGTGCTCCAGTCTTATTGCAGTAAGACAGATCTTTCCTGTCAAACTTCTAAATTGTTTTGGGTTGGAAAATTGTACCTGCCCCTCCGTCCCTTTTGCTGGTTCTATTACTCCAGGATTCATTTTGAGGCATTATTTTAAAGTTGTTTTATAGGGGAATTTGGGACACCTTGGGTGAGTTCCTGTCTTATTCGACCATCTTCACCCTACCTCTTCGTTTATATTAATCTTCTCAGATTTCTCTTACATCCTCTTTCTCCTCATTTTTTGGTAGCACAATATTTTTCCATCACAATCATATATTAACATTTTTACTTATTTTCCAGTTGATAAGCATCCCATCAATTTCCAGTCCTTTGCCACCACAAAAAAGAAGTATATGGTTCTTTTTGTACATACATGCCCTTTCCCCTGTTCTCTGATATTTTTGGAATACAGTGAAATGTCTAGGTCAAAGAGTATGCACAATTATATAGCTCTTTGGGCATGGTCCAAATTGTTTTCCAGAATGCTTGGAACAATTCAATTCCAAAAACAGTGCATTAGAGTCCCTGTTTTTCCATATCCCTTTCAGTGTTTATAATTTTCCTTTTGTGTCATGTTAGCCAGTCTATAGGTGGGAGAAGGTAGCTCAGAGTTGTTTTACTTTGCATTTCTCTAATCAATAGTGATTTAGAGTATTTTTTATGTGACTACTTTGATTTCTTATGAAAAATGATTGGATATATTTTAATTCAATTCAAATTTGTTATAAGAACTGTTACATTCTAGGCCTCAGTGGAATTGGGTAGGATAGTATTGGCAACAAGTGACCTTATATTGGGTATTGGTATGTTCCAGGTTTGTTTGTTTTTTAGCTCTGCTTCTAAAATATATGAGGAATGTGCAGAGCCTTAAGACAAAAGGAAGTATCATTTAGTATTTCAAAAAGTAAGGCTTTCTGATGAAAATAACCAGAAATTATGGCAACTGACCAAGGAAGTTAGTGAAGAAGCATGAGAGATTCACTGCTTTCTCAGTTACTGTCATTGTATTTATACTCAATGTTCAAGTTGAGAAGGCAGACAATCTATCCAAGAGTTTTGACCAATTTTATATTGCAGAAATTGGGAGAAAATTGCTCCAACTCCCATTCCATACTCCTTACCTATCTGCTTCTGAATTTGTTCTGTGACTCTGACCCATGAGAATAGGATATTGTGGGAGCAACACTGGGATCCACATGTAGCAAGCCAGTGAGAAAGTGTGTGTGTGTGTGTGTGTGTGTGTGTGTGTGTGTGTGTGTGTGTGTGTGTGTAGCTTTTTGGGTGACATTGCCTTATTGTATTCCAGGGACCTCAGATTTTTGGTCCCCTTAACTTAGCTCAAAAATCCATGGGATAGCATTCATTCATTTTACTTATTAGTGCAAATTCTTTCAGAATCAGAATTATCTCCATAGAAGTTGGAAAACTGTGTTTCTGGCAATCACTAGCCTGTCCCAACTCTAAACACTCAATTAAAATAAAATGTAGTTATGGTATTTTATGTCATTATCATTTCTAAATATATTTATCTCTCCTTTCTTTCTAAGCAAGGTCTAGATGACCCTTGAGATCCTTTCCAACACTTGTAACAAAAACTAAAGGAAGGGGCGGCTAGGTCGCGCAGTGAATAGAGCACCGGCCCTGGAGTCAGGAGTACCTGAGTTCAAATCCGGCCTCAGACACTTAACACAAAAAACTAGCCATGTGACCTTGGGCAAGTCACTTAACCCCAACTGCCCTCCAAAAAAAAAGCAAAAAAAAAAAAACTAAAGGAGAAGAATAGAGGGAAAGAGAGAGTGACAGAAAGAGAAAAGAAGAGAAGGAGCGCGAGGGAAGGAGGAGAAAGGGACAGAGAGAGAGAGGAAGGGAGGAAGGGGGAGACAGACAGACAGAGAGACAGAGTCAAAGAGAGAATTTAGCAAAACCAATCATCACATCAACCATATCTGACATTATATATAACACGCCACACTTGAAGTACCCTACCTCTGGATAGAGTTGTTGGGTATTTGCTTAATTCTTCTCTAAGGCCAAGATTAGTTTTTTATAATTATACAGAATTCAGTTTTTTTCTTTCTCTGTTCTTTCTGTTTACATTGTTATCATTATTTATATTTCTGATTTCCTGGTTCTACTATTTTACTTCGAATCACTTTGTACAAACCTTTCAACAATTCACTAATTTTTAAATATATTTTTCTTTTAATATGGAGTTGTAGAACTTTATTATGTCCAGTTATAATTCTGTTCAGGCATTTTCCAATTGATAGATTCCAGTTTCCAGTTCTTTGCTTTAAGAAAAGTGCTGCTATAAATATTTTGGTGCACATGGTATCTTTCTTTTTTAAACCTCAAAAGAGGGGAAATCAAGGGCATGTATGACAACAGGGGAAGTTTAAACCTTGGGACAAGTCAAAAGGTAAATGGGAATAGCAGTTTCACGAGGGCCTTAACTTTCTCTGGGGAATCAAATAGCAAGGTTTGATCTTTGTGTAAATCAGGGTAAAATAATGATAATAATATGAGCATTTACATAGTGCCTTCAGATTTGGAAAATCCATTGCAATAAATATTGTCTCATTTGATCTTCATAACAACCCTCTGAGGCAGGTGCTATTATAATCCTTTTTTTACAAATGAAGAAACTGAGGGAGGAAGTTTAAATGACTTGCCCATATAGTCACTGACTCATATTTGAACTCAGGTCTTCCTAATTCCAAGTCCGGCACTCTATCCACTGCTGATATTATGTGATGAAGATTATACATCCTGGTAAGGGGGAAGACAGAATCTATTCATAGAGATGAATGGACTAAGATAAAATGTGGTGTAAAACAAAGGCTTATCTCTGTAGCTTTATTTTCTGTGACACTGGGTAATTCTCTTAGGATCACTTTTCTCATTAGTAAAATGGGAATAATAAAACCTACCAGAGCAGAGCAATGGGAAAAGCAAATAATTGCTAGATTAATTGCATTCCATTTAATCCACTTCATTCAACAAACATGCATTGAACACCTTTTATGTTTTGGTCACAGAGCTACACATGGAGGATACAAATTAAAAAATGGAACCATCTCTGACCTCCACATAGATTCCACTGGAGAGATATAACATGTAAACAGGTAAGTTTATACAAAACATACACAGAGCATACAAAACATATACAAAGTAATTTCTTTTTTGGTAGTGATGAAAAGTAGGGATTTGGGAGACTGGAAAAGGACTTTAATAAGAAGTAGAGTCCAATTAAGACTTACAGGTATTATCAGAAAGCCAACTTCAAAGCCAAAAGTCCAATCATTATCTTATCTTTTCTTTCTTTTTTTCATTTTGGTTTGAAGCTGCAGGTGCCATTTAAAGAGATTACGTATGGGAAATTACTTCTTTATTTGCTGTGTACTCTCATCCTCATCGTTACATGATTTGGCTAGCTGAACTGTTTAAGCTCTTCTGTGATATTCTTCTGTGTGTTGATAAACCTCTTTTGTTTTTTCTTGCTTAAAATACATACTATGTACATATATGTCTAGTAACATACACAAATACAAATACATGTATGCACATATACATATGCATATATCTTAAATTATTATTTGACAACATATACCTTTTTTCAGAGATACGTCATTTTATGGATGTATCCTATTTGGGGGTAAGGGAGACATATTGAGAGCAATGTGGTAATTTCTTTCTGAGATTCACTCCCATTATAGAAAAATTGATCACAAGCTTGAACAGCTTATGATGTTGAACTAGGCATTGTGAGGATGGTGACTACTGGAGAAGAAGGTAGGAAGAGGATGGAGATGGTAAATTCTAGGACTTTGGAAGAGAAATCTTCTCTTCGACATGCCAAAGTCACGGCAATGGAAAGTTATTCATGAGGAGTAAGAAGAATTCTACTGGAAAATGTTTCTTTTGATTTACCCCTTACGTGGCCATTACATCACAATTAATTAAAGTCAATTATCATTAGAACTGTTCTATATAATTGTGCATTGACCTAGAAGGGAGATAGGGATGGATGACTGATAGTAGGATGGGTAGGAGACACACTTTAAGGATACAGTCAGGTACCATTACAACCAGCAACACACTTTCTGGGCAAACACACTACCTGGGAAGAGTAGAGGGAGTAGTAGTAGTAGTAGTAGTAGTAGTAGTAGTAGTAGTAGTAGTAGTAGTAGTAGTAGTAGTAGTAGTTCTTGTTATTGTTTATGGTGGATATAAAGTATTATTATAATAAATAACAGAATCTGACATTTATATTGTACTTTCCGATTTGCAAAGCATGTCATGCATGTATCTCAATAACCCTGTGAATTAGGCTGGGCAATGTTTATTACCCTCAGTATGTATGTGTGTGTGTGTGTGTGTGTGTCTATGTGTATGTGTGTATTTAAAGTGCCAGCTAGGTGGCACAGTAGATAGAGTGCCAGACCTGGAGTCAGGAAGACTCATCTTTCTGAGTTCAAATCTGCCCTCAGACACTTAATGTATGACTCCGAACAAGTCACTTAATATCGTTTACCTAAGTGAGCAGGAGAAGGAAATGGCAAACCACTACAGTTTCTTTGCCAAGATAATTACCCCAATGGGGTGATAAAGTTGAACAGGACTGAAAAATGACTAAACAATAACAAAATATGAAAAAAGTAGGCTCAGAGAATTTAAATGACTTGATTCAGGTCACATTATAAGTAAATTACAGAGTCAAGATTCAAAGCTACTAGACTCCAAATCCAATGCTCTTTTGTAAATGTGTGTGTGTGTGTATGAGGTATACATGAGATATAGATAAGTAGGAAGGTTGATAGATAAATGAAAGAGAACTATATCATACAAACATGTGTAACATACACACATCTATTTAACTTGTAGCAATCTACATATCCTAAAGTATCTATGCATCTGTTTTCTAGAGAATCCAAGATCTTACTTGCCTTTGTTCAAAACCATATAGAAGTTGGATTGTCAGAGGCACAAACAGTGACAGATAATGTTCTTGGAATCTAACCAGTGAGCAAATCTGCTGCCTTTAAGCCCCAGTGCTTTTCTTCCATTCCTGGACATTTCTTTCTAGGGAGAAGTTCTAATTTAGGAAACCAAAAGTTTTATTGTGTAGACTTGACAATCTTCCCTCCTCATAAATTGTTTCTCAGTTTAGATGTGGGAATGGACATATACCAGTACAGTGTTGGATGTATAGTGTAGAAATATTTTAAATTATTTATTCTGGAGTATCTCCTTGAATAAGATGCTGAACATCATGGTGCAAGGGGTAGAAAATTCAAGGGGTAAAAATTCAGTTCTATACTATTACAATAGTTATGGAATAGTTATGGAATCAGGGTCTGAGAATTGTAAGGGACCTTAAAGGTCATTTAGTCCAAGCAGTTCTTGGAAAAATAATCTCCCATAAAACATCCCTGAAAAGTGGTCAATTACTTCCAGAGGAAGACCCCTAGGGATTGATAGCTCTTTACTCCCAAAGTCAGCTAATTCCATTTTATGGCAACTTTAATTGTTAGGAAGTTTTTCTTTATATACAACAAAATTCAGTCTCTCTGAAACTTCTACTCACTGTGCTTAGTGCCAAGAAAAACAAATGTAATCTCTCTTCCAGGTGGCAGCTCTTCAAATACATGAATATAGCTATTTAAATTTTGTAAGACAGCCTCTAAGTCTTCTATCAACTGTAAGTCTTCTATCTTCTATCTATCTATCATAAGGCTTGGTTTTTAGTCTCCATCCTGATCATCCTCTGTGGATACACCCCAGCTTGTCTTTGTCATTCCTAAAATGTGAGATCGTTACTAAATATGTAGTTTGACCAGGGCAAAGTAAGAGTGACGTTATTGTTTGCATCATTCTGGACACTGGACTCACATTCTACGAATATAGCTTACAGTCATTTTTATGGTGACCATTTTACACTGTTGATTCATATGTACCTTGAAACCAACTAAAACACATCTATCTTTTTACAATCTGTGGTCCATAATTCTCAGAGAGAGAGAGAGAGAGAGAGACAGACAGAGAGAGAGAGAGAGACAGAGAGAGAGACAGAGAGAGAAACAGAGAGAGACAGAGAGAGACAGAGAGACAGACAGAGACAGAGAGAGAGAGGAAGAGAGACACAGAGACACACAGAGAGAGACAGACACAGAGAGACAGAGAGAGAGAGACAGAGAGACCCAGAGAAAGACAGAGAGAGACAGAGACAGAGAGAGAGAAAGAGAGAGGGAGAAGAACAGAAATTTCTTCTAATACAAAGGACCTGAATATGCTTTGGAAAGCTTTCTCTTTGACTAGTTGTCCCCAGCTAGGGGGGATCTGGGAACTTCAGTATGTGGCACCTCCAATGGGTTCTCAGCTTCTCTTATAAGCATTTATGTTCACAAGGCTTCCAAAAAAAGTTTTATTTACTTTTTCAGTGAAGCACCCAAAAAAGACTTACATGCTTGATTCCCCACTGGAAATTTCTTGTCTCCTGAGACCTATACAAGTTTTATGCCTGAAGAACTTTGAAACTTATAAGAATTAAGATCAATGCAATGATGATCCATTATTCCAGAGGACCTATGATGAAACATACTATCCAACTCATGACAGAGAAGTTATGGATTTAGGGTTCAGAATAAGACATATTACCATAGCCAACAATGAAATTTCTTTGCTTTCGCTATGCATATTTGTTACAAAGAATTTGTTGTTCTCTCTCTCTCTCTCTTCTCTCTGTCTCTGTCTCTCATCTCTACCTCTCTCTGTCACTATCGGTCTATCTCTCTCTTTCAAGTGGGTTGAGGAACGGAAATTAGATAAAATGGATTTCTCTTAATTAAAAAAAATAAAACATCTAAAAATAAAGAGGGGGGAAAGCTAAGGTATAGACTGCTTTATTTTCAGATGAAGCCATATATTGTTAAGATTTGCTTGATCAATTTAACTTTTGTTATAAGAGAGTTCTCTTGGGGGTGGGGTTGATTTAGAAATGTTTGTAATGTAAAAATTAAATATATCAGTAAAACTTTAAGAAAATATGCCTTAGAATATTGCTATGAATAGGAATCCAAATTGGAGGAGAATGTTCAGGTTCATTAAAGCATGATGGTGATCCTAAATAAAATCCTTTGCTCATACAACATTATTCTCTTACTAATTAATCGTTTTTTTGGTGCAGCTAGGTGGCATAGTTGATAGAGTGCTGGTGCTGGAGTCATCAAAATTCTTCAAGAGTTCAAATCTAGTCTCACTTCTAGACTCTTCCCCTGGTTCTGCTCATTTCACTCAGCATCAGTTCATGTAACTCTTTCCAGCTTTTATCTGTTACCTACCTGCTCCTCATTTCTTACAGCTCTATGACCCTCTTTAAATTACTTAGCACTATTTACCTTACTTTCCTCATCTGCAAAACAAGATGGAGAAGTCAATAGCAAACCACTCCAGTATCTTTGCCAAGAAAACCCCAAATGGGTCACAAAGAGTTAGAAACAAATGGAAAATGACAATGACAACAACAACAAAAACTCTTTTGAATGTCAGCTTGTGTTGTGAGCCTTTTGCCGGTTTGTTGTCCTTTGATAGTGGCTTAGATCATGCCTGGGTCCTCTTCTACTCCTGTTACTCTTCTCCAGTGTCTATCTACATTGTTCATCATCTTCTCTCTATGAGACTAGCTCTTGATGAACATGACTTTGGAAAGAACCTCACTGTGCCATACAGCTTTCAAGTCTCTATGTCAGTTTGCCCTGGGACTTTTTGTTTATTTTCCCACTTAAAAATATTTTTTCAATGACAAGTAAAGGCAGTTTTCAACATTCACTTTGATGAGATTTTGAATTCCAAATGTTTCTCCCTCCCTTCCCTCCCTGCTCAGCAAAACAGCAAGCTATATGATATAGGTTATACCTGTACAATCATATTAATGTATTTTTGCATCATTCATGTTGTGAAAGAAGAATCAGAACAAAAGGGAAAAACATGAGACAGGAACCCTCCCCGCCCCCCCCCCTCCCCAGTAAGAACCAGATGCTTTGATCTGCATTCAGACTCCAAAGTTTTTGCTCTTGTTGTGGATAGCATTTTCCATTGTGAGTTCCTTGGAATTGTCTTGGATCATTGCTGAGAAGAGCTAAGTTTATCATAGTTGATCATTATACATTGTTTCTATTACTGTGTAGACTCTTCCCCTGGTTCTGCTCATTTCACTCAGCATCAGTTCATGTAACTCTTTCCAGCTTTTATCTGTTACCTACCTGCTCCTCATTTCTTACAGCTATAGCATATTAGTATTCCATTACATTCATATACCACAACTTGTTCAGTTATTCCGCAAGTGATGGGAATCCCCTCAATGTCCAATTCTTTGCCACCATAAAAAGAACTGCTATAAATATTTTTGTACATGTGGGTCCTGTCCTCCTTTTTTATGATCTCTTTAGGATACAGACCTCGTAGTGGTATTGCTGGCTCAAAGGGCATGCACAGTTTTATAGTCCTTTGGACATAGTTCCAAATTGCTCTCCAGAATGATTGAATCAGTTCCTAACTCCCACACCTTCTTCAACGTTTATCATTTTCCTTTTCTGTCATCTGACAGGTGTGAAGTGGTACCTCAGAGTTGCTTTAATTTGTGTATCTTATAATCAGTGCACTGAGGCATCCCATAGCCTTGATTAAAATAAAACATTTCTTCCTAGGGCTATATGAATGCCTTATTGGACTATTCAAATAAATCTCTCTTTTCTTACCTGGCTCTGTTTGTGGTGCATCTGTCCTATTTTTATTTCAAATGTATCATTTATTTATTTTTGAACATTCTTTGCTTTTAAAATTTTGAATTCTAAATTCTCTCCCTTCCTCTTGCCACTCCCCCACCTACTGAGAAGGCAAGCAAAGTTATACAATTATACATGTGAAATAATACAGAACATATTTCCATTTTAGTCATGTCTTAAAAAGGCAAAGAAATAGAGAAAATTACACTTCAATTTGCACTCAGAGTTTATCAGTTCTATCTCTGGAAGTGAAGATCATTTTTTTTCAACATGAATCATTTTGTCTTGTCTTTTATACACTTTTCTGATCACAGTAGCCAAGTTTTTCACAGTTGATAATTACAACATTGCTGATATGGTACACGATCATGTCCCAGTTCTTCTCATTTTACTTTGTATCAGTTCATATATATACCATATATTTTTTTCTGAAACTACTACCCCTCATCATTTCATAAGTGCAACATTACTTTATCAAAATCATATAACAACATGTTCAAGTGTTCCCCCATTGATAAGCATCCTCTCTATTTCCAATTCTTTGACATTGCAAACAGAACTGCTTTAGATATTTTTGTACATATAGGTCCTTTTCCTTTTCCCTTGTTTTCTTTGGGATACAGACATAATAGTGGTATTATTGGATCAAAGGGTATGCATATTTTTGTAGCTCTTTGGGTGTAGTTCCAAATTTTTCTCTAGGATGTTCATGCTCCCTCAGCCATTCATTAGTGTACCCAATTTTCTGTTATCCTGTTCAGCATTTGTCATTTCTGATAAGTATGAGGTGGCATCTTAGTGTTCCTTTAATTTGGCTTTAATTAATCAATAATTTAGAGCAGTTTTTATATGACTATAACTAACTTTGACTTCTTCTGAAAACTGCTTGTTTATATCCTTTGACCACTTATCATTTGGGGAATAATTTCTATAAATTTGACTCAATTCTCTCTATATTTGAGAAATGAGGCCTTTATCAGAGAAACTTGCTGTAAAATTTTTTTATATTACTCCACTGTCTACGATATGTACCTTTTAGCAAAATTCCCTGCTTATCTCTTTTAATTATATCGATTTTTGCTTTTACTTTATCTGAGATCATGATTGCTACCCCTGCATTTTTTACTTTTGTTGAAGCATAATAGATTTTGATCCAGCTCTTTAACTCTGTGTCTTTTTATTTCAAGTGTATTTCTTGTACACAACATATTGTTGGATTATGATTTCTGATCCATTTTGCTATCTGCTTTCATTTTATGGTTGAGCTTATCCCATTTACATTCACAGTAGTGATTTCTCTGTATTCCAGTCCATCCTATTTTATTCTATTTATCCTTATCTCTCTTTTTATTCTATCCTTCCTCAAAAGTTTGGGGTTTTTTTTGCTTCTGACTACTGTCTTCCTACTATCCCCTTCCTCTATTATTCCCTTATTGGGTAAGATAGATTTCTATATCTTCTTCTCCCTTTAAGCCAATTTTGAATAGAATGAGGCTGAAACATGGCCTGCCATCCCCCTCATTTTCTCCTCCACTATACAAGCTCTTCCATTTTACCTCTCCCTTCTGACAGTACATTCTTCTTTCTCACCCCTCCATTGTTTTTCCCTTGAAAATCATCCCAAGATAATTGACTTATACTCACACCTTCTAACTAACTAAGGAACTAACTATATGCATATACATGCACATGCATGTATACACACATGTACATACACACATATGTATACATATACATGTGTGTATGAGTATATGTGTGTGTATATACATATATATACACACACCCATACTTCTAACTGCTCTAATAGTGATAAAGTTTTTAGGAGTTACATATATCATCTTCCCATATAGGAATGTAAACTGTTTAACTTTACTGAATTCTGATGATTACTCTTTCATGTTTATCTTTTCATGTTTCTCCTGAATCCTGTGTTTGAAAGTCAAATTTTCTATGCAGATCTGACTTTTTCAAAAGGAGTGCTTGAAAGTTCTCTGTTTCATTAAATATACATTTTTCCCCTGAAGGATAATACTCATATAGGTTATTCTTGGTTGTAATCCTAGCTCCTTTGACTTCTGGAATATCATATTCCAAGCCTTTTGCTCCATTAAAATGGAAGCTGCTAAATCTTGTGTGATCTTGACTGTGGCTCCACAATATTTGAATTGTTTCTTGCTGGATGCTTGCAATATTTTATCCTTGATCTGGGAGCTCTGGAATTTATCTATAATATTCCTGGAAACTTTCATTTTGTGATCTTTTCTGGAAGGTGATTGGTGCATTCTTTTACCTTCTATTTTACTCTTGGGATCTAAATATTAGGTGTTTTCCTTGATATTTTCTTGAAATATGATATCTAAGCCCTTTATTTAAAAAATTGACTTAGAGGCACTCCAATAATCTTTAAATTATCTCTCTTCAATCTTTTTGTGACATATTTCCCATTTTCTTCCATGTTTTTCATTCTTTTGACATAATTGTATTGTTTGTTGATGTCTCATGCAGTCATTAGCTTACACTTGCCCAATTCTAGTTTTTAAGGATAGTTTTCTTTAGTGAGCTTTTGTACCACTTTTTCCATCTTCTCAATTCAGATTTTTAAGGAGGTTTTTTTTTCTTTAGTGAATTTTTGTGTTCCTTTTGCCACTAGACCAACTCTGTTTTTGAAGGTGTTAATTTCTTCAGTATTTTTTGTGCCTCTTCTTTCAAGCTATTAATTCCCTTTTCATAATTGTTTTGTATCATTCTCATTTCTTTTCCCAGTTTTCCACTACCACTTTTATCTCTTTCTTTAAACTCTTCCAAGAATTATTGTTAGGTTTTGGTTTAATTAGCATTTGACATTTGGTTGTAACTATTTTCATGTTGTCTTGCTCTGAGTTTGTGTCTTGGTCTTCCCTGACACTGTAGTAGCTTTTTTATGATTAAGTTCTTTTTTTTGTTTGTTCGCTCTTTTTCCTAACCAGTCTCATGATTTGAATTCTATGTTAAATTGGACTCTACTTACCTCAGGGTGGGAAAGGAGTGTTTCAAGCTTTGGGTTCTTTTGTTCTGTTGTTTTCAGAGATAGTTCTGTGGGTTTGAAAATTAGGTGGCATAATGTGGGGAAAGGCATAGTTACAGCTCTCTTGGTTTGTGCTCTGGTTTTTGTCCAGGAAAAGTCCCTGCTCCCCTGCAACTACAAGCATTAGGGCTCCTTTTGGCCCTGTAACTGTGACCAAGTCCCTTGCTCTCCTGCAACTAAAAGCTCTTATTGTCTTGGAATTGCTACCAGGGCCCCTGCTCCCTTTTGAGCAGTTACAAGTGTTTCTGGAACTGGGATCCATGACTGCTTATGGGCAAGAGAGTTGCCAATCAGCACCAACTTCAGCCAATGCCATCAAAGCATCTCCTGTAATCTCTTTCTGAACAGTTGTCTGACCCTCTTAGTGCCCTTGGGCTGAGAGCTCTTGAAGCTGCTGCTGTTGCTGGTTGCCCCCTCCAAGGCCCATGACTGTTGTTTCTACTACCCTTCAGGGCTACCTCCCACCCTATTGTCATAGATCTCTCATGCCCCCACCTGCTAAGTGGTCACAGGCTGGGAAACATGTCTCACTCTGGCTTTGTTTTTGGCTCTCTTCTTCCAGAATTTGATTTGAGGAATTATTGTAAAGTTGGGGAATTTGGGGAAAGTTCAGCTGGGTTGCTACACAGATCTTTCTGTTCTATCTCCCATTTCCCCCAGAAATAGGGGAGTGTGCTTTCTACTCTTGTCAGTGCCTCTTACTGAGGGGGCACTATAATTCTGGTTTCTTAACTTCTTTTGAATATACCTAAGTACTTATATCTAACCCATATCTCCCCATCTTGTCTACAAAGATATCATTTGGGATGTTCCCATAACAAATAGAGGTATAGTTAGAGGATCTGAGTTCAAATCTCAGGTTTGCCACTTACTGCCCATATGAATTTTGGCAAGTTATTTTAATTCTTTGGGTCTCATCTACAGAGATTAGACTAGATGTCTTTTCCAATATGCCTTCCATTTCTCAATCTATGATCCTATAGTAACGGCATTCTTCTGCTAGTTTAGTAACCCTGTTCAGAAATGAAATTATTTTAGTCTAGCATGGTCTGTTCTTAATGAACACATTCTGGCTCATAAGAGATCACCACTTCCCCTTCTAAATGTTCACTAACCAGCCTTTTAATAATATGTTGTGGAATTCTGCCAAATGTCACTTTATTCTTTCCATCCTTCATGGACAAAGTATAAGAAAGAAAATGAATAACTACTGTCTACAACAAATTAATTTTATTTTGATACTCTTTAAAAAAGGAAATAAAACCTATCTTACTTAGCTTTCATACAGCAATAGCTCACACTAGTATAATAGTGATTATTTCCTCTCTCCACATGCCTACAAACAACTTCATGGAAGTCATTCCATGGCCCCTTATAAGTGTTTCTCTAGGTTGTCTCCAGGCATACTGTGGTAGAATTGTCTTTTCTACTTGCATTCAGTGAACTGCTGAGAAGGAATGGGGTGAAACTGTATGGCCTTGTGTCACTGGGGATATACTAGGGAATGCAAGTTATCTTCAAGGAGACGATGACCATACAGATCTGCCCTCTGGGTTCAGCTTCTTGGAAGGAATAAACACTCAAACCCAAGTGCATTAGCCCTTCCCCATGCTTTGGCGATTAGTACTGCAAAAATAAACAGTTTATAAATTCACAGTAACCCTAGAATACCCATACCAATTATTTTATAAGCATTCCCTGGAAGACAGACACATTTTCCTTCATTCTATGTCTATGGCAACCATCTGTCTGCCCTGACCTATAATGGTGGGAGATAAGCATTCCACTCTCTGGGGCCACAGGGTCTAGGAGATATATTAGGAAATAGGATATATGTATTCACCATTCCCTGCTTTAGTGCTCTTGAACTTCACCCTTACAAACCTAAGTTTTTCATTATGCATAATTAATGTGTCCTTTATACATCCTCCTGGGAAGTCCTAAGATATCAGGGTAGGGGATATTCAGATATTCTCCTGGTGGTCTGTGGGATAGCTAAAGGAAGGAGTCTAGAAAAGGGGTCCTTAACTTTAAATCTGTGAGCTAGTTTAAAAAAAAGATAACTATTTCAATGTAATTAGTTTCCTTTGTAATCCTACAAGCATTTTGTGATTTTTGTAATCCTGGATTTTATTGTATGCATTTGCAAATATTTTTTTCCTGAGAAGAGGCCCATAGGCTTAACCATACTGGCAAAGGAGTCCATGATACAAAGAGAAGAACTTGTCGATTATAGGAATGGAATTGAAAATTGGAATTCTCTTTCCACCTTTATACAAATTAGTTGAGATAATATCAATCCTTTGTCCTCAACTCTTATTCAAATACCTAGTACTGGGTTTCTCATTTAGCAAAGATTTGATAAAAACTTAGTGACTGAAGTACTGCCTCCCACAAATTATATGCAATGGTTTAGAAAAAGTGGAATTTGCCCAGCTATGAGTTTGAATATAGTAATGGATCAGGTTTGTCAAAGGAATTTTCTGAGGCTTTTCACCAGAAATTTGGCCACCAGATGAAAAGCTTTTTTGGCCACACCATAAAAGTTTAAGAATTCAGTCTACTAAAGTACTGAAGGACTTTGATGGAGGCAATTGACACCCATCTTGTCGAAGTTATCAGTCTTTGGAGCATTTCAACACAATTTAAGGGTGTGGTGAAGTGAAAAGATCACTGGGCTGGGTTATCATCAATGCATAAAATGTTAAAGTAAAAGTATGACACAAGAAAGTGATAGCATGGAAGAAGTGACAATTGCCTCCAAAAGTGTGTGTGTGTGTGTGTGTGTGTGTGTGTGTTCATGTGGAAGGAGTTTGGAAGTGAAAAAGGCACTAGACTAGGAGTCAGAGGACCTAAGTTTAAATCTTAAATGGCCAAACTATGAATCTCAGTTTCCTCACCTGAAAAAGAAAGATAATAATACTTATACTTACTCATAGGGATGTCACAGGGCTCAACTGAGACAATTCATGTTCAATGAAAACATGAGCTATTATTATAAGGAAACATCATCTATAGCAAGGAACCCATATGTGACATCCTAAAAGAGAAAAAGAAAGAGCTAATAATTCAAACCCTAACTCCCACCCAAGGCTAGACAAAGGATTTGCAGTGTGCCCATTGATATTTATGGCTTTCATCTGGTGCTGAGACCTATACTTAGGTGGACGGCTTGAAGAATTGACTGCAAATTAAACTATAGTTATATAATTGAGACCTGCAGAAGGCCAAACTCTTTACATAGAGATTCTTAGAAAAGGAACATATCTGTAGGTTAACCTTATAAAGCCCAAATCACTTTCAGCTTTGATGTGCTAGAAATCTCAGGGATAGAAAGAGGCTTAAATATGAAACGGGGGAGGGGTAGAACAGAAAGAAAAGATGGTAGTATAAACTCTGTTTCTAGTCAGTGGCAATGATAGGTTTTAGTAATAGAAATCTCAGTTGTGTGTGTATTTTGTAAAGCCACAAGGAGGAGAAAGCCCTAAGACTGAAATGATAGAATTCTTCCTTCTCCTCCCCTTTGAGTGTCACACCCTCGCTGGTGGCAACTAAGAATATTTTCAGCTAAGACAACAGTTTTATTTTGTGCACGTATTTGTATGTATTGGGCAGGAGGAGAGGGGAAAGTGGCAACTGGTCAGATAATAATCCAATAAAAGGTTCAGTTGTCCTGGGAGAGGAAATGATCCTACAGATGGGACACTGAGCCTTGAGGGAAGGGTACCATGGAGATGGGACCCTGAAGGAACGATTATGGCAAATGGATACATGAGTTGATGGAGAACCTTAAGCTGAAATATAGGGCAAGTAGTCACCATTTCCCTCCATGTCTCAGTAAGAACCAGCTTTCTTTTGATGTCTGCACCCTGGAACAAAGTCCCATTTGCCCTGTGCTAGTTATTCCTTTGCTAGCTAGGTCCTGGAGTCTTCCTTCTCCTACTTTCTAGGGCCTCCTTTGCCTGGGCTATGGCTCCTGTGTCCTAAAAAAAAATAACATTATGATATGACCCCTTGGTTTTTGCAAAGGAAACAATACTGGACTTGCTTGGAGCCAGCAGATCTCTCAATTCTGCCACCAAGTAGTTATATATCTTGAGTAAGTTGCTTGATCTCTATGTGACTCAGTTTCCTCAGCTGTACAACAGAAATAACAATCCTTGCACCAATTGCCTCCCAGAATTTTTTTTGTGAGGATCAAATGACATAAGATACGCAAAGAATTTTGTGTACCATAAAACAGTGTAAAAGACATATTAGTATTTTTTTCTGGTATTGTAGATGGCTGGCATGGAGCCATCCTTGCTCTCTCTGACTCACATGCTACCACAGAGCAGAATATAGTCCCCTAGTGACCTGAAAGAACAAATGTACTTCCTTAATACCTCACTAGACAGGGCTTAGAAGAGGGTTTATGTGTTAATGATGGAACTGAAAAGCTCTACCCCAACACTGTAATTTTCAGAGCTGTTTGGAATCAACCCTATCGATAGGGAAGCTCTCAAGAAAGCGCAGGTCTAGCAAAAGGCAAAGCATCATTTCTTTTCCTCAAGAACGGCAGCTAGCTATGGGTGAATGACACACACAATCCTCCCCATACTCTCAACTCCTTTGTGTATTTTAGTAATAAACTGCCATGTAAAACAATAGCAGCAAAATAATCTCTCTACTTCTTCTTTGTTTAACTGGACTAAAGAACCCCCACAGCTATGATTACACAGTGAGATGAAGACCAAGAGAGAAGTTTGGGAACCTCCTCTCTGTTGATTCAGGACTGGGAACTCAGGCATTTTCCAAGAATGGAAACTGGGCAAGGGCTCGCCAGCAGAAGGAAAGAGATTCTCCTGGCAGCCGCCCCAGATAGGAACCCAAATGAGAGGAAAGGCGTCGAGTGCTTGAGCCCCAGCTTGGTGATGGAAGGATCCAGGTCTTTAGCTGATACATTTAAAACTTCTTTTGCCCACCGAACGTAGCTGTTTGCGTTCATGCTGTTTCTTTAAGACCTCAAGCTCTAGTGAAAGCTTCCATTTTCCCAGAGTTGGTCAAATGAACGTGGAATTGAAAGCAGATGTGAAAGCCAGCATGTTATTGCACAAGGGCGAATGGGGCATGGGGAGAGAGAAAAGGGGGGAGGTGGCGGGGGCTGCAGGAAGGGACCCTCAGCAGCCCCAGGATTCTCATCACTCGAGGGGGTCTGAACTCCAAATTCCACCAGCCTGCACTCTGAAAATGAAGTCCTAACAGAAAACAGATGGGAGTGGACCAGGAGGAGGGGGAGGAGTAAGAAGAGGGAGGTTTGAAGGGGAGGCTTGTGGGGGAGGAGGGGTGGCAGAGAAGGTTAGGAAGCAAGCAAGGGAAGAAGACAGAGCATGAGTACATTAAAATATATTGTCTGTGTAAGAAAATAAAAGTCCTTGAGGAGGTGAGGTGTGGAGGGGAACGTGGGTTTGGGGGAGTGGGGAGGAGAGCAGGGTGTGAGACCTAAGCACACCTAGGCTTTCCGGTAGCTAGATTTCCCAATATTTGGGGAGGGGGGAGCGTCACGAAAATAATGTCCTTTAAGAGCCAATGGCAATTGGTTAGGAAATTACAAGGGCAGAGGAACACAGAGCTGCCCTATCCCTCTGAAAGTCTGTCTCCTGGAACAGCCCAGATACATTTGCAAATGCCAGTAGTCCTGATAAATCAAACTCACTGGAGTCAGCACAGCCCTCATGCTACTTCTCAGAAGGGCTTTGTCTCGTCCAGAGCATGCCAAATGGAGTCTGCTGCGGAGGAGGAGGCGGCGGTTGGTATAGTCTATAGTCTGGATAATAATAACTCATGGACCTTTTCCACCCTGGGAACTGGAGCTAATCTACTTTTATTTTCCTGGACCGACTCATCAGAGATTTGACAATACCCAGATCTGGAGGAAACTTTGTGAAAGGGTTCAGTTTGAGTCTCCCCTGTCATGGGTGTGAAGCACTATGGTTCCATGGAAAGACGCCTGGTTTAGGAATTAGAGGACCTAAGAATCAAAATCCACTTCTGTCGCTTGCTCCCTGATCCTCAGCCAATCTCTTAACTCCTCGGAGCCTCAGTGCTGTTTTTTTAATAAAATGGGTTGGAACTAAATGCTCTCTTAGGTTCTTTCCAGTTCTAGGTCTCTGATCCCATACAGCAGCATGAAGAAAGAAAATCCTGGGTTCTAGAACTGGAATAGACCCTAGAAATCAGCTCACCCATTTTACTGATGAAGAGGCTGAGGTCAGGAGAAAGTCATGTGCCCAAGGTCACATAACTAATAGTGGAGACCCAATTTTAAAGTCAAATATGGTAATATGGTCTTGGTTTCACTATATTACATTTCTTCTCTATCAAGTAGCCCTCAAGTCCACACCTTTAAATCATTTCTGCAGAGAAAGTTTTATATAAAGCTGCAAAAACAATCCCTAAATATAAACAAACAAAAAACAAACCGCACTCATTTCCAAGGGTCATGAAACAGATCTCAGCTAGCTTTGGGGGAGTAAAACTGAGAGAATACTGATTTCTCCCTAGTTCAGTCTAAGCTATGTCTGCATCTCCGCTGATTCCAAATTTCACCTGGCTACAATCTGAGAATTGGGACACAACCTAACTTACAATTCTGGGAGAACTATCCCTTTAGGAGTGTGGCAAGCAAGTGCAAATAGTGGCCGCTTTCCACAATTCAATCTCAGCACCTGCAGAAGCAAATTTGTAAGATCTGATCATCTTCTCCCTGACTCAGTCCTTCAGATGCTGCTACCACTGCCAGCAGACCAAGGCCCACACCCAGGCAGGCATTCAGAGGATCTGGCCACTTTGGAGTTGGAGGTAAGGGACATGATGAGGTGGTTATGGGAGGCCATGCCAGCACATCAGCACATCAATATTTCATTCTGTACTTTGGAACTGGGGAATCTAACATAAAAGCCAGCGTACTTAGAAACACCAAAAAAGCATCCTCAGGCTAAGATTAAATCCATTTTTTTGAAATCTCCTTCCTGCTTACCAGAGGCAATGTGTCTGTCCCAAATCTCTATCCTAGTCTGAGCTTTCTGTTTTCTTTTTGGCATCACATGTCAGTGATGGAAAGGGGTAAGGAAATGAAAAAAACAAATCCTACAGGATGTTAACCCTTAACCCTTTCTTCTAAAATTCTGCCTTTATTATGCGTATATAGCTGGCACCAGTCCTCCCAAAGCTTTGAACTGCCTTACACACCTGTTACCACCATGTTCCACAAGCATGTTTCCAAAATCTTTCTTTCTCTATCCTAGTTAATCTATAATGTAAAGTCTTCCCTTTGTCCCTGTCTCATTTCTTCCATTCACAGAAATCCCAGAACTTGGAGGGCCTTCTGAAATTATTTATCTCTGATTCCTATCAGTACAAGAATCCCTTCTTCAACCACATGAACAAGCAGTCACATTGCCTTTTTTTGTATCTGTCTTGTGAATAAGGAATTTGTAGCCTTATGAAGTAGCCCATTCCACTTTAGGACAGGTCTAATTGTGAAGGAGGCTTCCTGTGACCTAGCAAAACTAGGTCTGTTTCCAAAGATGATTAGGAAGAAGGATTCTAAAATATTTATAACAGCTCTCTTTGTGGTGGCAAAGAACTGGAAATTGTGAAGATGGCCATCAATTGGGGAATGGCTAAACAAGTTGTGGTATATATGATCTTGATACAATATAACTGTGCTATAAGAAATGATGAGCTCAACGCAATTAGAAAAACATACATAGACTTGCATGAAATAACGGAGTAAAATGGGCAGAACCAAGAGAACATTGTATACAGTAACAGCAATATTGTTTTAAGAATGCTTCAAGTAACTAAGTCATTTTGACTATTATAAATGCCTAAATTAACATCAAAGAGCATATGAAGGAAAATGGTATCTGCCTCCATAGAAAGAAATGATCAACAGATTATTACATTCATACATACATGTACATATTATATATACACACATACATATGTGTATGTGTATATGTGTGTATGTGCACACATATATACACACATGTTTGTATCTAGTGGTAGCCATTTGTATGGGGACAGTGGGGAGGGAAGGAAAAAAGGAAAAGAAAAAAAGAAAATTTACATGATAACCTTATTTTATTTTTAAAAGGAATAGCAAGTCATACATAACTGATTTGTAGTTTATGAATATTATATATTATATTGCATATAAAACAAATATAAATACTATACACCCACATATATGTTTAGATAAATGAAACCTTCTTTCAAATTATGCTTCTGTAACATGAACTCACCGCCAAGCAAACAAGTCTCCATCCTCTCCTATAGAGCAACCATTCACACATTGAAGATATCCATCATGTTCAATGAGCTCACTGAGGGCAACTAGAGGCTTTTTTAAATTCGCTTCCCACTAATCTTAAATTTCTGCTACCTATTCATCATGTTAAATACGTAATTTTCGTAGTCCAAAGAGTATTCTCCTTGGCAAGTGTAACAGGGAGTTGGCAGAACTTCTGCACCTATTTCTAGCCAACTACGTATGCTAGCCCAGCACTCAGGTAATCAGGGAACAAGGAAACAACTTATTGGCTCCTGAGCTGGAAGAAGATCAGTAGAGCTGTTCATCTCTCACTCCCAGATCTAGCTGTTTTCTTTATCTTCTTTTAACCCCTTGTTTGTAATCCTATGTATTTGATGGTTCCCTGCAGGTGACATCATGAACTCTGGAATGTCCCATTAAGATTGGTAGGGCATATTGGTTATCCCCAACTCAACTACCCAAAGAAGACTCAGATAGGCAAGTGGCAGCCTGAGATTCTGGAGGCATCTTTTACTTTGAATTTATTTGCTTAATCTGGAGTGCTTGAATATGCCTGAATATGGGTCCTGAGATATACCTGTCTAAGTTTGGAGATAATTTTGTGAATTGGAGAGATGGTAGATCCTAGGTCCTTAGGTGATTCCAGTTATCCTACAAGAAGACTCTTTGGCAATTACTCTAACAGTTCATAGGCAAAATGGTATCAGTTGGAAGAGCCCCCAAGCCCTGATTTGCCAGAAGTCATGGAGACAGGAGGAGTTAAAACATACATATGCATGCATTTCATGAGTGTAAATGTATGTGTACACAGGTGTCATACGTCCAGAGTTGTGTGCATACATTTAAATATACATCTAGACAAATATGTGTAAATCCAGACATATGTACACATGAGTCCAGGAGTACATGAACATGTGAGTCATTAGTATAGCTGTGTGTGTACACATGTCCAAAGATATATCTAGATGCACACATAGAACCTGTCATGAGTCTAGGTGTATGTGTGTAAACTCATCTGGACAAAAGTCTAGATGTACACATATATGGATATAATGAGTACAGAATACATCTAGGCATAAGTGTATGTACATATTGTGAATTCAGGTGTACATACACATGTGCATTGCCAGTCTAGACATAGATCTAATACGTAATTACATACATCACAAATGCAGACTGTAAGTGCACATGTATAATGAATTCAGATGGATATAAACACCAGTCGTTAGTCTAGACCAGTGCTTCTCAAACTTCCTAATGCCGCAACCCTTTAATACTCGTATGTGGGCCTATCTGCATGTGGACAGACCCTCCTGGAGATGGATAGAGGAGCACACAGTGTCTTGGTTCCAAAGATCATGTAAAATATGTGTTTTCTGATGGTCTTAGGTGACGCCTGTGAAAGGGTTGCTCGACCTCCAAAGGGATTGCAATGCACAGGTTGACAACCGCTGGTCTAGACACAGATCTAGACATGCAAGTCTATACTATGTACACAGTGTGTAATGAGATACAGTGTAAGTATACATGGGGTTTATGAATATAGGTATATGGTCATGAGGCCAGATTTGCATGTACATGCATGTCATGAGCACATGGTATATATACACACATATTATGGGACCATAGTATATGTGTGTGCCACAAGCACAGGCACACATAAGTCCATGACACAGATGTGTCATGATGTACAAATATATGTGCATCATGATTCCAGACATATATGCACACATGCATCACGAATCTCAGATCTCTGACTATTTTTCTTCTACTTAGCTGGTCCTTCTCCATCTTGTTTTATGTTGTATTCATTTTACCAAATAAAAAACCCTTTTAGACATTTTGATTTCAGTATTTCCATCATTACTGACACCTTTGGAGTTCAAGTCAATTGAATTTTGGTTAAACAGGACTTCTTGATCTATGAAAACATGGCTCAAAACCAAAACTCATCAAAGCATGTTGGAGAGTAAATTGCTCTAACCAAGCATCATTTTGTTGAAATAAATGTAAATTAATCAGAAACAGTTTCCCCTGAGACATATGAGGGTTGAGACTTTAAGGTAAAAGACCATTACAGAAAAGTCCATTTGAGGGTTTCCTGAGCCCTCATCATGTGGGAAATTGTTTGAGACATTTTGATGAGTTTGTAACACTGCTGAATGGGTCCATTCCGCCTGTAAATTTGTGGTTTCCATGGGATTGTTTAAGCTTTCATTTTGCTTGCTCTGTAAAACATCAGGCCTGTGTTTAACCAAGACTTTAAACATAACTACATTGGGTTGGTGAGTTACGGAATTAGTCAGGGAAGCCTAAGCTCATGCAAACTTTATCTCAGATTGCATTTTTATATCCTTTGACATTTTTAGAGAAAACCCCCCATGTATTAGATCATAGATTTAGACATGGAAGGGGTCATCAAGGGCATCATTTAGTCTAACAACCACTTTTTATTTTTTGTTAATGAATTATTTATTTATTTAGCATGTCTTTTTAAAGTTTGAGTTGCAGATTCTCTCACTCCCACCCATCCCCTACCCACTGAGAAGATGAACCATATGATATGAGTTATACATGTGAAATCATAGAAAACCTATTTCCACATTAGCCACATTAAAAAGCAAGAAAAATAAAGTGAGAAAATTATACTTCAGTTTGCCTCAGAGTTTATAAATTCTCTCTCTAGAGGTGAATAGTATTTTTTCATTATGAGTTCTTTGGAATTGTTTTGGATCATTGTACTGATCAGAGTAGCCAAGTTTTTCACAATTGATCATCATTAGAGATTGTTATTACTCTGCACATTGATCTCCTGGTTCTCTTCACTTTGTCAATTTGTATCAGTTCATACAGATTTTGCCACATTTTTTGAAACCACACCCTTGTCATTTCTCATAGCACAATAGTACTCCATCATAATCACACGCCACAACTTGTTTACCCATTTCTCTTATTGATAAGCATCCCCAAAATTTCCAATTCTTTGCCACCACAAAAAATAGCTGCTATAAATATTTTTGCACATATAAGTCCTTTACATTTTTTTCTTTGATATCTTCGGGATACTGACCCAAAAGTGTTATTGCTGAGTCAAACGTTACGCACAGTTTTATAGACATTTGGACATGGTCTCAGCTTGTTTTCTAGAGTGATTGGACCAGTGTGCTCCTCCATAAAAAAATTCATTCATGTACCCATTTTCCCTCAACCCCTCCAGCATTTGTCATTTCTTATTAGCGTGACATTATACCTCAGAGTTTTAATTTGCCTTTCTCTCATCTAATCAATAACAATTTAGAATATTTTTTTCATGTGACTATAGAAAGCTTTGATTCCTTCTTCTTAAAACTGCCTGTTCATATCCTTTGACCATTTATCAACTGGGTAATGACTCTTAGTTTCATAAATTTGACTCAATTTCTTAAAAATTTGAGAAGTGAGGCTTTTATTAGAGAAACTTGCTGTAAAATTTTTTGATATTACTTCATCTTTGATACATTTTAACAAAATGTAATTTCCCTGATTATCTTTTTTAGTAAGGTATTTTGCTTTTGCTTTGTCTGAGAACATGATTGCTACCCCTGCCTTTTAAAATTTCAGCTGAAACACCACTCTGCTTTATAGCCCTTCATTTCAATTCTGTGTGTGTCTTTCTGTTTCAAGTGTGTACACAACATCTTGTTGAATTCTGGTTTCCAATCTATCCTGCTATCTGCTTCCATTCTAGGGATTAGCTCATCCTATTTGCATTCATATTTATGATTACTTCATTTTCACTTAATCCCATTTTCCTGTTTATCTTTCTCTCTTTCTTTTTATCCTGTCCCTCCTGAAAAATCTTTCTTGCTTCTGATCCTCAATTTTCCTCCCCAAATTTGCCTTCCTCTTTATCATCCCACCCCATAACTCTTATTTCCTTCTCTTCCCATTTCCCTATTGGGTAAGGTAGATATGTGTGTACACGTTCTTACGTCTTTGAACCAATGCTGATGAGAGTGAGGAAACTGAGGCCCGGAGAGGTTAAATGACTTGCCTCATGTGGTACCATTAGTGCCTGAGGCTAAATTAGAACACAGGTTTTCCTGACTCCAAGAACACCATTGTATCCTCTGTCCTGATAGCGACCTTGGTCATTCCTTTTTCTTCCCCCCATATAACTTGGCATACTGCCTTTCTCAACGTAGAGGCTGAATAAATATTTGCCAAATGAATGAAGTCAGACAATGTCGAGCACCCACAGATTACTTGGAGTTCTCCTTTTGAAAATGCTAAATACACCAGACATTTACATATTACTTCTAATACTAATATATGTATTATATACATATACGCATACACGTATAATATACACACATGTATATAATTCACACGTGCATTATATACATGTGTATACATATATCACATATATATGTATAAATATATCACATATATATGTATATATACATGTATGTGTAGTGTATATGATTGTAATTGCGTATTCAATTACAGAAATCTATCCTACCCAATAGGGAAATGGGAAGAGAAGGAAATAAGAGATATGGGGTGGGATGATAATTTCCATCTCCATCAATCTTGTGAGGTAGTTATTATCATCTCTAATCTATAGATGAAGAAACTGAGGTCTGAAGCCATTGCTACTTGCCCATTATTCCCTAGCTAGTTAATGCTATAGTGGTGAGATTTGAACTCAAATCTTCCTGACTCTGGCTGGGTTTAGCATTCTATCTACTATAGGCATGTTTTCAAATGGTTAGGGAAACTAGTAATTCCTGGATAGAAAGTGAAATTTTCTAGTACATGCCAGTGATTAGTACAGTGTCCTGGGAATTCCCAATGCATATATTTCAGTATTTCCAACCACAGTTTAAAGAAATATGAAATTGACATAGTAACATAAATTATGCCTTTTGAACGAAGTTATATAAGCTAGTGCTGATGTCAGTCTTGCCCAAACAGATTTAACAATCATAAGTTAAGAATTCATACATGTGATGCTCTGTTTTAATAACCAAGATCAACCTTATGGGCTTTTTCCTCCCCTTTCATTGTGGATTTTTCTAGAAAATTAAAAACAATGATGCCAACAACAGCACAAAAAATAACTCCAAATGAAAAAATGATCATGTACCATGAGGGTATACACTCAAAAGAATCAAACCATTCACAATTATTTACATTGAGCAAATTTCAATGATTTTGTTCTCATTCATTTTTATTCAATGAATGTTGATTAAGCATTGACTATGTGTAAAACACAGTGTTTGACTGTTGGGTAGATCCAAAGATAGGTAAGGCATATTTATGTAGTATAATATATGTATATATGTATGTGTGTATATATACATGTGTGTCTATATACATATATAGACACACACACATGTATATATACACACACATATATAACAACTGACACATCCCCAGAACCCATTAACCAAGAAAGGAATTAATCATTATTGGAGAAATAGTCTTCCTCACCCACACCCCATTTCCTTTTTTTTTTTTGCCTGTTTAGTGACTTCAGGAAAACTGCCAAGGGAAAATCAACAATCAACTCAACCTCCCCAATCAAAACTTTGTGCATTTCACCTTTCTCTGAGGCAAAGAGTAGTATGAACCAGCTCTCCTCTTTGTGAAAACCAAACTTTTTCACTTCAAGCAGTTGGAAGGAAAATGGGTGGAGGCCGTCCCTAAAGAGCTGAAATTTAAAGAACCAAGGGTAGTGTCCCTTGTACAGCAAAATTAGATTCTTAGAGGGCACAAAGGAAAAGATAAGTTATTCAGCGTAGCTAGATAAATTGGAACTGCTTACTTCTGGGCTGTTTGTTATTCCCTTGAATTTGTGTTTCTTCATGTAACATACACTAGTATCCATGATGAGTTTCTGAGCCCTAGAGAACCTGTTAATTTCCCAAAGGATGATAGTATTACGTGTCTTCTGAATATAACCTGGCATAAAAATGCCCCTGCAAAGTTGGGCTTCTAATTTTGCTTGTCTTAAATCCACAGATAGAAAATCTTTCTCCAACATTCATATAGGCCTCCTCTTCCCTAGACACATCTCTCTACAGCCACACATGATTTGCTTATTCAGCTTCCAAGTACCATGCATGGATCTATGTTCCTGTCAACTCTGTATCAGATAATGGTTGCTATTTCTGATATTGACGAAACCAGAAGCCAAGATGACTAAAAAATACACTTTCCTGGAGGGGTGCATCAGTTGATCAAAACCCGACTGCTACAAAATTAATAATCAAGACCTTGGGAAGGGGATCTAAAGCCTTTGTAAGTTAGTGGGGTGCAAAGATCTGAGGCAACTTGGTAGAGTGAAGGTGAATAAATCTGGGGACCAGTGGAGCTGCATTCAAGTCCTGGTACCTTTCTATTTAGCTAATTATGTGAACTTAAGCAAGCTATTAAACTTTATTATGTCTTGGATTTCCCATCTGAAAAACTGAGATAATGATACCTGTAATGCCACTCTCTCAGAATTGTTTTTTTTAAAGTTTTATGAATTTCTTCCCCCTCTTTTTTTCTTAGCACTATAGTAATTTCTTTGAATACCCTGCTTTTGAATCTTTCCTTATAAGAGTAGGGAGTGGGGGTGGGAGAGTTAAGAAAAAGCAAACAATACAGTGATTATAACTGAGAGAGTATGAAACCTTCAGTATATGTATTCATACTCTATACTGGTACTGTTTCATCATCTGTTCTATGGTGCCAAGGTTCAGTTGCCGTTCAGTGTTGTTACTCAACTTTGTTGAGCCTAGCCTAGTGCTATAACCGTTCAGAAGCAATAAAATGGCTGAGATAGCAATTCCACGCAATGCAGGATCAAAGAATGACAGAATCATAAGCCCTTGCTCAATAATGGACCCTACAGATCAATTCCCTCTCCACTCCAGTCCATCCTCTTGACAAAGTGATTCTTTCTAAAGTGAAGATCTGACTGTCATCCCACTATTCAGTGAACTCTAGTATCTCCCCTTTCCATTACCTTTAGAATCAGATATAAACCTCCTATTTGGCGTTTAAAGCTCTTCATAACCCCCAAACTACCATTCTAACATTCTTATATTTTTGGTCCCACTTCTGGTATCTTTAGTGTTTATCTAAGTTCCTAGTTTAAATGTTTGTTGATTGATTGTTCCAGATGAGAAAACTAAACCAAAAGAATCTTATCTCAAGTCACAAAGAGCATCAGAGCCCAAATTTGGCCCCAGGTCTTCTGACTTCAAATTCAGTTTTCTCTCAGTGACCCTCAGATTGTCTGTGGCGACCAGATAAAAGTTCCTAGTTGTGTCACTTTGCAGCCTACTAGAGTAGGCATTTAATAAATGTTTGGTTTTTTTCAGTTTGATGTTGCTTGTCCTGATTCCACAATTAAATTTCAAGTTCTTCAAGGACAGGGCCTGTGTCTCAAAACCTGATTTATCTGGTGTCGTAAACATTCAGTTGTTGTTTGCCCTTCATTCTCAAAGAGAACCCTGGCATCAGAGAAGTAATATCCTGACATGCAGGTTAACTAAATTTAACAATGGAGTTCTCTGCAGAGTCACAAACCTTACTTTCTCCTCTGATGCATTTGGATCTAGTGGCAAAATATAGATCAGGAAAACTGGAGATGGCCCTGGATGCAGTGGGAGACCTTGGCCTGTTTAAACTAAGGTCTTTCACAGGTCTCAGTTTGACTGAGGCAACACCCATTCAATGATTAAGTCTAGGCAAGAAATGAGACATAGAAAGGCCTCTTTCATCTAGTCCAGAAGAAAAAAAAATCAGTCTAAGAGGGTAATACCCATGCGGTTTCTGGCCAAAATAGAAACAATTACTATTTAAAGTCATTCTAAGCCAATCAGAGCCCAAAGACCAAGTGGGGCTTGGTCTGGGACTTATTCTTGGCCAATCAAAAAGAACCAGAGCGATTTAACTCTGAGTTAACGCATGGTCCTTAAGAAAATAATTCTAGCCCATAAACCCCAAGATATTGGAGAAGTTTCAGATATCAATAATTAGCAAAATTCTGTAGGCTTTTGATGAATGTTTGTATAGATGAAGATGAACCTAACAACATTTTACTGCTGGTATATGGAGTTTCAAGGGGAGACTAGCACCTCTCATGAGAGGGCTGCCAAGACCTTTCAGGCTTACTTTCTACTTTGGGACTTTGGTGCGGTTTGGGAGGTTTAGAGGTTTAGAACTGACATACAGGAGAGGATTGTCTGGAATGAATTCATGGACTCAAACATTCTTTAAGTCAAGTTGGCAAAAGTTAATTGCAATGATAATATGGTGGGCAGAACTCCTTAAGGAACTTGCAACTTAACAGGAATGATGCAAAAGCTTATATGGGAAAAGTAGTGGATTATCTGGCAGATATGCTAATTAGGTGATACCTTACAACCTTAGTCACAGGTTTCATTCACTACTGGAAACCAGAGGTAGCAGTTTCTAAGGGGTGTAATTTTGGTTGTTATGTTTGTAGCAAGATAACTTTGAGAGTTGATGACTATAGCTTGACCTCTGAATTGTATGCAGTAATTGTGGGAATGAATACATGATAATTCTGTGGTTACACAATAGTCCTGTTTTTACAAGGGGATTTCTTTAGAGGTCAGCTTGTTCTTGTAACAGGGAAAGATAGTTTGTCTTACTGGGGCTCACTCATAAGCAATTGCTAAGCACAGTATCTTTGGGCTGAGGAGAAAACTGCCAGGGATAGTGTTTTGAACCTAGGGAGAAATGTATCTTGAAACTGGAGTCCAAACACGAGCACCCAATCATCCCATCAGGTCCACCAGCCACCCAACTGGTATGTGCATTGGCCACACTATGGTAAGACTATTTTGGCAGATGGGCTAAACAAGGCTGAGGGTAACTTATAGACCTCAAACTCATTGGTGAATTAGGGGTATGTCTACCTCAAGCCTGTGAGGACTTTCCCTGGGAGAATGGGAGGTGTGAACATTTTGTTCCAACTGGCCACAAAGTTGGTGCAAACATGTTTTGTAGAGCACTTAAAGCTTTGCTAGACATGGAAACCATCAAGGCCATTCAACCTAAGTCATTGCTAATCTTCTTGACTTGTGCCTTGCCACTGACGTTTGATGACTCTGAAAGCGAGAGTAAGGTTGATGACTTTGCACAGCTCTGCTTCACTTACATCCAATTTATGTGTGAGTCAAAAGAAATCACTCCTGGCATATTACCGTTTTCACCTACCTCAAAATCCTGTGGTGAAGGGCAAGTGATGAAGCCGCAAGTAAAGATACACTGGAAGCTGTAGTCACAACCTTGTACACAGCCCAAGTGATAGGGTCAACTTCTCATTGGACTGAAGCAACAGTGGGATTCATCACCATCCTGGATGCCAGAGCAGTTTTTTTAAGGACCACTCTGCTCATCTCCTGGCATGAGAAAAGGGATAGAAAAGGTGCTCCCAAATTGTCTGTTTCATCTAACTTAACTCTAACCTGCTTAGTGCAATGGGAAAGGATCTTACCCTGCAGTCAAATCACAAAAAAAAATTGTACAAAAACTTTTGCAAAGATGATTCCTCTAACCAATGGTACATGGAATGCGCGCACATTTATGGAAAGCACAAAAACCAGTATATCTGAAAAATAAACAGCTCTGGTTGTGAGAGAACTCAGAAGGTACCACATCCAAAGAGCAATCCAGAGTCAAATAAAGCTGACAAATGAAGGCCAGCTTACTGCAGTTAGAGCTAGAAACACACTTTTTTTTTCTGGAGTGGCTACAGTGAAGAGGAATACCATGAAGCTGGCATAGGATTTTCAATCAAAACTAGTTTAGTCAGTAAGATTGAATGCCTTCCAAAAGAAGTGAACCACAGGCTCATGACAATGCAATTGCCACTGAAAGGGAAGTGTTATGTTATACACATATCATGAGTGTGTATGCTTCCACCATGACCTGATGAGGTCAAAGAAAAAATTTATGGAGACCTGTAGACCCTTATCATCAATGTGCTAAAAGAGGACAAGCTTATAATTCTGGATGAGTTTAATAACAGAGTAGGTACAGACTACCAGTCATAGCAGGGAGTCCTTGGGAGGAATGGAGTTGGAAACAGTAACAGCAATGGTCACTTACTACTGAAGACTTAAGCGTTGCATGACCTACTCATCACCAAACTGCCTTCTATTTACCTAAAGGAAATAAAACTTCCTGGATGCACCCTCACAGCAAACATTGGTATTTAATGAACTATGTCGGTGTAAGGAGAAGAGACAGCTATATATAGAGCCTTCTCCTCTCCAACCTAAACATTTGCATTCAACAAAAGTAACAGTCCCAAAGAAGCAAAACTACCATAAGACTTAAAGTCAAAAGATAAGAGAACTTCTCTGTGCATTAAAAAATCATTGCTAATGTGGAGGGAAATCTAAGCTAACACGTGGTTGGCCACAGTGGAGCAAAAAAGGAGCAGGTAACTTTCAGATATTTGGTGCTCAGCACCACATTTACTCACCTGGGTCAGAACACTCAAAAAAAATGAGAATTGGTTTCATCAAAATGATGGAGAAATTCAAAAGATACTAAATGAAAAAGAACTCCCCAAGGTTTGCCAGCAGGATAGTTTATCCATCTCTAAAGAAGGCAATGTTTAACTCCATCAGAAATAAAGTTCATGGGACAACTAGGTGGCGCAGTGAACAGAGCACTGGCCCTGTAGTCAGGAGGACCTGAGTTCAAATCTGACCTCAGACACTTAACACTTACTTCCATGTGACCTCGGGCAAGTCACTTAACCCTAATTGCCCTCCAAAAAGCAAATGATTATAATAATGATGATGATGATGATGATAAAGTACATGAGAAACTTGGAAAGATGCAGGATTCTTGGCTCAGTAAGATGGAAGATGAAATTCAGCTTTAAACTGAAAGTAACCATACAAAGTGCTTTCACGATTCCCTGATGGCTATTTATGGGTCAGACAGCTATGGTGCATCTCAACTACTCAGTGTCACTTTGATTAGTGATAAGGACATGATCCTGCAGAGATGAGCTGAAAATGTCCATAGTGTTCTCAACAGACAATCCTCAACCAATACTGAAGCCATTGACTCAGGTTGAAGTCAATCCCTCTTTATTCCAAACTTCCAACTGAAGAAAAGGATTTGAATGCCATTAGGCTTCTCTCGTGTGGCAAAACACCTAGTATAGATTCTATCCTATTTGGGATTTACAAGGCAGGGGGTCCATTGCATACAAAAGCTGACTGAAATCTTCTGGTTTATATGGCAAGAGGATGTTATCCTTCAGGAGGTCAAGGATGACTCCATTATCTATCTCTATTAAAAGGAAAAAGAAATAAGTAGTCCTATGACAGTCACAGGGTGCTCTCTTTCTTAGTTACCGCTGGCAAGAATCTTGCCAGACTACTTAATAGACTGATTCTTCACCTGGAAGAATCCATCTAATCAGGCCATCCATCTGAGAGCCAGTGTGGCTTTAGAAAATGCTAAGGAATAGTCTATATGGTGCTTGCTATTTATCAACTCCAGAAATGCCAGGAACAGAATAGAGGTCTGTATATAATATTCATTGATCTAACCAAAGGCTTTGATATTGTCAGTCAGGAGGACTTGGGAAAGATGACATCAAAATTTGGTAGAGATGAAATGACTTACCCAGAGTCACACAATTAGTTAAGTATCTGAGGGTGGATTTGAACTCAGATCTTCCTGATTCCAGGCGCAGTGCTCTATCTACTTAGTCTCCTAGCTATGAGAACATAGCTTTAAGGATAAAATACTAAATATCAGAAAAGGAAGACTTGGATTGAAATCTCACCTCTGACACTAACTTAACTGTGTAACCGCTGACAAGTGATTTTACCACTGAGGACCTCAATTTTCCCATCTACAAAATGGGGATAATCAAACCTACTGTAGCGGCCTACCTGTTATGAGGCTCAAATGAAAAGTAATGCATGTAAAACTTCACCTATCTGAATGCACTGTATAATTATAAGTTGCTGTTGTCATTATCATTGCTATTAATAAGTACCCCAAATACAACTAAAAGCATTTCAGTCTAGCCTTAGGTTGCTTGGAAAGCTGGTGGGCCCAGATCAGGCCCCACCTTCTCCAGGGAGCCTTTCATGATAACCTCAGGACAGATCTTGGATTTGGTTCCTGAGTGGCTGACTGCAGATATGAACAGGATGGGACTTTGTTTGTTGGTGGCCTGGCTGATCCTTGAGTTCCAGGCAAGAGAAGTCCTAAACGGTTTAGGTATGCTGAACCTTGTGAACTTCAGTGTGTGCTGGGGATTGCCTTGAGGACTGGACAAGGACCTGGGAGCTGTTCATCCCTGAGGACTGGAGGAGAACCTGTAAGCTTTCAGCTCCTGAATCTAGGTGATTGTCTGGCAGATTCAGGAGGGAGCTGGGACCAGGGAAGGGGATCCAGGGAATCAGAGAGACCACCCAGAGTCAAAGTGAAGTAAAGGGCTCCCCTTGGACTA
>CM053596.1:133811818-133831000 GCA_028646575.1 Pseudocheirus occidentalis | reverse complement strand
AGTATATTATGAATTGTTGATTGAATCAATTCCCTTGTAGGGAAACTAGGTCATTCCTTTGTTAAGTGATTGATTGGATCTCTGATTTGATTGATTGAATCTTTAAGTGTTAAGCTGGTTTCTCCCTTAGGGAAACCAGATGATTCTTCTTTTGTTCCTTGTTCTGAATGTTGTGTCTTTCTGAAATAAGATATGATGTGGAGACTTTCCTTGTTCTGAAGATTGTGTATGGTATTGTGAACTGTTGGAACTGTGAACACTGTACTGAATGAAGATTTGTAATGGAATAAACAGAGTGTTCACTAATACTGTGTAATCCATATCTTAAAAGCTCCTCACAGTAGCATTCTCTCAGAAATCTACTGCTGATTGGCTTTACAGTAGCCCAGAGAACTTCATCTGTATCATACACCATTTCCATGATGGCATGCTTGCCTGGGTTCTGGATGATAGACAATTCTTGTGCTTTCAGAGTTACCAGTGGAGTGCAGCAGGGCTGTATGCTTGCTCCCATGTTTTTTAGCATGATGTTTTCAGTGATGTTGTTAGATGCCTTCAACGAGGACAAGAATGGTATCAAGGTCAGCTACCACATTTATGGTAAATTATTTAACTTGAAAAGGCTAGACTAAAGTGGAGGAAGAGTTGGTATACAAATTTTTGTTTACAAATGATTGTACATTCCACATAGCCTCTGATGCTGAGATCAACAGAGCATGGATCAGTTCTCTGCCATTTGTGCTAATTTGGGCCTGACTATTAACACCAAGAAGAAAGAAGTTCTCCACCAGCCAGTACCACACCACCACATATGGAAAGACTGGTAAATGGAGAAATTTTGAATGCTATGGATAAATTCACTTACCTTGGCAGTATACTTTCCAGGGATGTTGACATAGAAAACAAGGCTGAAACATGCATTGACAGAGCTAGTTCAATGTTTGGGAGGCTACAAAGAAAAGTGTGGGAGAGAAGGTGTTTTATTAGGTTGCCTACCAAACTGAAGGTCTACAGAATCATTGTATTGATCTCTTTGTTGTATTCCTAGGAAACCTGGACAGTATATCATTCCATGCCCTGAAATTCATTTGCTTCAGTTTGAATTGTCTTAGGAGGATTCTGAATATTACCTCCTGAGATAAAGTAATGGACACTGAGTTCCTTTCTCTACCTGAACTGCCCAGTATTCAAGCTCTATCACAGAGAGCATACCTCCAAAGGGCTGCTCACATTATTCAAATGCCAAAGGTATCTTTGCTTATAAAAGTCAGTTTTACAGAGAACTCACACAAGGCAAGTGCCTGTATGTAGGTCAGAAGAAGAGAGAAAAAGACACTTTCAAGGTCTCTCTAAAGAATTTTGGAATTGATTGTGAGACATAGGAAACACTGGTATAGGATCACCTAGAATGCTGTGCCCAAAATATAACAGAATGGCACCTTGTTGTTGTTTTTTCTTCTGTAGGGGTCCAAAGGTTTTTTTCCTCTTCATTCTTACATGGTGAACAAAAATGCCAGCAGATGAAGGAATAAAAGCGTTAGGGAACATAATTGATGCCTGTCAGTGTTTCGCATCACTTTCTCCATGATAGCTTCTAGATAGCTCTCTTGGAAGGAAGGGCTCTGGGTGCAAGCCTAAGGCTTCCCTACTGAAACTGGACAACCCCATTCAGATCTTCCAGAAAGATGTACTCTTGGGACTCTGAAGGTGTGCTGGGCTCCACCAGTTTGTCTGCAAACGTGTGGTCCACTCAGCGGTCAGCCAGAAAGTCCATCAACTGGTCCTACAGGGCCTGATCCAGGGACTCCGTGTTGATCACACGTGTAGTCTGTATCCTTCTCTAGTCTGATTCGCTGGTGGGATAACTTCCCGATGGAGAAGATGCACGCTCATCCTCTCTCGTCCACTCTAGTCCTCCATGGTGGCAGCCCAGCAGGAGGGCCTTCTTGGTATCTTCCTTCACAACCTCCTCCACAAAGTTCAGGGTAGATGTATATTCATGCTGTTTGTGGGCTTTCTGTCACTCTGATGGTTCATCCACAAAGTCGACGGGATACTGTTCTCAATACTGGATGTGGCCGCAATCCTCTCACCAGCACATCTCCGCACTAACTTGGCTTCTGTCCCTTGCTCACCCAGTTCCCAATCCCCGGAATCTTGGGGAGGGATTTGTGTTTCAGGATTTTACTTTGCTCCTTAATTTCATCTGTCAGGAATTCGGCAAAGGCCTTGAACCCCTCGGTGTGGAACCCCTGGTATGTGCAAGAGCATAGGCTGGGCGCTCTCTGTAGTGACTGCAGGAGATAGGGAAGCACAGCCCCAGCCCGCTGACTACGCCTCCTCCCAGGAGGCCTTCAAAGGCTTGGGTGGCAGGGCCCTGCCCCTAGCGGCAGAAGCAACAGGAGCAGCAGCAGGGGGCCTAGACCAAGACACAGGGAGGGGGAGGGAAAAGGAGAGAGGGAGAGGTATGATGGAGCCTGGAAGAGGGTACCTTCTTTTTATTATTGATTGTATCGAGTCAAGCATGCTGTGCCAAAAATATAATAGAATGGCACCTTCTTTTTATTATTACATGGAGTCAGTGTACTTGATGGACTCTATTCTCTTAGATTTGGGTGTCACAGTGAATAGACTGCTGGGCCTGGAGTCAGAAGGATTTGAGTCCCAATCCTGACTCAGATACTTACTAGCTATATCATCTTGGGCCGATTACTTCCTTTGTCCTCAGTTTCCTCAACTATAAAATGGGCTAAATAACACCTGCCTCTCAGGGTTGTTGTGAAGATTAAATGAAATAATATTTACAATATACAGCACATTGCCTGTCATATAACAGGTGCTTAATAAATCCTTCCTTCCTTCCTTCCTTCCTTCCTTCCTTCCTTCCTTCCTTCTTTCCTTCCTTCCTTCCTTCTTTCCTTACTTTATACAAGCCTCCAAAGTCCTTTACACAGCCAATTTCAGGAAACTGCACAACGCCATTCATGGAATAATAGATTTCCAAGATTAGGAATGATATATTAGATTATCTAGTCCCAAATCTCCTTGTTTGATAGATAAATACCCTGAGGTCCAGAGAAGGGAAACAACTATCATAACATCACTCTAACTGCACGTGAAATGATTCAGAGTCCAGTACTTCATTAGGAAGAGATTAATTTTTAAAAGTTTTTCACTATGGAAAACTGCTTATGCATAGAATGGAGCTGGGGTACTGACGTATGTCGCTGGCCTATTATTTTTGACAAATACAAATCATAAAGGTCAATATCTGATATCTGAAGTCTTCCTTCTAAAAATTCATCTTTGATATAGCTTTCATTTTATATTATTTGTATTTCCCAAGAATCCCTTCTCTTTCCTTCATGTCTTTAACAAAGGAATTCAAAAAAGTTAATTAAAACTAATCAGTATTTTTTTTGAAAATTAAATTATTTATAATATTTCACATCCATGTTCTTTTAATTCTGAAAGGAAGGGATAGAGACCCCTTCTTATATCCTGCTTTGGGGCAAAGTCATTATATTCCCTGAGTCTTCTTTAAATTCTGTTGATATTCCCTATTCAAAGTAGAAAGACTGTTTGGGGATTAAAGATGGCAGAGTAATAGAAAGAAATACTACCTGGTTCTTTCAACACAACTCATCCTCAGAAATCTGAAAAAACATACCAGATCAAATCCTAATTGGGGAATCCATGAAAAAAATCATAGTAGGTAATTTTTCCAGGCTTGGTCAGCATAGGGAGAAAGACAAATAATTCTGTGTATATTAGGAACAAATTTTGACCGGAAACATATTTCATGGAGCATTCAAAAGCCCAGGAACTGAAGGAGGACTTCAGCTGTTCTCATGATCAAGAAGAACTCCCAGGATCTGTTTGGATCTGGGGCACCTCAGTCTCATGTAGGATGCATGAACAAGTGCCTATTGGCATTTCTGCCATATCCGACCCCATTCAAAATCACAAATCTCTGGCAGACTAAAAAAACAAAGTGACATTCACAGGGGTGGTGTTGCATAGTAAACAACAGTCAAGGGGCCTAGGCTGTGTGCTGAGCAAGGAAAAAGTTCAGAAGCAAAATGTAGCTGTTCAGTTCAGAAACCTAATCTGAAATTTTTAGAAGAATAACTATAGCAAGATCTCCAGACTAAATGGAAGTAATCCATCCTACCATGCTGAACCTGCTGAGTTTCCCAATATGGTGACATTGTTGTGTCCAGCAGCAATCTACTAAGACAGAAACAGGAATGCTTCTCAGACCTAAACGGAGATCTGGAACTTGCTGACCTTAGACCAGGAAAGAAGTCATTAAACTTTGTCCTAGATAACACACTTTGGAAGCATTGAATCCTTAGGAGTCCGGGTCCTGAGATGTCTCTGAGGTGTTGGAATAACATACTTAATATCCCAAGAAAGCTGTTGGAGGACAAAAGAGGAAAAATTCTCAGTGCAGACTTTTCTCCAGAAGTGTAGAGAACCCAGACCTAAGTAAAAAAGTAGGATGAAAGAATGAGCAAACAAATAAACAACTGGGAAGCCTAAGACACAAACTCAGAAGAAAGAGAATGATTCCAAAACACATACAGGCAAAGCCACAAAGAAAAACACAGCTCATGCACAAATCTAAACAGTATTTCTAGAAGGACTGAAGCAGTAGTTAAAAAAAAAAGCTAAAATGATTTTTAAAACCAGATGAAACCACTAGAGAAAAAAATAGGGGGAAAAGTTCATTGTGGAAGAAAAATTTGGGAAAATAATTAAAATCTTGTAATAAGAGCTACAAAACATTACTCAAGGAAAAAAAATTTACCCCAAACTATGATAAACAAAATGGAGGTTAATGATTACATGGAATAATAGGGAAGGTTAAAAAAAAGTGAAAAAATTGAAAAAAAGAAGAAAATGTCAGATATCTCATAGTAAAAAACAAATACTTGGCCAGAAAAAAAATCAAGGAAGTAAAATTTAGGAATAATTGGACTGGTTGGAATCCATGAATGAAAAGTCTGCCTACACATCATAATTAAAGAAAATTCAGGAAAACTTCACAGGTAACTTAGAAGCAGAAATTAGACATAGAAATAATTCACCTGTCATCTCCTTAAACAAATCACAAAATGAAAACTCCTAGGAATATTGTAACCAAAATTCAGAGCAAATGTTTTTTTTAAGTATTGAAGTAGTCCAGGCAGAAATATTTTAAATGCTGTTGACCCACAGTCAGGATCATCTACAATTAGGAAATACCATGCAAAAGGAGTCGAGAGGTTGGAATATGATATTCCTGAATGCAAAAGTTCTAGGTTTAAAATCTAGAATAATTTCTCCAGCAAAACTAAATATAATCCTAGAGGGAGAAAAATGAATCTTTAATGAAATAGAGGATTGAAGAAAAAGGAGAAAAATCTGAGTAGAAAATTTTAAATATAAACATAAGAATCAAGAGAACCATAAAAGTAGACATTTATGAGGGACTAAAGAAGTATGAACTTTTTATCCTCTAATATGGGCAGATGATAGATGCATCAGCCTAGAAATCTTATCATTATTATGAGTCATAGAGGGAGTCTAGACAGAGAGCCAGGGAGTTATTCTGTTATGTGTTGATAATTAAAAAAAAGAGAACAGAAAGGGAGGGGGAGAGGCATAGGAAGAAAAGAGAGAAGGAAAGGGATAAAATTCGATCAAATTACATCATGTAATTATAATATTCATATGTGAAAGCTATACAAACAAGAAGGAAGGAGTGGAGGGAATAGCAGACACTTAAACTTCACTCTCATCTGAACTGGTCAGAGGAGATAAGAACACACACACACAAACACACACACACACAGAGTTGGGTACAGAAATTCATTTCACTCAACAAGAAAACAAGAAAGAAAGGTTTAAGGGAAAGGCAGGGAATAAGAAGCAGATAAAGAAAGATATTAATTAGAAACAAAAATTCTTAAAGAATAATAAGCAAACAAGAAGAAAGAAAAGACAAGGGAATAAAATGAAGGAAAGTACAAAATTAACAATCACAGCTGTTGATGTGAATGGGATGAAATCATCCATAAAATGGAAGAGGGTAACAGAATTGATTAGAAACAAGAATCCAACCATATTTTGTTTATAGGAAACACTTTTGAAACAGAAAGATAAACACTGAGTTAAAATAATGGACTAGACCATATATCTATTATGCTTCCTTTGAAGTACAAAAAGACAGAAAGAGTAATCATGATCTCAGGCAAGGCAATACAAAAAATAGACTTCAAAAGATATAGAGAACTTGCATTTTGGTGAAAATTATCAAGAACAATGAAATGGCATCAGTACTAAAATTATGTGCAGTAATGCATAGCTTTATACACAATAATGGCATGACATTTAAATTCTTAAAAGAAAGGCTAAACTCATTATAGGGATGAATAGATAGTAAGATTATAATAGTAAATGACCTAAATTTGCCCTTTTCAGACTATAACAAAATCTAACTCAATTTTTCTTTTAAAATTAAGGGCCTGAAGAGAATTTCAGATATGCTAAATCTGATAGACCAGCAGAGATTATTTACTGGGAATAAAAAGGAGTATGCATATATTTGAGCTTGTATGGGACCTTCCCCAAAATTAATCATTCATTAGGTCATTTAAGTTCACAAATATTAAGACAAATAAAAATGTTAAGTACATCTTTTACATAACTTGATGCAATAAAGTTATATTGAATAATAAGCCTTTGAAATAAATGTTAAAATTAATTTGGATACTAAATAACAATGTTAAATGATGAGTGAGTCAAAGAAAAAAATAATGGAGACCATCAATAACTTCCTTAAAGATAATAATAAAAGATACTATGCCAAATTATGAAGCCAAAGCAATATTTTGGGGGAAATCTAAACACTTTTATCAGTGAAACAAAGAAAGAGTAAATCAATGAATTGGGCATACAATTAAAACAAAACTAGCTCCCAATTACAACCTGCAATAATATCTTGAATAGCAAAGGAAAGTACAATAAAATTGAAAGCAACCAACCAACCAAACATTACATGGATAAATGAAACTAAGAACAAACTAATATTTAAAAAAATAAATTGTTAGATTATTTAATTTTAAAGGAGAAAAAAACAAATTACTAGTATAAAAACTTAGCAAGTTAATTTTCAACCAAATGAATAAGAATTAAAATAAATTACTAGGAACTATTTTACACAATTATATGCAATGAAACTGATAATGTAAGTGGAATATATAAATGCTTTTAAAAATGTGATTTAAATAGCCTAATATTAGGAAAAAATAATTGAATTAGACATAAATAAACTCCCAAAAGCAAACCTCCAGGACCAGATAGATTTACAAACAAATTTTACCAAATATTTAAAGAACAACTAACTCTAATAGTATAAAAAGTGTTTCAAAAAATATGCAAAGGATATATCCTATAAAATTCCTTCCACATAAATATTGTTTGGGAGATTTAAAACAGATAAAGAAAACTACAGACTAATATCCTTAATGAATATTAATTCACAACATTTTAACAAAATATTAGCATGGAAACTATAGCAATATATCACAAAGATAATAAAGTATGTCCAGGCTGAACTTATAGAAGGAATGCAAGACTGGATGTATATGAGGAAAATTATTAATATAATTGACCATATTAATAACAAAGTAGTATATAATTATGTTATTGGATAGAGAAAAAAGGTTTTAACATGATACATCAATTACTTTTAAAAACACTAGAAGACAACAGGAATTAAGTTACTTAAATCACCTTAGCTTAAACATAAAAAGGGACAAGGCTGAATTTATATCAGGGATGTAGGTCTGTTTCAATTTTAATAGAATTGTTAATGCAATTGATTATATTAGTAACAAAAATAACAAAAACACCCACTATAAATCCAACAGTCAAACTAAGATTTTCTCAAAATGTTAAGTAGTATCTATTTAAAACCAAGAACCAACATTGTCTGCAATGCAAATAAGCGAGAATCCTTTCCACTAAGAGGTAAATGTGTCCACAATTACCATTGTTATTGAACATTGTACTACGAATACTAGTGATAAAACAAGAATAGGAAATTGAAGAAGTAAGCTTAGGGAAAGAAGAAACAAAACTATGACTTTTCCCCCCCAGATGATATAATAGTTTACTTAGAAAACCCTAGAGTCAACTAAAAAGCTAAATGAACTCATTTTAACTTCCACAAAGTTTTAGAATATTAAAGAAGCCTACACAAATGATCAAATTTCAATGTATTGTCAACCAGATCCATCAGAAAGCTATAAAAAGAGAAATCCTATTTAAAATTATGACAAAAGGTGTAAAATACTTTGGAAATCTACCTGCCAAGACATAGATAGGAACTATCTGAATACAATTATTAAACTTCTCTATATAAATGAAGACGTATCTAAATAATTGGAGGAATATTCAGTATTTATTATTAGCTACACAATGACAAATATGACAATATTACTTAAATCAATTTACTTATTTTATGCTATACCAATCAAACTACAAAGGACCTCTCTACAGAACTAGAAAAATATAACAAAATTCATCTGTAGGATCAAAAGATGAAGAATATCAAGGGAATCTTTTTTTCTTTAAGTAAGAATGATGAAACCCAACGGTAGCAGATTCCAAACTATTCTATGAATAAATAATCATCAAAACAATTTGGTATTGGTAAAGAATTAGAGGGGTTGATTAATGGATCAGATTAGGTACACAATATAAAGGTAAATGAACAAAGTAACCTATTACTTGATGAACTCAAAGATTGCAGTTATTAGGATTCACTATTTGACAAAAACTGGAAAATAGTCTGGCAGAAACTAGATATAGACCAAAATCTCACATTATATACAAAGTAATATCAAATGGTAAATGACTTAACAGAAAGGGTGACATCATAAACAAATTAGAGGAAAAGAAAGAAACTGTCAGATTTATGGATAGAGGAAGAGTTAATGACCAAATAACAGATAGAGAGCTTCACAGGAAGTAAAAGCAACAATTTTAATTATACAAAATTAAGATGTGTGTGTATAAGCAAAACTAATTTAGCCAAAATTAGAAGAGAAGTAAGTAAATGGGGGAAAATCTTTGCAGCAAGTTTCTCTGATAAATGTCTTATTTCTAAGATAAATATGGAACTGATTCAAATTAAAATTATAAAGGTTATTCCTCAATTTATATATTGTCAAGTGATATGAAAAGGCGGTTTTTAGAAAAAGATATTTAAGTTTTAAATGACCTTGAGTAAATCATTTATAGAGAAATGCAAATGAAAAATTCTATTTCATACTGATTTGATTTTCAAAATTCATAAAAAAAGACATATGACAAATGCTGGAAGGGTTGTTGGAAAGGAGGTATATTAATGAACTATGGGTGACGCTGTGAAATATTCTACCATTTTGAAAAGCAATTTGGAACTATGGCCCAAAAGGTATTAAACTGTGCAAACTCTTTGACCTAGCAATGCTATTACAAGGTCTTTCCCCCAAAGAGATCAAAGAGAAAGAGAATGTATTCATATATACAAAAATATTCATACCAGCTCTTTTTGTGGTTGCAAAGAATTGGAAACTAGGAATTGGAATTGGGTTGCTAGAGTTGGAGACTAAATTGAGGAATGGCTGAACAAGTTGTGGCATATGTATGTGATGGAATACCATTGTGTTATAAGAAATGATTAAGGCAGTGGTTCTCAACCTTCCTAATTCTGTGACCCTTTAATACTTGTATGTGGGCACGTGGGCAGACCCACCTGGAGATGGATAGAGGAGCAGTGTCTCGGTTCCTAAGACTGTTGGAAATATGTGTTTTCTGATGGTCTTAGGCGACCCCTGTAACCTATGGGAAAGGGTCGTTTGACCCCCAAAGGGGTCATGACCCACAGGTTAAGGGAATGATTTAAGAGAAACCTAGGAAGACTTGTATGAATTAATAGAGAATGGAGTGAGCAGAATTGGGAGAAAAAAGTATACAATAATAGCAATATTATAAAGACAAAAGTCACAGGAACTCAGATCAACATCATGACTGAGCATAATTCCAGAGGACCCAAAGTGAGGCATGCGAACTGCCTCCTGATAGAAAGATGATGTGCTCTTACTACAAGCAGACATACTTTGTTTTGGATATGGCAAGTACAGTAGCTCATTTTCTTTGACTGTACATGTTTATAAGAAAGGTTTTGTTCTTTCTTATTTTCTCAACCAGGTAGGAGCCTGTGAGATGGAAAGAATGCATTCTGAAATTTTAATTATAAAAATATTTGCAGCAAGCTCAAGGTCAGCATCTTATCCCTATAGAATACCCTTAATAAAAAAGCTTGCATATCAAACCTCAAGCTCCATTAGACATCTGATCTAAAATACCCCATATGGCACAGATTCATGTTCAATACCAATCTGCTGAGGCATCTAATAATGACAATCTAATAGGAACTCTCAAAATCACATGACCATGATGTTCTGATAAATGACCAAATAGTCACAATGAATGAAGTATCTCTGTATCTTTATCCTTGTTCTGGTATTCAGTTTTTGGCCACCATTCTCATCATCGTCTCCTACTGGAAACTTACTCTATCCCTCGTCTGTGACTCCAATAAATAAGCCAAATCTTTCCAGAGCTCAGACCCTCTTACTGCTTCCTATCTCCTACCCTGTCTCCTACTTTTCCAACAACATTCTATGTGTCATCTTACCCCTAAAGACTGTAAATTCTTGTTTTTTCATTCCCAGTGCTTAATACTATGTCTGACATACTGCAGCACTTAAAAGTGTCCCCCCAACTCTATCTATCTCTCTCTTTATCTCACTCTCACACTCTCTCTCTTTTTCCATCCATTCATCTGTGCATCCATTCATCTACCTGTTAATATATCTGTCCATTTGTAATGCCATGCACCAGTAACTGTGAGCAGCTTTTAAGGTTCAGATTAGACAGTAATAGTGAACACTCTGTTTATTCCATTACAAATCAAGGCAACCATTTGATCAATTTACAATATAATAATCAGTCTTCCACTCACAGGGCAAATCAGTACAATAATCAATCTTCCACTTGTGGGACAACCATACATCAACTCAATCAATCACTAAATACAATCATTAGAAAACCACACAAATCCTCCACCCCTTCATGTTTAGCAATCCTTAGTTTCCACCAAGGGGAGGCCTTTTCTTCATCTTGACTCTGGGTGGTCTCTCTGATTCCCTGGATCCCTTTCCCTGGTCCCAGATCCCTCCTGAATCCACTAAACAGTCACCTAGATTCAGAAGCAGACAGCTGCCAGGTTCTTGTCCAGTCCTCAGAAGTAGACAGCTCTGAGTTTCTCTCTCAGCATCTGGAAGCTAACAGAGAACTGAATTGGAATTTTCTTGAAACCAGAATTTGGTGAAGGCCACCTAGAAGGCCGATATTCCTTCTGGGTCCTAGAGCCAGCTGAACTGCTGGAGGACTTAAAAAGCATGACCAGGATAAGACTTTGTTTGTTCATGGCCTAGCTGATCCTTGAGTTCCAGGTAAGAGAAGTGGTGAAGGGTTTGAGATGTGATGGAGATCTTGAATCATTCCCTTTTCAGTGCAGGGCAGAGTAATTGACATATCACCTCTGCCATTCTATTCTGGTCTGAGAGCATTCCAAGCAGAGGTGGCCAGAATTTTCAAAGCATAAATTGATTAAACCAATCAAGGCACAGTGATTTTCAAGGCATGTACAACAAGGCATGATATCCTGAGAAACACATCAGAAAAGGGCTAGTCTCAACCCCGCAGACTCAATGGAGAGAACCTCCCGTCCTCTGTGCCTACAATTCTTACAACTTAGCACAACCAGAGAAAATTATGAATGATTCCCCTCCTCCAGCTCCTTTCTCTTCTGCCTCCCTTATTTCCTTGCCAAAGCAGCTGTTTTCTATTACAACAGAGGCTGACAAGGTGCAGGTCTGGAGCAGTGCCTCCTTGGCAGGTAATTTTGATGAGGCCCAGAGGTATGCAGTTGGGTGTCTCTGATGGGTTTCCGGTCCTGTTATCAGTCCAGTCCAGCACCCTTCAGACAAAGCTGCCGTCTACACATCAAGCCCATTTTTGGCTCAGGGCCCAAGCTTATGCTGGAGCATAATTCATATGTCTGGACTGATATGTCAAATTTTTTTCACTTAAACACTGAACTGGGGTGGGATGGGGTCAGGGATCTTGCCCTTGGAAAGAAAACATGGGCACCTGGGTCTGAGGAAGCTGGTCAGATGACTGTCAAATTTGTTGATTTCTTCCTTCCCTTAACACTTTCATCTGTCTGAAACCCCAACAATAGGAACATTTACATGAAAATTATCACAAAAAAGAAAGGACACCATGAATTAAAATACTCTCCAGAGGTCCTGATGACATTCAGCAAGAAATAGACTTAATAACTGTCTTGATAGGAGACCTTCTACCAAGTAGAGAGATAAGGCTTCTCATCAGAAATAGAGGGACCTCTAGCAGTCAGGGAAGCTGTCAGCTTCTCTTAATGCTTCCATTACTATCTTCTCTAGCTGATTTAGCTAGGTCTTCCTCTTTTGTCTACTTATAGATTACAGATGGAAGCCAAAATGGACTTAAAACTGACTCAGTTCAATACCTTTAGTTTATAGAGGATGAAATTGAAAGAGGTTAAGTGATTTATCTCAGGTCACATGGGTACTAAGCAGCAGAAGAGGGATATGAAGGCAAGGTCTCTGGAATACCAGTGCTCTTGCCATGGCACCAAGCTGCTGCCAACATTCTCAGAAATGACTTTTCCTATAAACCAAGGGTATTGTACACATGTACAACATTCATCTCATCCTGATATTCCTTAACTTTATAGTCTTGGGGAATCATTTATCCTTTCTGGGATGCTCATGAATACATTTTCAGAATCAAAAAAGTTCCTTCAAGCATAAGCTCTAAGACTAATTAGCATCATATGTTACATCAGAGGTGTTAAATATGTGTTCCTGAGGACAGGCCAAACCAGATTAAAATGTAATTAGGAAATAGTTAACAAAATAAATAAGAATTTAATAGAACATTTGGTGGTGTGCCATTTCAGTCCTGTCCAACTCTTTGTGACCCTATTCAGAGTTTTCTCAACAAGGATATTAGAATAGTTTGCCATTTCCTTCTTTTGCTCCTTTTATAGATGAAGAACTGAGGCAAATAGAGTTAACGGACTTGCCCAGGGTCCCACAGCTAGTAAATGTCTGAGGTCACATTGAAATAAATATTCTTGACTCCAGGCCCGAATACTGTATCCACTGTGCCACCTAGCTGGTCTATAACAGAACACAGGTAATGTTAATATGTGATTTTCCTTATGTATGGTTTAGTGGATTATTTCTGTATGAGTCTGACATCATTGTATTACATGGCTTCACCCCAAAAGTCATCCAAAGCAAGGATGGTGAGCTCCCTCCTTAGCTCTGCAAACACCCACACTCTCTTTAGACTGCAGACTGGCATATCTGACTCATCTATTTTTCCATTCTGCTCAGACAGATAAAATAAGTGTCAGGCAGTTAGCTGTGGGCGGGAGTTTGGTTGAAGCCAGGAGTGCACATGAAAGATTGCTTGAATGAAATGAAGGGAGTATATGCTAAGGCTAAAGTTATACTGACTGAGCATTCAGGGAGTAAAGGGGTCAATGAGTAGTTGCTAGTGAAGTCTTTAGAACTGGAAGTCAAATCCTAGGTTCTTGCGCTACTCCCCTTTGTGTATATGAATGAAATGAATCAAGGAAAAGGCACTTATTAAATTATTATTATGCACTGAGCATCTCACATCCCTTTACCTTTTCCTCAGTTTCCCTTGGTGATAGTAGGAATGAACCAAATACTGGAATTCTAGAGGACAGAGTTATGGGATTTGAGAGGTGGTGGAAAGTGGTATGATTTGAAGCATGAGGAGCAGGTCTATTTGCTCCAAAACATCCCCTAAAATTCCCCAGGATGACATCATTCATTATTTGGGTTAAGATATGAATCTGTAGGAACCATCTGTGAAAATCTAAATACTCTAGAAGAATGAGTACATCCAGACCATGAGGTCATTTATGCAATAGTGCTGACTGAGTTTTAGGAGACTTAGTTGTCTTTGAAAAGCAGAAAATCTGCCTTTTGGGAATTCTGCCAGAAAGGTAGTTCTGAAGTGATTGAGAGTTGAGGGCTAGGTATCCTCATGGAGTCCTTCCAGATAAGAGAGGACTGAGGGAAAAACTAAAGTTGGAGTCTCTAGAGGGAGATCTGGGGTTTCATGAAACTTGGGAACCTAGGAGTGCCAAGATGTGGCAAAAATCTCTCCCTGCTGGGCCTCCAAAGACCATCTTTCCCCTTTGTCCACCACACTTTTCTGGGTGAGGGAGTTCACTTTTCTAAGCTATTCTACCTGTTTAATCCCAGGCCATTTCACATCCTATCCTGCTATCCATCAGGAAACCAGAGCTTACACTAAATATACGAATCTTGTTATCTGCAGAGACTGGATAACTTCAGCCCAAATGGGATACAATCATTCAAGTGACATGTAATACAAACCAAATCACCAATCTCCCAATTCCTCCATTTCTTCATGCACCTGGAAGGGGAGATGGATGACCTACTTCTATATACCTGAGTTCTAACTTACAGTGTCATATAAATGTGAGCTATCATCATTATATCACATAGCAAACACAAGGCTAGCTCATGAAACTTTGTTGCCTTTGATCAATTAGTGTAGTTCCATTTGAGCAGTCCCAGCACTTCTATACCCGTCTAGCTTCCATTGACTTGTTATAAGATCATGGACCTTAGAGACTGTTTAGGCTGATTGCCTCTTTTTACAGATAAGAAAACAAAAGCCCAGAGAGATTGAAGTAACTTGCCCAGGGTCATATAAGCCTCAGACATAGAATTTGAGATAAAGTCCTCTGAGATAGGTAGGTAGTATGGATGCTTACTAACTGCATGACTCTTGGCAAGTCACCTAATCCCATTTGCCTCAGTTTCCTCATCAGTAACATGAGCTAGAGAAGAAAATGGCAAACTACTCCAGAGTCTTTGCCAAGAAAACCCCAAATGGAGTCGTAAAGAGTTGGGCATGACTGAAACAATGGAACAACAGCACAGTGGTTAGAATACTGGCCTTTGAGTCACGAAGACCTGAGTTCAAATGCTGTACCAGACATTTATTAGTTATGTGACACTAGCCAAGTCACTTGCTCTTATTATTTTTTTTCCTTCTGCAAAATGGAGATAAAAATAAGTCTTCCCTCTCAGGGTTGTTGTGAGGATAAAATGAGAAAATAGGTTTAATGTGCTTTGCAAACTGTAAGCCTATATAAATGCTAGCCATCACCATCACCATCATCATCATTGTTATAATTAATTATTATTCAGAGCCAGTGCTTTCTGGACCGTACCACACTGCCTCCATCTGGAAATATTTTTTTAATTTTATTTTTTATAACACTTTTAAAAAGCTCATTTCTACTTAGCCAAAGCATGAAAGACCCATACACAGTTTAGCATTAAAGGGCCTTATGTGGGTTTAGTCTCCATAAAAGTGATGATCCTGGCAGCTGTAAGGAAAGGAAGGGTCTGGCTCACATATGTGAGGAAAATGTACCCCTTTTCCCTCTGATCAGTGGACTAGAACTGTCAGGAGATAACAATTACGATGCCATACAAAGTTAGAGACCCATGGCCTATTCAAGTTGGAAGAGATGATCTCTTACAATTTGACAAATGAGAAAACAAGAGTGAGGTGATTTTGCCCAGCATCACACAACAACCCAGTGGCAGAACCAGGACAGAAATCTGGGTCTTCCAGCTTCCATGCCAGGGCTCTTTCTACTAAGCCCTAGAAATGTGAAGTGATAGAAATGCATTTGGGAGGTTTGGCCTTAAGAGTGATACACGAAAAAATAGGTTGTTTCCAGAGAACACGACAGAATGAAATGTGCTTACTTAGAAATAAGGAGGGGGAGGTGAAAGCCTTAGAAACCAGGAGAGCCTGAGGTGAAAAAATGTAGGTAGTGTTCTGACCTTTGAGCCAGCTCTACCGCTAATTTTCTACTTTGATGCAGCAAGATAGGATCAAGAGATGAAGGGGCTCTCTAGTACACACAAAAGATGAAGTCTTCTAGGACACAAGACTGTGTGGTTCACACACTGAAGAAACAATGCCAGTCTGAATTATGATTGATTAGTTTCACCTTAAGTCAAAACAAGCATCCTTTATGTGTTAGCGTCTCTTACATGCCAGTCGCTGGGACTGGAACTGGGACCATGGCAGCTACAGGGAGCAGAGTACACGGGTCCTGATCTTTAGCAAAATAAACTCTTATTTAGAGAGATATGGCATAACATATGAAAAGCAAAGAAATACAAGATGGAAATAACCACTCAAAAAAATGGAACAGACATCATAAGACCATATGTGATTATTTACAGATTGGACTCAAGACCCATCTTTGGCTTAGTAGATAGATCCTAGGCAGTTGGCAGCCTGAGGCATATAAAGGTTAAGGATTTTAAATAGTATGTCTTGCATATAGTGGTGAACATTAATAAGTCTTTGTTGGATTGGGCTTGCCTTTGGTCACACAGATGGGTGTCAAAAGGGTATGTGCTACGGTTTTTTAGTCGGGTGAAGGTTATCTTTTTGGGTCAGGATGTATAGGACTCACCTATACCCACCTCAACAGGCCTCAGGCGTCCCCGGCTCCCACTTACTCTGGGAGAAACAGCTGCACAGAAAACTCAGGACACAGGACTTGCTTCTAGCTTTTAATGAGAGTGCATTCTCTATGCCAGTGTGGCTGGAACTCTCCCGCCTTCCAGGTAGCCTGTATTTAAGTCCTTTCTCCAGGGCCCCTTAGGGCCCCTCCCCTGGCTATGCCCTCGCCACAGCGAGCCAATCGTGCATCACCCCGAAGGTGGAGAGATACTTTTCTCTGACATGCTCAATCCTGAATACTGCAAACAGGTGCAGTCTTCGCATTCCACCCGCAGGTGATCACGTGCACTCCTGTCAGCTGAGGATCGGTTCAACCCATCACATCTCACGTGAAGTATCAATGACCCACTTTAGGAGTCTCCACCCCATCTGAGGTATCAGAGAACCAACAGGTATGTTAAGATTTTTAATTTCCTTCAAAACAGCTTAATAGCCTAAAGCCTTATCCACTGCCTTTAGCAGCCTTTCCTAGCCCTCCCCCAAATTACTTTTATATTTTCTGTGTATATCTTGTATATACTTGTTTATGACTATTGTACATCTTGATGTGGATGTCTCTTAGACATCTTAAACTCATTGTGTCCCAAACTGAACTTAACATCTTTTTCTCCCAACTGCTTTCCTTTTTCTAACTTCCTATATCACCATTGGGAAGGAACCTGCCCTCTTAGTCATTTAGTTTCGATACCCCCATATCTCTGGTCCCACCTCCAAGTCCTGTGGATTCTACCTTCCCAGCATCTCTTGTATGGAGGCGCTTGTCTCCCCTGACGCTGCCACTACCCTAGTTCAGACCCTCATCACCTCATGCCTGCCTTATTGCACAGAACTTTTCCCCATCCTCCACTTAGCTGTGATCTGACCATCACCGTCCTATTCAGTAAACCCCACTGGCTCCTATTTATCCTTTAGGATCAAATAAAAAAGTCCTGTTTGATTTTAAAGCATTTCACAAACTGGCACCTTTCTACCTTTCCAGTCTTTTTACATCTTACTCTCCTTGACATAGTCTTCTAGCAACCCTGGCCTCCTTGTTGGTCTTTGCACAAGTCGCTCCATCTCCCAACTCAGGACATTTTCCCTGGCTCTCTCCATCTTCTAGAATTCTCTCTTTGCTGGCCTCTGCCTCCTGATTTTTCTGGATCCTTCACATTTAGCTTAAATCCAGACTCTGAAAGCAGCCTTTCCCTACCCCTCTTAAACGTGCTTCCCTTCTGAGACACCCTTCACTTTACTTTGTGTGTATTTTGCTTGTACTCAGTTTTCATATTGTCTTCTCCACTAGATTATGAACTTGAAAGCAGTGACCACTTTAACCTTTCTTTATCCCTAGTACTTAGCACAGTATCTTACAACTAGGAGGTGCTTGATAAATGCTTGCTGTTTTGACTTGACTATGTCTGTTCTAGTCAGGCAGGTGGTATAGTTGAAAGAGCATTGGATCTGGAGTCAGGAAGACCTGAGTTCAAATATGACCACAGACATTTAACTGGCTGTATGACCCTGGGCAACTCACCTTACCTGTATTTGCCTCAGTTTTCTACTCCATAAAATTAGGATTATAATAACACCCATCTTTCTGGAGTGTTGTAAGAATCAGATAACATCATATTTTAAAAGAGCTTGTGAACCTTAAAGCACTACATAAATGTTAGTTATTATTATCTCCTCTGATCATCACTCAAAACAAGAATTGTTTTATTTTTCTCTCTATATCCCCAGCCCTGAAGGACATTCTTGGCATAGATAATACAGGGAAAGTATAGTGTTTGGTTCATTATTTTTTAGAATTTCAGAATATGAAGGAATCTCAACCATCATCTTTTCATGGTATACCTGAAAAAACCTCCCCTACAATATACTTGACAAATGGTCATCTAGACTTTGACCTCCTCTAGAAGCATTCCACTATGCCTTAGTTTCCTCAGATCAATCTTAACTTGGCCTTTTTGTAGCTTCTATTGCTCCTGATTCTGTCCCTAAGCACCACACTCAACAAGCCTAAATCTCCTTTTGTATGAGAGCTCTTTAGATACCTGAAGACAACTATCGTGTTTACCCTTCTAAATCTTTTCTTCCTCAGGCCAAATATCTCCAGTACTTTCAAATAATCCCCTTGTTTCCTTAACTTTTCTGGTTTTCTTCATTATTTTCCTTGTCATCTGAGTATTTCCTAAAGTGTTGCACCCAAGTATATCTTAGATAACATTGAAGAAATTGGACTGGCTGAAATGGAGACATATGAATTCTTTTCATGTTTACCTTCTCATACTTCCTGTATTTGAATGTCAAATTTTCTATTCGGTTCTGTTTTTTTTTAATCATGAATGCTTGGAAGTTTTCCACCTCATTGAATGACTGTATTTTCTCCAGGAACATTATCCTCAATTTTGTTGGGCAGGTGATTCT